>OY856187.1:342977656-343017656 GCA_963693315.1 Diogma glabrata
TATGTTGCTTATCGTTTCTACCTGAGTAGAGGGTATGCGCAGAGAAACCTTCAGCTTTTATAAAATAACGAAGGTCTGGCCGTCGCGGGCTCTTAGTCTATATGTATTGGAACTTTATCATCTTCACTAAATATGTTGTCGATTTGGAATTGTATGTAATACATATTTCTAAAATTAAGTGAAGACTTAATACTTGTAACTTGATACTTGATAAAATCGATTATATCGATTTAAAGCTCACAAAACTACGAGACGGAAATCGCATAAATTCTATACAAAGAAGCATAGCTTATGTATGATTAAACATGGATGGCAATCATGATAAATAAAATAATTAAAAATGGTGGCACTTAGCCGATAGTGATTTGCAAACGGCAACAATGCGCATTAATACCAATGAATTTGCTTAGCTTTCCGCAGAAAAATTTGTAAAATTTAAACTTGATGATCTATGGGTGTGACAACCACGCGTACTTTAGTCCCTGCTATTGGCATATGAGTGCTATTTTGACAATTATTTGGTTTACATTAGTTCTGACTTGTTTCTCGTAGAGGTTGTTTCTTGTAGAGGTTAGTGTGTGTAGTTAGCGGTTTATCGTTCTGACTTGTTTCTCATTTATTCTAGTAATACGATCCAAATTTTACTAAAATGATATCAATTGATTGCGATTGCCAATGAAGTTTTCACTTCTGCCGTGCGGTCTTAAGCACACTCTCTGTTTTTTATCTCTGTTTAGAAATTTATTACAAAACTAACACGAAACATCAATACGTTGCCGGAAAATTATAACAGATTAGCGTTTCGAGAAAATATTACAAAGTCACAAATTCATATTTCTTTCAAAGTTTCGAAAATATTGTAAAAATTAAATAAAATCAAACTTTTTTCAAAAATTCTAAAAATATTGCAAAAATTATAACAAAATCAAAAATTGAAACTTTTTTCAAAATGCCAAATATATTCCAAAAATTAAAATAAAATCAAATATTTAAACTTTTTCTAAATTCTAAAAATAATCCGAAACTTCTTGAAATTCTTAAAAATTCAAACTTTTTCCAAAATTCCAAAAATATTGCAAAAATTATAACAATATCAAAATTGAAACTTTTTTTTAAAATTCTAAAAATTATAATAAAATAAAAAATTCAAAATTTTTCAACATTCTAAAAGTATTCCAAAAATTCTTACAAAATCAAAAATTAAAACTTTTTTCAAAATTCTAAATATATATAGGGGAGAGTCCCCAAAGGCGGACATCCCCTCCAAGGTCGAAACCCTGGGAAATTTTTTTTGTATCAGGTGGTAGCACTGTGCGTTTCATGTCGGTATTACAGTTTAGGAAGACGCATTTTTTGGTTATGTCATGAAGTGGCTAGTTGTGGCTGTTTGTCTGCTGCACTACACAGTACGAGAAAGTCACTCCGAAAGTTTTGAAGACGCTTCGAATAACTGTGATTAAATGATCGAAAACAGTGTTTCCGAAAAGGTAAATACCCTTTTGACTCTGCTTACGTACTAAACAAACATATTCTAAACAGATTTGCAAGGTATTGCAAGTGAATTATTTTTTTCGTTTTTGCCATGGAAATTGCGTTCTGACCCTAAGGTGGACACTTTTTTTACCCTTAGGTGGCCACTTGCTTTTTCAATTTAAATTTGTGCACAAACGATATCAATTTATATTTATGAAAGTTGAAAGAGAAATACAGACACAGGCGTGTGACTCACACAGTGTTCACAATCACACACAGTGAATGTAGTGCCGTACTCCGATGATTCTAATTAAAACCTTTTTTTGTCTATTTAACGCTTGGTATTCGCTTATTTTGTTATAAATTTTTTTTTCATAAGCAATCGATGTCATTTCAAATAAAAAAAAGTCCAAGCGGCACGTATATCCGCTAGAAATAGGTAGATTTCGAGATCAGACAGTTTTGTGTGTCAGTAGAATCTGATGTATCAGATTAGTTTAAACAAAACAAACAGATATCGAACAAATTTTAAAAAGAAAATTAGCCACCTACAAGCAAAATTATATCTATCCAATTTTGCAACAAACAAATATCAAATCTACCACAGAACATGTGTGTGATAATTTATGACACAAACCTACTCTATATCGTATGTCGTGCAATTACTGCAAAATATCAAAATAGTTTATTTCTAAGAAAAAAAAATGTATTTCTTCTATTCAAATCTTTTATTTTTTGACTGTTATAAGGTTGACATTGACTATTATAAGGCTTTTGGAAATTGTAGTTGGGGATTGTTGCAAACTTTTTTGTTGAAGCCAACAAGTCAAAAACCTCTAACTGCAGAGGTTTATATTTATAAAAAACGGATTAAAATGTTTCCACAGATTCTAAATTTTTGAAGATTTTAAAAATATTAGTATCCAAACGGCCGTTATAACGGATTAAAAAAACCACTTTTTTTTTCAAGTATAAAGCCTATAGTTCCTTAACCATGTGTCAGATTTTTCTGATTTACGAACTTGTCCAAGATATTAATAAACACACATTTTTAAGAAAGGTTTTTTGATCTGACTCCACAAATGCAACCGTGAGAGCGCCGGTTGATTCAAACGCATTTTGTGTTTTACAAGCTTTTTTGTTGGAGCCGTTCACTCAGAAACCTCCAGCTACAGAGGTCTTTTTTTTGAAAGAAACTGATTAAAAAGGTTTCAAAGATTCTAAATTTATGAAGTTTTTAAAAATATTAGAATCCAAACGGCCGTTATAACGGATCTAAAAAACAGAGTTTTTTTCTAGTATAATGCCTCTAGTTTCTTAACCATGTGTTGAATTGAGCTGATTTACGAACTTGTCCAAGATATTAACAAAACGCACCTTTTTAAAAAAGATTTTTTGATCTGGCCTTATAAATGCGACCGTGAGAGTGCCGGTTGTTTAAAAAAAAAATGTTTTTTTGCAAACTTTTTTGTTGGAGCCGCTCACTCAGGAACCTCTAACTGCAGAGGTCTAGTTTTAAAACAAATTGATAAAAAAGATTCCAAAGATTCTAAATTTGTTAAATTTTTTGAAATATTAGTATCCAAACGGCCGTTATAACGGTTTTAAAAAATCAAATTTTTTCAGAAAAAAAACTCTAGTTTCTTAACCACGTGTCGGATTTTGCTGATTCACGAACTTGTCCAAGATATTATTAAAACACACAAGGACAGAAAATTTTTTTGATCTACCTCAACAAATGCGACCGTGAGAGTGCCGGTCGTTTTCGTTATATCTCATATCGTTTATATATATATATATATATATATATATATATATATATATATATATATATATATATATATATATATATATATATATATATATATATATATATATATATATATATATATATATATATATATATATATATATATATATATATATATATATATATATATATATATATATATATATATATATATATATATATATATATACGTAAGCAGAGTCAAAAGGGTATTTACCTTTTCGGAAACACTGTTTTCGATCATTTAATCACAGTTATTCGAAGCGTCTTCAAAACTTTCGGAGTGACTTTCTCGTACTGTGTAGTGCAGCGGACAAACAGCCACAACTAGCCACTTCATGGCATAACCAAAAAATGCGTCTTCCTAAACTGTAATACCGACATGAAACGCACAGTGCTACCACCTGATACAAAAAAAATTTCCCAGGGTGTCGACCTTGGAGGGGATGTCCGCCTTTGGGGACTCTCCCCTATATATATTTAGAATTTTGAAAAAAGTTTTAATTTTTGATTTTGTAAGAATTTTTGGAATACTTTTAGAAAGTACGCGTGGTTGTCACACCCATAGATCATCAAGTTTAAATTTTACAAATTTTTCTGCGGAAAGCTAAGCAAATTCATTGGTATTAATGCGCATTGTTGCCGTTTGCAAATCACTATCGGCTAAGTGCCACCATTTTTAATTATTTTATTTATCATGATTGCCATCCATGTTTAATCATACATAAGCTATGCTTCTTTGTATAGAATTTATGCGATTTCCGTCTCGTAGTTTTGTGAGCTTTAAATCGATATAATCGATTTTATCAAGTATCACGTTACAAGTATTAAGTCTTCACTTAATTTTAGAAATATGTATTACATACAATTCCAAATCGACAACATATTTAGTGAAGATGATAAAGTTCCAATACATATAGACTAAGAGCCCGCGACGGCCAGACCTTCGTTATTTTATAAAAGCTGAAGGTTTCTCTGCGCATACCTTCTACTCAGGTAGAAACGATAAGCAACATATGAAGTTTGGATCATGGTGGCTTTGGCAGGGAGCAGGTAACAGAGGGGCCTTCAAAGTTTCGTGAAAGTATATAAGGTAAATTTTTTATATATTCTTCGAGATAGTATTAGAAGTCACGTCACCCATTGCCAGACACTTACTATCGTGGCAACCCCCTGCCAGACACCCTTCAACTTTATCAATTTGTTAAAGTTTAAAGGTGTCTGGCAGGTGGTTACCACGATGGTAAGTGTCTGGCAATGGGTGACGTGACTTCTAATATTATCCCGAAGAATATATAAAAAATAATTACCTTTTATACTTTCATGAAACTTTGGAGGCCTCTTTGTTACCTGCTCCCTGCCAAAGCCACCATGATCCAAACTTCATATGTCACTAATCGTTCCTACCTGAGTAGGGGGTATGCGCAGAGAAACTTTCAGCT
This sequence comes from Diogma glabrata, assembly GCA_963693315.1. Lineage (NCBI taxonomy): Eukaryota > Metazoa > Arthropoda > Insecta > Diptera > Cylindrotomidae > Diogma > Diogma glabrata. Next base: position 342,982,361 of record OY856187.1, read on the forward strand.
TTTATAAAATAACGAAGGTCTGGCCGTCGCGGGCTCTTAGTCTAATATAATTTTGATATACAAATGTAATTGTTTCAGCCTTCAGGTTATACTATCTTTCTTACGTTATTTTTTTTTTTTTATGTTCAACAAAAAACATTAATCAAAGCAAACTACCGTTTAAAACGATAGTTAAATATAAAGCAAAAATTAAACGTACACAACAACTCTATATTTGTCATGATGATTAATCTATTAATGCATAAATGATAAACAGCCATACATACTTTCAATTTTATATACATATATTCAATATTTATTTAGCATGATGATTCAAATGCAAATTGCAAAAGACAGTAGCAATATAACTTTAAAAAACTGCGTTATAGATCAATTTTCTAAAATTCGTAAAAAGAAATTTTTATTATTTTTATGAATTCATAAATAAAAAAATAATTTTAAAATGTATTTAATAAAAATTAAAAAAAAAAACAATAAAAAAATATCGACCATACCAGGAGTTGAACTTATAACCTACAACACATCAGTCGAGCACGATATCCACAACGCAATTTGAAACGTTAAGAAACGATAGATTGATAATTTGATAAATAATAAAAATGCTGACGAATCAGTTTAATTTACTACCTACGGAAAAATCTGTGTGTGGTGCGCCTAAAGAAGTTTTCACTTCAAAAATACATGTACTTTAACAAAGAGTTTTATGTTTGATATACATCGCTGACCAAAACTAGAAAAAATGTCGTTATAAAAGTGTTTTGCCGAAAACTATTTCAAAATCCTTAACCCAGACCGAAGTCTTGATATCTTAGAGCTTCGAGATTTCCGCCCCTTCATATTTTTATACATTAAAATTAAAACAAATCAACATTTAGAGAAAGTAAAATAAATTATATATAATTATCAAAATTAAATATAAAAGCTACTGTAGAAGTACCTTTAAAATAAAATGGATTCATTTTTAAAAAAATTGAATTGTGTGCGAAATCCAATTCGCTCCCATAAGTTCCGTAAATATAGAGAAGCAACACGTAAATGATACAGTTTTGAAATAACGTTGCATCATTTTACATAGTAAAATTAATTGAATATTGAATGCAAAACTTTTGATCACCCCGAACTTAAAATTTCTATGAAAAGTTCAGTGTAACTTTTATTATGTGAAACATCGTCTCACAGGGTATACTTGTACAAATCTAGATTCCCATAAAGATTGACTTATAGACGACTTGAGAGAGCAAAGAAACGTTTAGGATAACTTTTTAAAAAAAAGTTCAATGTAATTTCAAACTTTAAACTGTTAAGTTACTTAATTTAAGCGTTCTTTCAAATGATACCCTAAGCGCCTAGGGTAAAAAATCTATTTTAGATTGACAAACATTTATTACCTTTCGCTATATAATGATTTTTAAAAATTTACCAAGCTTATTTCACATCATTGTGAATTTTTTCCAAAAGTTTCACCTATTCACCTCTACCTGTTCTCCGTAATATTTTATACAATTTTACGGTGCATAAAGTGCTCTTTAAATGGCATTCCACGTTACTGGGTAAAGCAACTTTTTGACTGTTCCTCCTACCAGCCTTCCATTTAAAATGTTTGTAAATATTTGACTTTTTTGTTAAATTTTTTAAAATTTTAAAATTTTAAAAATTTGATGACATCGATTCGTTTCCATCACTTTATATGGAGTAAATATTTTTTTTTTTTTTTTTAAATAAAATGTGTTGTGTAGTAGGAATTACAATATGTGTCACAATAACACATAAAAACCTTTTAAGACCAAGGTCCCACAACAACATACGTTCAAAGTGTTGATGGACGTAAATCTTTCTTTTTTTTTTGTTTTTTTTATATTTTTTGTTAAAGAATGGAAAACTAAACAAAAAATCCTATCACTGACAAAATATGACATAGGCCATTAGTTTATGATAGAATAGATAAAATAAAAGTAAATTAAAAAGTAAATAGCAAATTTTTACAAAAATTTGCTGAAACAAAACAAAAATGTATTTGACAATAATCCAGCCGGTTGCATATTCCTTGATCCTGTGCCGCACCGTCTTTCTTGAAGATTAAAGCCAACACATAGTTATATGAAAGTTCGCTTCCTCAAGGAAGCAATAGCGTCTCATCATCAAGGATAATTTCACAGCTAAGATTGAGGGTGTTACCGTTGACTGAATATAGTTCATCCGCCACCACCCCTAAGATGTCACCATGGCTAGTGATATCTCACTGCTATTGCGTGTGGTATGTGATATCTCACGTTAACTCGTATGTCAGTAGCAAGGACTGAAGTACGCGGGGTTGTCACACCCATTAAATGGAGTTTAAAGTTAACCTTCGAACTAGTAAGTTTTGTTCAACAATAATTTAAAATAAAATTAATTAATTTTAAAAGTTCAAGTGAACAATATTGTGCCTAAGGCATAAGATTAAGAATTTATTCAATTCAATTTTTAATAATCAAATTTGCCGATATCTTTAAACTAAAATTCATAGTTTAATTTAATAGTTTATAGTTCATAGTGTAATTATTTAATTTTAATAAATATCTAAAATTTATTCTTGTCTCACGATTTAGTGCTAACTAAAAATTAACTTATAAATATTTCCCAGTAAATTTTTAGTAAATGTGTCCATGTTGTCAACGATAATATATTTTAATAATTATGATTTAATTAAATTATTAAAAATCGCAATTTTAGTTCTGATTTTACACTATCGCAGTTCAATTTAAACTAATTACCAGTCTGCAAAAAGAATTAACTACATACTGGCACTTATTGCATGGAGGGATCAGTTTTTATTGTTTTGAATTTTTTTTTTATTTTTGATCTACGGGTGTGACAACCCTGCGTACTCCAGTCCCTGCTATTGACATACGAGTTAACGTGAGATATCACATACCACTGGCAATAGCAGTGAGACATCACTAGCCAAGGTGACATCTTAGGGGTGGTGGCGGATGAACTGTATTCAGTCAACGGTAGTACCCTCAATCTTAGCTGTGAAATAATCCTTGATGATGAGACGCTATTGCTTTCTTAAGGAAATGAGCCTTCATATAACTATGTGTGGGCTTTAATCTTCAAGAAAGACAGTGCGTTACAGGATCAAGGAATATGCAACCGGCTGGATTATTGGCAACTACATTTTTGTTTTGTTTCAGCAAATTTTTGTAAAAATTTGCTATTTACTTTTTAATTTACTTTTATTTTCTCTATGCTATCATAAAATATTGGCCTATGTCATATTTTGTCAGTGATAGGATATTTTGTTTAGTTATTCATTCTTTAACAAAAAATATAAAAAAACAAAAAAAGGAAGATTTACGTCCATCAACACTTTGAACGTATGTTGTTGTGGGACCTTGGTCTTAAAAGGTTTTTATGTGTTATTGTGATACATATTGTAATTCCTACTACACAACACATTTTATTAAAAAAAAAAGTATACAATTTTTCTTAATTTCTTAAATATTCTAGGTAAATCCATTTTTTACAAAGAAAGCTCGTGATATTCTGATGAAATCTACATTATTGTTTTGGATATATTTTATTTCATGTTGTTTTGTTTTTATTATTTTATTTTTTTGCTTTGACTCTTTTTCTTGGAACCAATGTGACTTTGATTTTAGCTTTGAAATACTGTATAAGGGAAATTGAAGTTGAATTCAATTTAATTTTTTATTTCGTTGCGGTTATGTAGAATCGTAACAATATTTTAATAATAATACTTCTTTAATAAAAAAAATAATATGGTTTTATTAAGATGCAAATATTTTCAAATTCCATATATTTTATTTAGAATATTCAATACACTGAAAATTGCCTTGATATAAAGGGCTTTTAAATATTTCAAAGCAATTTTTTTTATGGACTACGTAAAGTATGCCGAAATAGTCCTCGTTCGTCTACAGTGAATGCCCCATTTACTAACCGTGCTACGGTTACATCATGGTTAGGTGTTCAATTGTGCCTGACATGGCTACAAGTTAACATTTCAGTCATTTTTTGGTAATCGATAAAAATTTTTGTGTAACGCTCAAGTAGTTTAACTGCCATGGTCCTCGAAAATTCTATTTGTTAGAGCGTAGCTTGTTGAAGAGCAGGAAGATCGCAGACTAAAGAACTGTAAAAGGGGAATGGATCGAAAGTCATTCGGGCCGTTGTGACTGAAGTCATTCTCAAGACGTGGGTGTTCCGATGGATCGTCTGTGGCAGTTCCATTTCGAATTCTTTGCCTATATAGTAATATAATATAGTGGTATTCGAAAATGTATGTATAGCATTTTCAACAAATTGTCAACCCATTTGTTTGTAAAAACCTAATTATTTATAATATTGCGAAGTACATCTGAAACTTCCGGGAAGATCGTCTCATGTTCTTTATATTTTCCAAATAACTTTGTTTATTTATGGGAAACTAAAAAGAATTTATGTTTTTGGTTAATTTTTTATGTGTGAAAAAAATGAGTTAGTAGGGGATTGGAAGTTGAAGTCGGTTGGTTTGGTTGGTTTTTTATTGAAAATTTGGAAAGTTTGGGTTTGGAAAATTGGTTCAGGCAGTCATCTAGGCCTTGAAATTTTGAGTTATACCGAGTGGGGAATATTTATTTGGTGAAAATAAAAAGAAAAATGTTTTGTATTCTTTTTAAATCGAACATAGTTTTACGAGGTGTGACTTAAATGTTTAGTTAATGAGAAATTCAAAAGAAAATTTTATTTAACTAAGTTATTAGTAAATGTGAAAAATTTAATAAAATGTTCATTTAACAAAACAATATTGTGGAAAGAAAATTGAAAGTAAAAGTAAAGGAAATTAAAGATAAAAGAAACTCAAAACATCATATGTCATCTACAATATCATACTAACTTATTATTTTTAAAAATTATATTTAATCATTCGTATGAAATTATTCTTGAAATACATTGGATCAAATTTGTTAAATTTAGATTACCTGAATTGGCCACAAAAAATATTATACATTGCTTTAGTTATTTTTCCGTTATTGCTATTTCTCACTTTATCTCGTAATAAAGCAATTATTAACAATATAAATTGCAGTTTTATGATATAAAGGCAATTAAATGATACTAAACGAGCATATTTCTTATATGTGTACAATTATAAGTTAGTAATCATTATTTTTTATATTTTATTGCCTTGTCATGTCTTGTTTTTAAATGTGTCAATTTCAAAGATTTAAGAACAGACCGGTAATACCTACCTAATGTAAGTTAATCTATTATAATAAAAAGTTTCATAATTTTGATTTATTGTGAATGGATATGGTTTTGATTACTGCTATTTACTATATGATTACTCTTACTAAAACCCAAACATATAAGGGTGTAATTTTTAATAAATGGATAAAATTACCCTTAATATTTGATTTAGACAATGGTTCAATCAATATATTATAGGTTTTAACAGAGGTTATTGGATTTTACAAATTGATCGTTTTAATGAATTTCTTTTGTAAAAAGTGTTTGAATTATGACTACTCTTTATAGTATGAGATCGTAAATCGGATCCCCAATAATTGCGTTAGTGTCGAAGCTTATTATTTGGAAAGGCCAGACATAAAAGCGCCTGTTATTGAAGGATAAAGATTACAGTGAGAAACCCATGAAACCACAAATTAAAATAAATATTAAATTATTATACAGAATTCATCAAAGTCATTCAGTTCATTCGGGGGAAGGGAAAGGATTAAATGCTTTTTATAACGAAAAAGGTCCATAATACAGACAAAAAGAAATTCTGGAGAATATATATCGACGACCTAGAATTTTTCTACAATTAGTAAAACAGTTTTCAATTCCAGCTGAAAGAGCAGCAAAACTACTAGATGTACACCTAGAGGAAAATCAGAAGCTTAACTTCTTTCAGATGCGTTTTGTTTTATGTTTTCAATCCAAAGTCTAGGAAATCTGAAAAAATAATCACGAAATTATTGCAAAGTGTGTTTAAAATATATACTTGACAATAGTAATGTCACTGTAAGATCAAAGTGACTGGAGTCTTAGTTAATAATACACTAAAAAAAATCGTTCACTACAACCTATTTTGTGCCAACCAAATATTTCTGTCACCATAACCTCAAATTTGGTTGTCTTTTCTTCAAAATACCATATTTGAAGAAACAACAACCGAATTTGAGGTTATTGGGACAGAAAACATTGGTTGGCACAAAAGAGGTTGTAGTGACCGAATTTTTTCTTTCAGTGTAGATTTGATGATAACAAGAAACATGCAAATGACAAAAAATTGCTATTCGAATGTTACTAAAATGCTAAACGAAGAGTAATGAAACTAGTTCTGGAGCAGAAGCAAAGTTTGACTGGTTTTCACTAATTCCTCTAGTTAGAAGGTGAATCCAACGAGTGGAACACCGTTATCAATACCTTATCTAAGCACTCATTTTTACCATTGGAAATTATCAGTGAGAGTTGAATAGTCAGTGAGAATTCAACGATTATATTTGCAACTAGTCAACAATAGTTCCTTCATTATGATTGGCTGAATTGTTGAAGGGCAAAGAGTTGGATCCGATATAAACCTGGGTGCGAGAAACATTTCAATTTTTTTTTAAATTCAGTTCCAGTTCCTCTAATGTTCTTAATGGTGATCCACTATACGAAACACTGAGCTCATTACAAACTGGCGAAATTGATCTCCTAAAACGAAATAAATAAATATAGTTAAATTAAAATAAATCTCCAAAACTGGAAACAGATTAGGTTGTACTATATAAATCAAAAACTCAAAACGGAAGAAAACTGCAAACAACTCAGTTGCCAGACTCTGAAATTCGAAACTAAAACCTCATAATGTCAGTAGCATTAGGAAGGTATACTAAAATTTTAAGGAAGTATGTCTCCAATGAAGTGATGAGTTGATGTGTTGATGCAAACGTTACTGTTCTTTTTGATCTATCTCATATATCTGTATCTTATTTAGAACTCGTTAAATAATTTTACAATATGTATCTTATGGCCTGAAGGTATATTAAAAGCTGAGAATGCGTATTGCAAATCCACGGCATTTTCTTGGTCTTTCCAAAATCCTTTAGATTAAAAATAATTTCATTTGACCGCTTTTATCGAACAGAATCCTATACAACATAAACTATGGTATTCTTCATGTAGTAGAACTGCTAAACTTCTTTAATTCACAGGGAGAAATTTTATCAATCTTTCTATGAAACTGAGCAACTTACAGTTAGTTTACTTGTGGATCTGTGTGGTTTACTTTATTTTTTTTTTTATACTAAGTTAGACATGTTTAGTGTTAATTTAGAAAATTTTTAATTAATGTCTCTGAATATCCGAAGATATCATGCCAACTGAGGATTAAGTATTCATACCCCTTTTTCTTAGGATATCTATATCCTGCTACTTTTTCCCTCGATTTAGTCTTCATAATCCTCCTTCAACTCGAATTGAATTGAGTCCAATATAACCTCGTATTTTACCCAAAATTACACATAAACTAAACTACCACGTAATCTTTTATATTGATACGCCAAAAAAAACTTTTTGGAGCCTAAGGCTTTTTTATTCGCAGATGGATTCATTTAAAATTTTCACTGCTAACTGATATTAGTGTAACTTAGATTTTAAAGAATTTTCACATAAATCGGATCATAAATAAAAAAGTTATAGACGACTTAAAATGTATTTTTGAATTTTTTCGGCCCCCGCTATACAATATGAAATGGAATTGCTCAAGTCTTTTCTTTGTTTTTTTATTATTATTATTTTTCTTTGATTTAATTATTATTTTTCTTTGTTTTTAAATATTTTCTATTGATTAGAAATTAAAGAAACAATTCATAAAATTGATTTGTTCTTTCTGTGCAAAACAAGATAAGCAGTCTACAGACCTTCAATCAATTTGTCAATCAATTGAAAATAAACGAAATAAGATTTAGGGGATTTTTACACTAAATTTTATTTCGTTTATTTTCGTTTTCGAATTGATTGTAGGTCTGTAGCCTGCTATAGAGAAATATTTCATAATACCCGTGTTCAATTTTTCTGTTTTTTCTTCATAAATAAATGGTGTCATGAATGGTGTTAATGGTGAAATGAATGTTGTGAATGAAGAAATGAATTGCACGTGGTATTTATCATTTTAAAATTCATAATATTTTTAATCATCGTACTGGTGCTTTAATTCCTGCCTGATGTGTTTGTTAAATTTGTCAGATGAAGATAGAATTGATGGAAATGAAATGATTAATAAATTTGGATGTACTGAAATCTCTGATCCCATTTTTTTTCCTAAATTACATGAATATGTGAAACTTCATATGATGCATGGACCATGTGGTGCTCTAAATCCCAATTCTGTTTGTATGAGAGATGGTAAATGTAGTAAGAATTTTCCAAAACCTTTTTCTGAAAATACTAAAGAATCTGTGAATGGTTATCCTTTGTATCGTCGACGTGATAATGGTATGAGTGTTGATGTACGTGGTGCATCTCTTGATAATAGATACTAGGAGGGCCCGGCGTGCTTCGCTATGCTTATAAATAAAGTTTTTGCGTAGACATTTTGTGGGGTGGGACCGGTGAGCATGGTGGCATTTGCTACATGCTAGCATTTCTCACGAAAAGTACGATCATTAGTACGACAATATTTTAATGGTTGACACCCTTGACACCTTGACACCCTTGACACCCTTGACACCCCTTGACACCCTTGACACTCTTGACACCCTTGACACCCTTGACACCCTCGACGATCTTGACACCCTTGACACCCTTGACACCCTTGACACTCTTGACACTCTTGACACCCTTGACACCCTTGACACCCTTGACACCCTTGACACCCCTGACACCCTTGACACCATTGACACTCTTGACACCCTTGACACCCTTGACACCCTTGACAACCTTGACAACCATGACACCCTTGGCAACCTTGACACCCTTGACACCCTTGACACCCTTGACACCCTTGACATCCTTGACACCCTTGACACCCATGACCCTTGACACCCTTGACCCCCTGACAAATAAAACTTTATTACAATTCCTTCACTAATTTTTTTATTTTCTATTGATTAGAAACTTAATGAAACAATTTCCCAAATTTTCCGAATTTCCCAAATTTCCCAAACTTAAAAAATAAAAATTTTTTTATTACAACCATTCCTTCACTAATTAATCGAAAGGAACTTCGTTCCATCCGGGTGTCCCTTGACACCTCTTTACTTTTTCTTGTGCGGGTGGAAATGAAATGATTAATAAATACTAGGAGAGCCCGACGTGCTTCGCTAAGCTTATAAATAAAGTTTTTGAGTAGACATTTCGTTGACGTAGAAGCAATGATTTCAAAAAATGGTAATGAGATATGCTAGCATATAATTTTTAATTTTTCTTTTTAAATCTATGAATGAAAAATAATCAGAACTCTAGCTGATCAGTTCGGATATATGAAAAATTAGCGATCAAATAAGTTAGAGATCAAATAAGCTTACTTGAAAACTAACTAACTAACCGTATCCTCTGTACGTTAATACAAGGCAAGGCCAATACAATTACTACTATTTAGTACAGCCATTAAATATATTACCTTAAAAATATAAAAAATAAAATATTTGAAGATGGCGTCGATGTCAAGGTCAAGCAATTTTTAATTTTTACATGACTTTCGAAAGTTTTAGTTTTACATGAAATTGGCATACAAGTAGTATTGGTGAAATAAAAAACACGTGTGTTTTTAGAAATATTTTAAAATATTTAGTTTGAGAACAGGGTGGTCCCCGAAATTCAAACTAAGAATAACTTTGAAATCAAATTCCAAGAGAACGGATCACCCTATATCAATGGTTTTATGTTATGTATGTTGGAAATGCGATTGACTGGCCTGTTGGCCTATTTAAAAAATGCACGGCAATATTTTTAATTACACTGTTAAAATATTATGAAATTTTTTTTAAAGATGGAAATAATATCGTAGGTCAACAAGCGTTGACAATTTTACAATTTTTTTCATGAAAGTTGGACCTTACCCTTTGACATCCCAAATAAAGAGTTTGTTTTTGTTCTACAGATATTAATTTTTAAGGATGTGCATCTCAGGTCAAAAATTTTAGTCGTAAACTTTTTATTTCTTAATATTTTTTTCAGGCGTTCACCTTTCAAATGACCACAAAACCATTGATATTCTGGAACTCGTTCACTTGCAATTCGTTTTCTAAATTACCCTGAATTCGAATTTCCATAAATATTTCGGTCCACCCTATTCTCAAAATAAATACTTTAAAATTTTACTAAAAACTTGTATTTTTATTTCATCTATGGGCTATTATTTTGAAAACGTACATTTTTTGTCAATTTTTAATTTTTGATTTTTCAAAAATTAGATTTTTATAGACAAAATATTTATTAATAATAGTCTCATGCTTATGTTAGTGTTAAGATGTTGAAAGTAAATCACAATCTTCGGTCGTTGGAATCTCCAATTCTTATTCTCAATAAAAACCTGTTTTTCAATGAGTAATGCACAGAATATGTTTTAATATTTGGTACAGATGTTATAATATAAAATTTTCAATATATTAGATTTACATTTAGTAAAGCATAATTAATTTAATGTAAAAACACTTGTGAATTTTTCATATACTAAACTTCAAAAAATCGTATAAAAAGTCCATATGGAATCTCTCACTTTTTATTTTTTAGTTTCATAGCTGCATGTGTTTACTTTAAAATTTGTGAAAAACAAAAAAAGGACGATTTTTAAGGTATGAGCTTTGAAGTAAACCAAGGTTTAACGTGCCGCCTAGCGGAAAAGAGACAAATTATTAATTTCTAACTTACACATTTCTATTATTCAACTATTTTTCTCTTTAGTTTCAAAAATATACGTAAATCGCATGAAATTTGTGGCACCTATTAACAAAACATTGACACCATAACCAAAACTACGTGAAGCCGTAAAGCCGTAAGGCTACGTGAAGCCGTAAAAGCCTCAAAAATTCAACCGCGCATAACTCCGATTCAGAGTACACAAAAAATAAAACCAGAAATAACTTTTTTTCTTTCGTCAATACCAACAATATATCAAAATTTCAGATTTTTTAAAAACTGGTCGATTTTTTTTCGATATACGTTTTCAAAATAATATATGCCTCTATACTCCTTACATGCCAAGTATATGAATTTGATTAAAAATGATCCACTTCAAATTTCGATGCTTTAGGTCGCCCAGAACACGAATTTAATCAAATGACCAACTTATCTTCTACAAAATCATGATTCCATGGTTGAGCAGTACTAGATTAAGTCTGTGGAATACTTTTATCAATACTGTATCACTCAGCAACTCATACTTATTTAAGTCGGTCAGAAGTTTTCTTAAATTCATCTAGAGAAGTGTTATCAAGAACATTTCAAACATTATCTACCCAGCTCCCATATACGGAGAGCAGGTGTTTATACAGTTAACAAATTAGAGTAGCGTCTACTTTTTGTACTTACATTGTCTTTGTTATAATTGGTATTATGCTGCCTTTTTATGGGTAATATTGATCTGGTTGCATTTAGCCATTGAAGGTAGATGTGGAGATGCCCATGGTTGTATTATTTTTGAAGTTGAACATTAATTGCTTCCTGGAGAATGCTCATTACCTTTATCTGCTACCCTTATTTAATTGACACAATCTCCATGTCATTTAACTTCGGAATGGCTTTTATCTCTTGAAAAGCCATTTTTCAAAACTGATCAAAGTAAAAGGGCATGTGATAGTTTATACCTTCAATTTTTCTAGAACTTCCATGATATTTTAGGTGTATTGTGATAAGAAAAAGCGAAGTTTACTGCCTTTTCAACCTGATTTGTTTTACCTAAAATAGAGGTCAAAGCTCAAGCTCACAAACATATGGTGTAAATTATATTTACTATTATATTTTACTATGAGAGACCTATGACAATTCTATTGAATATGGATTCCACTTGATATATTTATAGGTCTGAAAGTATGAGGCACCCTTTAATTTTTAGTGAAAAAGCAAAAATTAAATATGCACTTCATTTTATTGTGTTATAATAATATTGAAAAAAAAGCTTTAACTTTTTAACATCGAATTAAAAGTAATTTAGCCCACGTTTACGTTTATTTAGCTCAATATTGGACTTATCAAAATAAACACCCATTTTTTTAATAATTGCTGCATAAATTCTTGGCATTCTAGCGACTAATTTGCCAAGACATTCTGCATCCAAATTATCCCACACTGACTGGAGTATCTCCCAGAGATTAATAATAGATGCAATATATGTTTTTCGAACCTGCCGATCCATTTCTTCCCATAGTGATTCGATGGGGTTGCAATCAGGAGTTTGTGGTGGCCACTCCAATACTGTGAGCACTCTTTTCTTTTCCAAATACTTTAAAAATTGCGTGCATATCTTTCTCTTATGTTTGGGGTAATTATCCTGTATAAATACTTATTGATTCCGAAATAGTTTCTTAGCAGATGGCACAACTTGGGTTTCTAGAATGTTTCTATACATTTCCTTTTTCATAATAACCACAATTCTGTGCAAGCTACTTGCTACCAAAGCTACTTGCTACTTGCCACCATACCATAACGGATCCTCCACCATGTTTCACAGTCAATCTGGTCTTCTTGTGCAGTCATCTAAATCATTCTTCATCTCTGCGTAGTACGGAAATTCTTCGCTTGGTTTCAAACATTGGAAACTATCGGTTTACATGGCTTTCCATCACTGTTGAGGACTGTGCAATCTTTGTGTGTCAGCGCCTATTTTAACCGTTTTTCCTTGTTTCATGGTTGCAGTAATGATTTCCGTGCGGCAACTCGTTCATTAAGACCTTTTTCTCGAACACTTCTTTTTATTGTAGACACACTAGCTTTCGGATCATGGAATTGATTGTACTTCAGAGTAACTTCGCTAGATAGACGTCTATTTAATAGAGAGATATTCACTATTTCAATTTCTTGGCGTTTTGATGTATTTTTTGGGCAGCGAGAACGTTTTTTTGAGTCGTGAGTGTCTGGAGCACGATAACGCGCAAACGTAGGTTGGACAGCTCAACGCGAAATATTCATTTTTAAGCAATTTAATCTTGAGAATATTCTTCTTGGTGATAAACAAATATTCTCTCACGTTGAATTATTGATAATGCTTATCTTTAAATCATTTTATCGCTGAACATTGTAAAAAAAAGTCCTTTATAGACTAAGATTTAAAAAAAATATAGATTTACCGTTATTTCTTAATATAAATATGTGTGTACGCTAAGGAACCTCACTTTCAGTTTTATTAGAAAAAACACAATAATTTTAAATGCAGGTACATTAATCACTTTATCAAGATATTTACTTTAAGGAATTTTTTGCCCATTTTACATAAATGTCTATATATATTTTTTTAATTTTTTTAAATCACTCCTGAAATATAGTTATATGTTCAACAAATTGTGGTTGTTAAGACAAATTTAAATATCTAAAATAGTTGCGATATGTATACAACTTCAAAAGTTTATTTAACATGCCTCATATTTTCTGCCCCTAGTGTACATATATTAGCATTCATTGTTGGGTGAGTCACGCATAGTGGGTCACTCAATATATGTGAAACTTTTTCTTTAGGATTTTCTTTTCTGTTTCCATAGGGTTTATTTTGCTCTGTAGCCTGAGCCTCAATCTGCTACTGGTTCACGGTATCCTTAGATTCTTTTGGCGGGATTACCTTTTATAGGTTAAAAGGCGAACGCATCTTGCTTATTTGATTTTGTTTTGCAATTCCTATGAGAAGGCAAATCACTGATGAGGTGAACCCCGCCATTGCCGATTTTCTTGAAACTTTAGTAATGGTTAGTATAATACAAAAATTAATACTTGTGTTTTTTTTCTATTTCTGAATCTGATATTAGGCGGCTCCAAATTCGTTAAGAAATTTAGATACCAGGAAAGTTTAAAATTAAATTGTGCTCGAACGGGTTAGCCGATATTAATAATTTTGGATGGTACTAAGAAAGGCTTTATAAAGATATTACATTGATAAAAAACTTGTATTTTTTATATGATTTTTTTATTTGACTTTTTCGAACATGGTGATTTCGAAAAGTGCCTTTTTTTCTTTAATTTTTTATATTTTGAAGATATATTATTTTCCAAAACATATATGGCAATTACGGAGAGGCGTTTTATTTTGTTGACAAAAAACCATTTGAATATTTACTTACAAAAAATGCATATGTAAATTTATTAAAATCGGTTAACGCGTTCGAGCACAATTTAACTTTATACTTTTAATTTTTCGGAAAAGGTCGGGTTCAAATTTTGTATTTTATCTGTGTCTTGATTCATTTTCCATCTATAGCAGATTTGTCAAACAAACCGCAATGAAGTGAAGTAACTCACTAATTGGTAGATGAGCAACCTATCTACCCACTACAATTAACTTTGCATTTTACCTGTGGTCAGATATATTCGGTTTAACTTTTTTCGGGTTTTTGGGTTTTATGTTTCTTATATATGTATCCTTTTGCAATCTTCGTGAAGCATCCGTATGGAATAAAAGTATAGCATATTGTATAAATTGTGCTAACGCGTTTTCCAAATAAGAGTGTAGTTGTTGCAACCACTCGCATTTGCCAAAGCAGCACGCGCTAGTTATATATAATAATTTTTGCAACAAATGCACAACATTTAATGAATATATTTTTGACAATCCAACTTACTAAATAAAGTTTCAATAAGGTCCAATAAAAACGCTTCATTTATTATTTTTTAACAAATCAAAACGAATTATATCGATTATTTTTCTCTGGTGGGAAGGAACAGCGAATTATAGTGACTATTTTATGCCTACTTAATATATTAATTTTAAACAAGAATGAGATAATTTTTTTTTCTAAATGAGATAATTTTTTTTAACTATAATTTTGTTTAAACGATAATTATTAGTTTCTAAATAAAATTTTTTCTACAAATTATTCAATAATACAAAATTATGTAAAAACTTGCATTTGCAAATAATAAAAATGTCCGTTTTCATTCATAAATGATTGCATGTTTATGTTTATTTGTCAAAAATAAGTTACAAATTTATAACATTTATGCGCCTACAGAGATGAAATAATATTTAATTTTGTTAGAAGAAAAAATGACAACAAAGGATTATGTTTTATGAAATACTGTTATTATTTCTGTTCGTTAAATTGTCTGCTAAATACAACTCGTCGCTAAATTATTAGTCGATTATTTCTCAACATTACCGCTCATGCCATTTGAGGTTAATCTCCCTCGTGAGCTACGCTACGCTACGTACCTCAAATGATATTCGTAATAATGATTGTGAAAAATAATCGACTGTTATTTGACGACTCGTGATATTGTATATGATTATATAATTTATTTATCAAATTCATAAACAAATCTAAATCTAAACTAAAGTACGCCATCTCCATTTTCAACTGGGTATTCAAAAAATAAACTATAGTAATGTTATTATGAAGATGGCGTGCAATTTAAATTTTCATTTTTTTATAAACAATTTGGTTTGTAACATTTACATTTTTGATTGTTAAAAATATTTTTGCAGGAAAAATTGAGTCCCGAGTTAATAATAAGAATAAAAAGAAAGACCATACCGTCGAATTTACCAGCGTACCACAAGGTTCAATTTTAGGTCCAATTCTTTTTTCAACGTTTATCAATGATATCCACCTTTCTCTTTTGAACTGTTATTTCCATCTATTTGCGGATGACATTCACACATATGCCTCGGACACTTTGGGTAACTTAAACGGATGTACAAATCGAATAAAAAGTGCTTTGAAAGCCATATCGGATTGGGCAGATATCAATCATATAAAGATATACCCTGATAAGCCGAAAGCAATGATTGTCACAAGTTCCAACTCTTCACTTTCTAATATTGATTTCAGTACAATTAATTTCTTAATAAATAATCAACCAATACAATTTGTGAATAAAGTGAGAAATCTTGGAGTAATAGTGAATAACTTCTTATGTTGGGAGGATCACGTTGATCATATCTGTGGTAATATTTATGCAACTCTAAGACGGTTATGGACAACAGCTGCTTTTACTCCTCGTGAAGCTAAATTAAAGTTAATAAGATCGCTCATTGTTCCACATATTATCTACTGTACTCAGGATGTTTTGAAGCAGCTTTGAAAAAACTCAATAATGCTGTAAACTCATGTGCACGCTATATTTTTAACAAGCGCAAATTCGATTCGATATCAATGTATACTAAACAAATTCTTAACTAATATACTAAACAAATTCTTAACTGTAATCTTCGTGATTACATTGCGTATATATGTCCGTACTTTTCCTATTTAAATTAATTAAATCCAAAAAACCGAATTATTTATTCCAAAAAATAAATTTTAGTTGATCAGTGCGAACATTAAACATAAACTTGACCATGAATTGTAAATGTAGTTAAAAGTTGGAATTCGTTGGAGTCCAGTTTAAAAAGTATTTCATCTTTGCCTATGTTTAAAAATTTGGGCTTTGAATATTTTTCCTCAAAATAAATACTGGCTAAATTAAATCTGTTATATTGGTATGGGAAATTTTTCCTTACCTCATAAAAAAAAAAAATAAAAAAAACTTGTATTTTCAATTAATCTCACACTTTACTTAAACTTTAAAAAAAACTATCTATTTGTATACTCATTTTGAAATTTAAATCGTAAATCTAAAAAACTGTATCTGTAATATCGGATGTACTGCACTGTATATCGGATGTATATCGGAATTCATGTCATGTAATATCGGATTTCATATCATGGAATGCTTCATACACAATCGAAACCCCGAAAAGTCATAATATCAAAACATCATATAATCTAGAATTTGATTTTTCGATGATGCGGTACAATCCGGGAAAATCTACTACCCATACAAGGTTGTACAACTGGTCCAGTAATGGTCCATTACTGGCAACCAGTAATGCAGCAATGGGCGAATACTGGCAACCACGACTGGGCCAATAACTTAATTTTACTGGATGACAACTTCGGACAATAAATGATTGCCATTCATCAGACAGAGAAAAACTACAGCAATGGCCCATACAAGGTTGTACAGTTGGCCTAGTAACGCACCAATAATGACGACCAGTATTGTAAAAATGGCCAAATACTGGCAATCATGACTGGGCCGTTAAAAAAATATAAAATATAATCATATGTAAATTTTAATAAATTAAATACAAAATAATTTAAAATAAAATAAAAATGATGGAAAAATTCAAAACTATACCCATACAACTGGCTCAGTAATGATCCATTACCAGCAATGCAAGAATGGCCGAGTACTGGCAAACATGACTGCCAGCACTCGGACATTAAAAAAAATATAAAATAAATAATAGTATTTTCATATGTAAATTTAAATAAATTATTTACAAAATAGTTAAAATAAAATAGAAATGAAAAAAAATTAAAACATATATACCAACCTTTTCAATATTATCATAGTCTTTCAGCCGAGAAGCGATGATTAAACTATATGTGAAAATTGTCAAACTATGTATTTTTAAAACAGATAATACTCTAGTGAAATTTTTAAAAAATGACATAGATCGGCAAATTCATGGCTGCAGTACTGGCCCAATAACAATAGCCAAATTATGTTAACCATTAACGGGCCATTGCTTGACCATTCAAAGTGGTAATTTTCTATAAACGGTAGATTGGCCGATTCATGGTTACAGTAATGGCACGATAACAATAGCCAAATATTATTTACCATTCATGGGCCAGTGCTTGGCCATTCAAAGGTAACAATATACTGGCTATTTTCTGTAAACCATAGATCGGCCGATGAATGGTTCTGGTACTGGCCCAATAACAATAGCCAAGTACTGTTAACCATTAATGGGCCAGTGCTTGGCCGTATGTCAGTGTCTGGCAAAACCTACTTGGGTATTTCGAAGAATGAAATAGGAGATTGTATTACTAGCGCGAACTCGTTTTCCAAACGAGAAAGTAGTAGCGTTTGGAAACACAGTTCGCGCTAATAATACACACTAGGTAGTTTTTGTAACAAATGTCAAAAATTTATTAATTGTTGACGTTATAATTTATTTAACAAATTTATGAATAAATTTAAGATATTTAAATATAAAAAACCTGCGCCATCTGAGTTGTAATTTCTGTTTCAAAATTATAGGTAGATTCCAGTTCGCTGCTAAATCCTACTAAACGGCTAAAACTAAATTGGATTTCATAAAATCTACCAATTTTCCAAATTTAATTTCATATAATCCATCAAACATGTAAAGTGTCACAAAATTTTTATTTAGTAAAACAAATAGTTTAAATACGTAACTGCAAACAACTTCGAAATTTTAAAAAACATAGTTATCAAAATAACACTCAAAAAATTGTTATTTCTTGCAAGTCAGATTGTTTTGGGTTGCGTTTAAGTTGTTTTTACTATATGTTAAGCTACGGTGACCATACGTACCACATTGTGTCGCACAGTACCACATTCTAATCAATCGTCTACCACATTTCTAATTGTATCACATTTTGTCCCACATTTCACATTCACGTACCACATAACAGAATATTTTGACTTGCGTCAAGAAAGTATGACATCCATCGACATTTAGGCATAAACAAAAATCTTCGACAAATGCAACAGCCAATTCGTTCTTTAACAGAACTGAATTTGGGCGCGAAGAAAACGTAACAGTTTTGACGGAACTTGCCTTTCATACATACATACTTGCCCTTCATACAACAATAGTTTTAGGTCCATGAATCGCATGTCAAAGGTAAAGAAAATTATTTGACGTATGTGTTCGAACCAAAACGGAAGCTATCGTGTTAAATTTATTAAAACCAAATTAGCAGCTTGCTGTGCTGATAATGCCAATACTAATATCGGAGGAATTCGGAATTCAACGAAAAGAAGCAACAGATAATGTATTTTGCCTTATATGTTATTATTTGAAGTTCCTATTTTTGATATTTTGACAAATATTTGATTAAATATGCCGTTGAATATATTAATTGTCTGTGTAAAAGGTATCAAGTAATTGTCTGCAAAAAGTAATATATCATCATATGACGCAATGGTTAAAGCTAACCCAAACAGTTACATGAAAGCTCGTTTCTTCGAGCAAGAAATGACAAGATATGATTATGGAATACTTCATAGCTGAGATTGAAAGTGCTACCCTAATATATCACATTGACTATAGTGATATCTTATTGTTATTGCCAGTAGTATGTGATATCTCACGTTAACTTATATTTTAATAACAGGGACTAAGGTACGCGGGCTTGTCACAACCCTAGATTAAAAATTATAAATTAAAAATATGTAGCTGATCTCTCCATGCCGAAAAGCTAAGATGTTCGCAAACTTTATTCACTTTAGACTAATAGAAATCGTTGAATAATATCAGGTAGGTGGTGGATGGTTAAATGTCGTTTTTTCAAGAATTTGCAAATATTTTTACAATTTTGTTGAATTAGTTTGATTATTTTATATCTGAGATTGGTTTTTTGAAAATTACAATATATATTGTTATTAAAAACAGAAATTTGATGAAATAAAATTGATTAAAAAATCTAAATATCTACAATTAGCAAGCTATTAAAAAATTAAAATAGTTTTTCTATTCAATTTGGGTTAATAAACTTAATTGAGCTTTTTGGTAATTTAAAGCTTTGTCATTTGTTTTTACAAATATGACAAAAAACTTATCTCTCAAAAGTTAAGTTCATCATCAAATTAATAAGAATCGACAACATAATTCACTCCATCAACGACAAACAAAAATATGTTTGTTCAAACTATCATAACCTATTATTCGTCTGCTCACTTAACTTTTCAAAATATACTTCTCGTTTTAAATACGAGAACTGTTTCTTTCAAATTAGTGTCAAATTAACAAATCTATTTAATTTTAAAATATTTATTTCATATTTCAATAAAAATCTTATTTCAGTTTAATAAAATAATTAACAAAAATATAAAAGTTATTAGCACATTTCAATAAAACATTAAAATCAAAAAATGAAAAAAAAAAAAAAACAAAAACTATAAACAATAAAAATAATGCCGACATTTAAATTTAAATTAGATAACTTTGGGGTTTTTAAAGTAAAATCACATAAGTTAAATTATAGTTGGATATTTTTTTTTATTTTGTCGGTACGTCTTTTTCGGTATTTTCGTTAGAAGTCCATCAATCATTTCATTATTAATTATTTTTTAGCACCCAAAAAACTAAGAAAAAAAACGAAAATTTTCGCGTTCTTTCTTATTACTCTCGTATATTTTCTGTTTCTTCTTCTTTAATTTTTTAATTTTTGTTTTTTGGTTTTCAAAGAAATTAACTAATGAAAAATGTTATTATGAAATTTAATAAAAAATTAATTAAATTAAAGATTAGTATCATATATGATTTAAATATAGAGTGATAATAATTAAAACTAATCAAATTGAGAAAGAGACAAAAAACAAACGATAAATGCAGGATTTGTTAATTATAATAAGAATATGCTAATTAATAGAATTTTATGTTATCGATAGCATTTGGTGTTGTTGAATTTACATAATATTAATGTTTCGAGTAGGTAGGAAGATGTAAATCTTTTCTTTATATTATTCAGATGAAATTGGTTTACATATTAATTAGTGTTTGGATTTATTGGATGACCTTGAATAGACTTTGCTATCAAATATTTTAATTTGGATACGAATTTACACGTTAGTTTGTTTACCTTTTACCACGTTTTATTGACTAATATGCTTTGATTTCAATCTAAATCTTATTCCTTATCGACAGCTCTCTGATTGGATTGAATTTTCCTCAGCGTACGGAGGAAATGGAGCTAATTGATAATTGGAGCATTCTGCTACACAGAGGTGCAAAAGCAATTGCATGTGTGATTTTCATTTTACTTCTCATTTTATTATTTGGAAGTGGGATATGTGTCGTGACAGACGAAGTATTCATTGAAATTTCATGTTGGAATACTAAAGATATAATTCATAAAATTGTGAGATATGATTCATAATTGACGACCTAGGTACTGTAATAAGGGTGTTTCATTACGGTTGGTAGTCTGTTTTTTAAGAAGGTTATAATTGAATTTTACAACATTAATCTGAGATTTAAGTAGCTCGAATATTGTGTTGTCGTCGTTTTCTAACATATTCAGTTTGTGATTTATATTGGTAGTGTCTTCATCGTCCATTGTACCAAACAGCCTGGGAGAATACAAGGTAAAGCATCATAGTTATACTAATAATATATATGCTAAAGCTAACCATCTAACACAAAGTAGTGTCAATAAATACCGACAAATTCAAATGTGAAAAGCACTCGCTACCGAAATAACTATAGAATTCGTGGTTCACCTGGTAAAACATTCATATCTAAGAAGACTAAACTATAGACCAGTTCGATGATATGGAACAAACTCTTCCCTTTGTAGAAGTAAATATGGTTAATACCCAAAACATAAAAACAAAGTGTGGAGAGCATATCCGGCCGTCCCAATATAAGATTATTCTAAAAATAATAAATACTAATAACATTTTATAAAAAAAAACTTTTTTCACAATTTCCATGAAAATATAAAATTAATAATTCAAAATAAAAGAAAAGAAAAATTATTAGTTATAAAAGTATCTTAAACAGTGAAAATTTAATAAGTCATCTAATTAAATCTAATAAATATTAATGAAAAAAAAACTTTTTTTTATAACATATTAAAATACATAACACAAAAAAGTAGTAATAATAAATTATAATCACGTGTTTTGCAAATAAGGTCGTTCAATAAGTCCGTAGGATAAGTAAGAAAAAAACAACATTTTGACAAAACTCGATTTTTTTATTCAACATAGTTGCCTTCGAGGGCGATACAACGAGTATAGCGATTTTACAACTTTTCTATACCACTTTTATAGTACGATTTCTCTTTCTCGTCAAAATAGCCCTCAGTTTCAGCGATTATTTCATCATTGGACTTAAATTTCTTTCCAGCAAGCATTCTCTTGAGATCTGAAAACAGGAAAAAGTCGCTGGGGGCTAAATCTGGAGAATATGGTGGGTGGGTAAGCAATTCAAAGCCCAATTCATTCAATTTTGCCATCGTTTTCATCGATCTGTGACACGGTGCATTATCTTGGTGAAACAACACTTTTTTCTTTTGCAAATGTGGCCGTTTCTTTGCGATTTCAGCCTTCAATCGATCCAAAAGTTCACAGTAATACTCGCTGTTGATGGTGGTTCCTTTTTGGAGATAGTCGATGAATATTATTCCGTTCGTATCCCAAAATACAGACGCCATCACCTTACCGGCCGACTGTTGCGTCTTTGCTCGCTTTGGATTCGGTTCGTCGACTGCTGTCCACTCAGCTGACTGTCTATTGGATTCTGTTGTGTAATTGTGAAGCCATGTCTCATACATTGTTACATATCGACGATAGAATTCCATTTTCCATTCCATTCCCACCAAAGACTCCTCTGAAGCATCGATTCGTTGTTGTTTTTTGGCGACTATGAGCTCACGCGGCAGCCAATTTGCACAGAGCCTTCGCATACCCAAATATTCGTGTAAAATGGTAAAAACACTACCATTTGCTACCTTTACAATGTCAGCTAGCTCGTGCACCTTCAATTTGCGATCGTTCATAACCAATTTGTGGATTTTTTTGATGTTTTCTGGAATAACAGCCTCATTTGGGCGTCCACTGCGCTCTGCATCTTTTGTGCTGGTACGACCACATTTAAATTCAGCCATCCACTTCTCTACCATTTGTCTCGATGGAGCAGAGTTTGGATAATGTTTATCAAGCCATTGTTTGGTTTCCACTGTATTTTTTTTCATCAAAAAGCAATGCTTTATTAAAATTCGAAATTCACTTTTTTCCATTTTTTTTTCAAAAACAAAAGTTGCTTCACACAAAATGCTATAACTCACGAATAAATAGTCAGATTGCTGTCAAATTTATACACATATCGTTTGAAGGTTAGTACTAAATAAAAATCATATGGAAAAAAATCTAGTAACGCCATCTATGTGTCATCCTACGGACTTAAAAACAAAATTAAGAAGAAATTAAATTTTTATTATTAATATAATTATACATATATATTGTATTGCTTAATTCATTTCCATAAAACATACATTTTAAAATCAAATAATCAATTAAAAATGAATATTTAGTCACTTTTAATGACAGTCCATTAATTATTTTTGATTAAAAAACACAAAGCGAGAGATGACTCGCCTAAAATAAGCAAAATAGATATAAATACATAATTTGGTTCATTTTTAGTCAACTTATTTGATTTTGTTTTTTAATTTTCCAACGATTAACAAACATTTTTTTCGTGGGCAGGAATGTAGTAAAATCATTTTCGTTAACAAATTTCTCACTAAAAATACCAAATTATTATAATATTTAACCCAATTTAAATTCAACAATTACCCTGTTGCAAAATTACTCAATTTAAATTCGATATACATTCTTTTGCAAAATTTGCAATTTTGATAACAATATGAAAAACATTTGATTAAAAATGTAATGATTTGTATTATTTTAGAGAAATTACTAAACCATTTTTAAATAAAATTAAAATAAAACAAAAATTCGCAAAAAGTAGGATAAATACCGCATTTACAGCGACATAGCAAATTAGTAGATAATATATTAATTTGCATCTTGTCATATTTAATATGAGTTTACAACGTAGATTGTAATTTAAATATTTTATACTGTAAAAACATTCTAATTTAGTTTAGTTTAAATTGGTATCTCTCAAACTTTTAATTCAGCTTATTATCTCTCATTCCGAGGTTGATAGCTAGAAATGACTGGGCTAACAATGGTAATCAATTTTCAGTTACTGTTTTTAATATACATACAATGGTAATCAATTTTTAGTTAACTGAAACAACAAGAAATTCAGCAGGTGAACAAGAAATCATAATAAATCTTCGGTCTGATTTAAGGATTTTTATTTTTCGACAAAAGACCTTTATGAAGACAATGTTTTGAGTTTTGGGCTGCGATATACATTAAACATAATTTTTTTGTAAAAGTACAAGTATTTTATCTTTGTTTAGAAGTTGTTTTAGAACTAAAACGAAACAGTTTTGTTTAGAACTAAAACGAAACATCAATATGTTGAAAATTATAACATATCATAAAATAACATAATTTAGTGAAAAGATGATACAGATGATACTCAGGAAACTACTGAAAAACTTCTCCATTTATCAGGAATTTCAACTTTTCAAAAACAAACAACCCACCAATGTCATGTTCAATACAAATAATTAATTTATTTTTTTTTTCTAAAAAGGAATACCGGCTTATTAAATTTATTAATTTAATAAAAATATTTTATCCACGCCTACTAAAGAATATATACTTTCCATGCGTATATCTTTCATTGTAATTGTATTCATTCCTTTCTATATATCAAATTCTTTTTTATTTATTTCATCCCATTTTATTTATTCAAAATTCCCCTAAGAAATTAAAAACTTGATTTGTTGGTATAGTAATATAAACAGATAAAACAAGAACAATACATATAAAATAAACAAACATGTTTTGTGTTGTTTTATAGTTCATAGATTTATTTCAATATGGCGATATAAACTTTTACAGGAAAACTTTAATGAAATTATTTGATATATTTATAGTCGTGGATAAAATAGTATCTTGTATTCGCTTAGGATGAAGGCAATTCTTCACTCGGATGATTCCCTCCACTCGCTACGCTCGTTCCGGGAAACTTCATCCTCGTAAAGAATTGCCTTCATTCTAGCTCATACAAGAATCTACTATTATTTACGTACAACTTATTGAATTTGAATTGATTAAAAAAAATTATGACAAAATCATAAATTCGAACTTTTTCCAAGATTCCAAAAATTATAATAAAATCAAAAATGCCAACTTTCTTCAAAATTAGAAAAAAAATCTCGAGAATATTAAAAAATCAAAAATTCAAACTCTTTTCAAAATTCCAAAAATATTTTAAAAATGTGTTTTGAAAAAATTCTTTCAGAAATAATAATAAATAATAATAATATTTAATAATAAAAAATTAATTTTAAGGACTGATTAGTGTAAAAAATAAAAATAAAAATATTTTAAAAATTATAATAAAATCTAAAATATAAATTATTTTTCGAAATTCTAAAAATATTCCAAAAATTATAATCATTTCACAAATTTAATCTTTTTCAAAATTCTAAAAATATACCAAAAATGAATCTAAGATTGAAATTTCAAAATTACATTTCATTTCATACAAATAAATAATTTTTTTTTCTTCAAAAAATTGGGTAAAAAATATATGAAAATCCTTCTTTTGACACACTTAACGATACTTATTTTACACACTTATAATACAATAATCAAGGTTCTGGTCTCACAAACCAATGCCGATCATCACGATTTCTCCACATTCATTGTCTTATCACTTAAAGTGAAGCGTTTTTTAACCAATAATATGAAAATTTTCTTGTTTTGACACATTTAACGATTTTTTGACACAATTAATGTCAAATTTAATGTTCGATTACATTTCATGTCATCCAAATAATTACTTTTATGTATTATATCTTTCTAGCCGGAAATTTTTCCTATAAAATGTTTTTCAAAAAAATTGGGAATCAAAATATATGAAAATCATTCTGTTGATATACTTAACGATTTTTTTGTGACACACTTGTAACACAATAATCAAGATACTGGTCTCACATACAGATGTCGAACATCAAGATTTCTCTAGATTCAATATTACTACTCATTACATTATTGAAAATAAACGTTTTTTTAAGCAAAAAATTATAAATTGCTGTTTTTGACCTAATGATTTTTTTGACACACTTCCGGTACAGTTTTGTGAACCCATCGTTCTTTTGGCTCTTACCATTAACATAAACAATTTTTAGAAAAATAAATGTTTAAAGTAGTTTCCTTGTTTCGTCGGCTGTGTGGGCAGGCCGGTGACAGGCGGACATTTTATTTTTTGCTTTTTTAGAATTGTTGTGACCTCAAACGTTGAGAAATGCCAAAAAAGTGACGGTAAGATTTTCACTTTTGGCTCGAGATTGAAATAGTTAGGTCTTTCAAAATTGTAGATTAAAAAATACAGAGAAATAACCATAAAGTGAATATATATATATATATATATATATATATATATATATATATATATATATATATATATATATATATATATATATATATATGTATATATATATATATATATATATATATATATATATATATATATATATATATATATATATAATATATATATATATAATATAAATATATATATATATATATATATATATATATATATATATATATATATATATATATATATATATATATATATATATATATATATATATATACATATATATATACATATATATATATATATATATATATATATATATATATATATATATATATATATATATATATATATATATATATATATATATATATATATATATATAGTTATGTTTCATGAATAAATAAATTCTAAAAAAATGATTTATTTAATACAATTTATTTAATACATGTTACATTACAGAGTTTAAAAATTAGACTAACTATAAAAACTAAATTTTATAAATCTTAAGGTACAAAACAACCACTCAGCATATTCTATTATAATATGTTTTATGATATTTGATTCTTCTATCATGTTGTTACATGTTATGTCTGGTTGATAACATTCCATCATATTTCTAGTTATGCTATTTTGCATTGATAGCACTTTTCGTGAGAAAGCAGTTTTGTTATATGACTTGATGATACTATGGGATTATAACTCCTCCCTGGGGTGATGAAAAGTCGTCCTCGACTTTTGTTACTATGCCGGCTTTCCTTAATAGGTCGTTGTATGCTACTTTGGTATTTTCCAGGTTAATTGGATTTTGCACTGTTTTTGTTATCGAGCATTTACACAGGCACATATACGATAGTACAACGATTACACATATGGATGATAATGATAAACCTCCTGAAAGTGTCCATATCCAATTTTCGTGATGATATTGCTTCAAAAAAACTTGTCGTAGCAGTTTCCTGTTTTGAATGGTATCCTGTTCGATTGCTGTTATGTTCTGAACAATTTTCATTTTCCTTACTATTTGAATACTGTGAAGTGCTCCCTGGATTTCCTCATTCTCGGTTTGAATTTCATAAGCTTGAAATTCTTTGTTGTTTATCGTGGCTGTACAATTATTGATTGTTATTAAAAAATTTCCTGTTAAATTTCTGTCATCTGGTCCACAATTAGTAACTATTTCGACGTTCTTTCCATTATTTATTAGTATTTTACCCTCAGATATCCATTGTATTGCTGTGTTGATCTCCCATGTTACTTTGCAGCTGCCTTGATTTCCAAAGACTAGTGGTTTTATGCATTCATCTTTAAATTCTTTTAGATCTGTATGTTTTTGGACAAAATTGTTGTAGTTGATGGTGGTGTATAGTTTCTGTCTGTTTTTGATGAGGTGTTGTGGGTAACTTTCGATAATGCTGTTGTTTACAACTAGTGGAGTAAGTCTTATTGTTGTTGATGTAAAATTTTCCAATTTTGGTACCTCTAATATGTATAATAGTGTTTCCTCACATATAGCAATTTTGGGTGTTACAAATTTTAAAGCTTCGTCTGGAATTGTTATATTTACTCCTTGTTCAGTCAAAAGATTTTTTAGAACAATGATTTCTTTTAACGAAAGAACTTTGTTGCTTGGCAGTGCTATTTTGGTTCTTACTATTGCATCTTGGATGTCCTCAATAATTGCATCGATGGTTTCAATTTGCATAATTGCTGTCATAATTTCTAACTCGCTCAGAACTATTTTATTGGTTGTCGATGTGTTGGTTAAGACTGCATTTATTGTTTTTGTTAGTAGCTGAATTCTTTTGTTGATCTGCTCGTTGACTTGGTATTGCTGGTTGTTTTCATTTATTAGACCATTCATTGTAGCGTTGATTAACCTTAAGTCGTCTGCATCTGGGCTTCCAGCTAACCATTTCCATCCTGATCCCAATGCATCCCATCTTCGTTGTCGGAGACGTTTTGGTGGTTTTATTTGTAGTAAGTTGTTATGTAACCTTTTACATTTTTCCTTAACTATTGTATACAAATCAAGTTCATTCTTATCTATCTTATCAACTATATGTTTCATAATTAATTCTATGGTAGTTTCTAGGTTTGTTATATTAATTGGGTGTATGACCCTTATGATCCCTGTTTGAATTTTACATTCGTTTATTTTTTCTAACAGAATTGGATCTTCATGCAAATTTTTTATTTCCAATTTTTGTGTATTGATACAATTAAATATAGTCAAAATTAATAAATTTTTAAAAGTAACCATGTTTCAAAATAATAAGTAAAAATTTCAGTATACAATACTACAATACTACAATACAATATTTCAATTCAATATTCTTTTTAACTTTGGATTTAATTTTATTTATTATTGATGATAATATTATCGATTGATAAAACTGTTTTCTAAAATTTCTAATATTAATTAATTTTTATGCAATAAAAATTTCTAATGAGAATTTCTTTTATTTAGAATTTTGCTTTTATTTTTCTTGTTTTTATTAACATGGATAAGAATAGTAAAATTGGTTTGTAAGATTTGTAAAATCAGTTTTGGATAATTAATTAATTAAGATATTCAAATAAAAATTATATTGTCATAGTAAAAATTTCTGAAATGAAAAGTAAAAATCAAAATTAGTATTTCTTTAATCTTTTAATTTTATTTTTGTTTCTTTTTATATTCCTGATTGTTTTAAAAGTTTTGTAGTTTGCATTTTTAATTTTGGTTTCCAGCCCTCTTGGCTGAGATTTTGTTCTGATGTTTGGTTTAAGATAAACCAATTGATCATCATGTAATCTAGGTGGATCTTCTTTATTGTTATTTTGTCTCTCTATTCTGTTTATAACTTTTTCTAAATTAGTATTGACCGTTTTAAAAATTTGTTTGGCTTGTTCTTGTATTTCTGCCGGGTTTATTAAGTTATTTTGATTAAAAATGATCTCGTTCGGTGTGAAACCGGTTGACGAGTGTACCGAGTTATTATACAAAGCTACTGATAACTCTATCGCTGTTTGAATACTCGAGTTTGGCGATTTATTACGGTTTGTATTGAAAATTTCTATAATAGTTGAATGTGTTTTCTCAACTTGACCATTTGATTCCGATGATGATGCGTACTCCAATCGGATATTAAGATTGCTTAAGTATTCTTTGAATTGTAGTGACTGGAAAGTTGTCTCATGATCTGAGAAAATAACGTTAGGAATTCCGAATTGAGTGAAATACCTCGTTAGAGCTGTAGTTGTATCCAATAGATTTTTAGTTTCGATTGGAATCATTTGTAAATGTTTAGAAAATGAGTCAACAACGGACAAAAAATTTGTTTTGTTGATATTAAAAATATCTATGTGCACTCGTTCTAATGGTTTTTTAGTGCTCGGTCGCGGAGATATTTTTATATTATACGGTTTTCGGTCGTATTTATGAACATTGCATATGTTACATGCATTGATATGTCGTTTGATCACACTACTCATTTTAGGAAAAAAGTAGGATCGTTTGATCTGATTTACTACTTCATTCACCTCGTTATCTACTGTAGGCATTCTGCTTAACGCATCTGCTACTACATTTGCTCTGCCTTCTTTGTAGACGACGTTATAATCGTAGTTCTCCAATTCAAGTCTCCATCTTAAGATTTTTGAATTTTTTTCGGATGATTTAATGAAAGTAAGTGGTTTATGGTCTGTTACTAACGTAAATTTGTTGCCGTACAGGTATGGTTGATATTTCTTGACAGACCATATTATATCTAAAGCTTCTTTCTCGTTGGTTGCGTAGTTGATCTCTGTAGCGTTTAGTGTTCTTGAAGCGAACGCAATAGGTTTTTCTATATTGTTCTGGATTTGAGAGAGGACTGCACCTAGCGCAAAATCTGATGCATCCGTGGTTAGAATAAATTCTTTAGTAAAATCGGGATATGCTAAAATTTGATCTGTAGCTAAAATTCTTTTTAAGTTTTCGAAAGCTCTTATATATTCGACGTCTTTTGTGTTGACAACTTGATCTTTCTTTAAAAACTTTGACATGGGTTTGGCAATTTTTGAGTAATCTTTTATGAATCTTCTGTAATAACCTGAAAGTCCTAAAAACTGTTTAATTTGTTTAGCAGTTTTTGGTAATGGCCATTCCAGAATTTTCTGAATTTTATCGGTGTTAGGTTTAACTCCATCTTGTGTGATTATATGACCAAGAAACTCTGTTTCTCTCTTTAGGAATTCACACTTATCCAATTGAATTTTAAGATTGAAATGCGATAATCTTTCGAGAACAGTGTTAAGGTTTTGTATATGGTTATCTAAGCTATATCCAACAATAATAATATCATCAAGATATACATGGCATATATTTCCTATTAGGTTTTGCAATACATTATTCATCGCTCGCTGAAAAGTTGCCGGACCGTTCTTTAAGCCAAAAGGCATTCTGTTGAACTCAAAATGTCCCTTGTCTGTTGAAAAAGCTGTTTTTTCTTGAGATTTTGGGTCTAAAGGAATCTGATGAAAACCTGATTTTAGATCTAAGGTTGAAAAATATACAGATTTTCCGAGACTGTCTAGAATTTCTTCTATTTGTGGGATTGGAAATTTATCATCTACTGTCTTTTCATTTAGTTTACGGTAGTCGGTGACAACTCTTACTTTCCGTTTGCCCGAAGCATCTTGTTTTTTCTGAACGACCCAAATTGGTGCCGAATAAGGACTTTTAGAATTTCGGATAATGCCACTGTCTAGCATTTCCTGAATTTGTTCCTCTACATCAGGTTTAAAATGATGTGGGTATCGATATGTTTTCGTATAAACCGGATTGTCGTCTTTTGTTATAATTTTATGTTTAATTATTGTTGTTGATGACAAATTCTCGTTCTGTTTTAACAGTACTGCTTGGTTTTTAAAAATTGTATCGAGTAAAATGTCTTTTTCATTTTTACTTAAATGTTCTGTTCGGATTAGGCTTTTGATAGTGTTTCTATCAATTATTTCATTTTTACATGGAATTGGTTCGAATGTTTCGAAATTGTTAACATCTAATTTCAGTTTTGGTAATGTTTCCGGTGGGTTTGGACAATTTGTCAACACCGTCATTGTTGTATAAAAATTTTCCGCTTTGTATAAACCGGGTTTGATTATTATATCGCTATTTAATTTTTGAAATTCTGATACAAACCAGTCGCCATTGTTTGTGGTTTGTATCGTAATTATATGATTATAAAAATTTTCCTCAGGGTAATACCGATCAAATTTGTAATTATAATTGTTTAATAAAATTGAGTTTGTCTTATAATCAATTTTGGCATTCATTTTAGCCATTGTTTCTGAGCCTAATATTCCATCAAAAAATTTATGGAATTCAAGTTCAAAATAAATTTGTGCTGGTAAATTATTACCTAGGAGATTAATTTTAAAATTTTTATCGCAATTATGTGTACCTAAAATATTCTTTATTATAATATTACTTGAAGATGTTTTTGAATTTTCTAATGAACTATAAGGAATTAATCCTGGTTTGATTATATTTTTATTGGCACCAGTATCGATTAAAAGTGTTACAACGCGGCCCAATCGTTCATTGTAGCACTTCAAATATGGGAGAAAATTTAGTCTTCCGTATCTGAATTCGCGTTTACGCAAAAATTTCCGTTATGTTCATCTTCTTTATCTTCAACTAAATATTCGATTTCTGAACTTTGGGATGAATCTTCTTGGTAATCCTCTGTAGTTTCGTGATTATTTATTATTTTTTTATTAAATGTATTTCTTGAACGCATAGAAAGATCCACTTCCATTGGTGTTGGTCTTTCTCTTACCGAATAAGTCGGTTTTTTATCATAATTTGAAAAATTTTGATTGTGTTTTGGTTGAAACACGTTAGTTTTGTTTTGACTAATAAAACCGTGATTTTGTTTTTGTGGTGTATTCTGAAATACTTGTGTGTTGGTTTTTCTTGAATTACTTGAAATTTGTTCATTGCAATTAAATTTGCAAAGAAATGCATATGCCTCTTCAATACCTTTTGGTCTTGCAGCTTGCGCATATCCAAAATAGGGTTTGCGTAGTCCTGATAGAAATGCAGCTAATGCATCTTCATCGATAAATGCATTGATAGCATGCCACGCATTATTGTACAAAATATTTTGTTTGGATAATGATTTAATATTTTGAACTATTTCTTTTATTTTATTGTAGTATCCGTGGATACTCATTGTTTCGTTTTGTTTAGTCGCCCAAAGTTGTGACTTATAAAACGATAGTTCTTGCCGGTCTCCTAAAGATTCCTGCAAGATTTCTTTTGTTTCATTAAATGTTTTGGGATTACCAGCCAGACATAGTATATCTTTGGCTTTCCCCTCTATTTTGTTGTTAATAGTTTGTAAATAAAGACTATATTGTTGTTCTGACACTAATGGTTCGAATACACTCAGTGTGTCTTCAACTGTCTTTATCCAAGCCGAAAGTTGTTTTCTATTCCCATCGTACGTGGGTATTGATTTTATTGGATCAGGGATCCTAAATAAATCTAGAGCATTTGCCCTATTTGTAACCACAGGAATTTGTTCCTGAATTTGTGGTTGGGGTTGCTCTAATTTTTGGTTGAGATATGTCAACAATTGATCATGCTCACCTTGTTTGTTATTTAAATGTTGCAACTGTGCACCAATTGCCTCTAGTCGCTCTAAAACTGGGTCCATTTCTGAGTTGGCTATATTTCTATTCAGATCGAATATATCTGCCAATTTTTTTCTCATAAAAGGATATAATAGTATTAATTTGAACTGTCTCTATCTTGTAGTGGACAGTGTGACAGGTTGGCGTCTATCTGGTAGTGCGCGCGTTTGTCAATCTAGTAACACTATTTTATATGATTTTAGAGTTATTTTTGGAAATATTTTGGATGTGTGCCTATCTTGTAGTACACGCTTCCATGAAAATTTTGAAATTAACTGTCGTGGATGACTAACGTTATTTTTGAAAACTTTATATATAAAATACGTTCACAAACACAAAATTTTCACTAAATATAATCACAATAATCACAATATAAAAATAAAATAAAATAGGTTACCTGGTAATACGTATTCAATGTAAACGTCTATCTTGTAGTGCGTTACCTTAGAATCGTATCTTTCGTCGTGTTGAGCTGGTTCCAAGTGAAGTTGATATATAGTGTGGTGGAACCTCAAATCCTCTTCGCGTTCTTATAGGAACTTCAGCTAGAGATGTCTGATAAAAAAAAATTTCACCTTATTTTACCGCGACGGGTTCACTTATTTATTGGTTTTTATTCACCAAATTATTACACTACACTTTACTATAACACTCACAAGACCGCACGGCTGCGCCAGTTATGTTTCATGAATAAATAAATTCTAAAAAAAATGATTTATTTAATACAATTTATTTAATACATGTTACATTACAGAGTTTAAAAATTAGACTAACTATAAAAACTAAATTTTATAAATCTAAAGGTACAAAACAACCACTCAGCATATTCTATTATAATATGTTTTATGATATTTGATTCTTCTATCATGTTGTTACATGTTATGTCTGGTTGATAACATTCCATCATATTTCTAGTTATGCTATTTTGCATTGATAGCACTTTTCGTGAGAAAGCAGTTTTGTTATATGACTTGATGATACTATGGGATTATAACTATATATATATATATATATATATATATATATATATATATATATATATATATATATATATATATATATATATATATATATATATATATATATATATATATATATATATATATATATATATATATATATATATATATATATATATATATATATATATATATATATATATATATATATATATATATATATATATATATATATATATATATATATATATATATATATATATATATATAGAAAGAGATAATTAATTTCCTTAACCTCACTATTTGTGATTTTCGAAAGTTAGTAGGTATATTAGTAGGTATGTTAGTAGGAATGTTGCCAATCAATATGAAATCAATTTTACGACATAAATGTCAAGTAAATTAGTGAATCGTATGAATTTTTCAATTCGAAATCAGTTTTTGGGTTTATCTGAATAAACCTTATAGCTATTTGTTAATAAAAACAACTTTTATCTCTGAACGTGTTTCGGTTGGGATTCGAACTTAGAACCTCATCAGTACCAACTAAGTTTGAATCTTTTGAAAAAAGAAATTACAACATCGTAATTAAAAAATGTTTCTAAATGTCGACGCCGAGGGGCAGTTGACAGCGTGTCTACCATATATATATATATATAGTTTTTTTCCACATTTATTAAAAGTTGTTTTATTCATAGTTTTAATTAAAGTTGTGTCAAATTGTAACGACCGGCCTTATTTCAACCCATTCTCTATATTGGGAATCAAAATCAAAAACCAAAAGTTAATCAAAAAATTTGTAAACATTTTCTCATACAGTTTGAAAGATTTCTGTTTGCGCTAATACATTTTATAAATAAAAATTGTTGTATGTTCATGCAAAAAGGGACCAAAATCCGACATCTCTAATTATGGACCAATAGCTTTACTATCGGTCCTATCCAAAGTCTACGAGCATACACACACATATTAATACACACATTTCAAAATTTCTGGAAGTAAATCATTTAATAGTCCACAGACAATACGGTTTTCGAAACAAAAGATCAACTATCGATCTATTAAACTATGTAGCGCATTGTTAGAACAGCATAATTGATAATGTAAGTGAAACATACGTTATCGCTTTAGACATATCCAAGGCATTCCATCAAGTCTGGCAGCACAACTTAATCAACAAGCTCGTTGCGTATGGTTTTCATCCCAATGCTGTGAAGCTGCTTCAAACTTTTCTATTTAACCGATACATTTTAGTCTCCTTAGACGGATTTTCATCTGAGTGTAAACTAATTAACGCTGGTGTACCCCAAGGCTCAGTATTGTCCCCAACCCTATTTTTGATTTATATTAACGA
Organism: Diogma glabrata; assembly: GCA_963693315.1. Taxonomy (NCBI): domain Eukaryota; kingdom Metazoa; phylum Arthropoda; class Insecta; order Diptera; family Cylindrotomidae; genus Diogma; species Diogma glabrata. The sequence goes on from OY856187.1 coordinate 343,017,522, forward strand.
ATTGCTGAAAATCACCAGCAACCCAATAAATAGTTTTTCAGATGATAATACTCTGCACAAGTCGTTCGAACCCCTTCCTTCAAAAGGTAAAATGCATGAACGAATTAATCCCGCCCGGAGAGACGCTGCCATAAA
>OY856187.1:343022656-343077656 GCA_963693315.1 Diogma glabrata
TGTTTGTAACCCTGTTTTAAGGAAAATTATAGTTAGATTTATTTAATTACGCACATTTATTTTTATATCTGTGTATAAGATGTTGTAGGCATCCAAGCAAAAGCTGAATATTTGCAGTTCGCTTGAGATTTTCTGTATGTGACTATCAAATGACTTCAAGTTTGGTGTGGTGTTGTCTAGATAAAAACTCGCCAGTCCAACGAGCTTTTAAGTATCAAATAGAGCTAACCTAATGTTTTCATGAGGTCACAGAGAGGAAAACGGCTATATTCTTATGGAGACACAGGTAGGTATAATTGGTTATAACTGCCGTGCGAATTAGCCCCAGTCCCTTCCGAAATGAATATGAGTCAACTACATGTTTTTCGTGGGTGCTTGTTGGTAACAATTTTTAACACAAAATAAGAGGAAGAAAACACAAAGTTATCGACACACTTTTATCGACAAACGCACTTTTTGTTAAATTTGTCCAAGATGAATCGCGGACGGATGAATCTTTTTTTATTAATTTGTGCCAAAACGTAGGCCTTAAAGTTTTATAAAATTTTGATCTTAATGGATTATTATTCTGATCAATCAACTGTAAGTCGTGTGATTAAACTCATTATTAATCCATTTTTTTAATTAAAATTTAATAATTTTTAGTACATACATGATTAGTTTTGTGTATGCAACAAATACAAAAGAATTTTGAGTAGTAAAAAAAATCTATGCAATTTACAAAATAAATATGCTAAATCATGATTTTCCATAAATAAAAGAAAGAAAGATACATATAAATGAGTTCAACGTGTACAAAGATATACACGTTCTGGTAATGTTTTGATACCATCAAATAGGAGTGTTCGTTCTTACATTATACTAACAACATCGGCAATATTTTATTTCTTTAATTTTATTATTATTTCTTTTCATTTCTTTGATCTTCTACCGACATCAAACTAAACTTATCGATTTTTAATATTAGTTACAAATTATTTTCATTTAAGTCCATAATTAGATGATGAGAGTGTAAAGAGATTGAATGACTATTTTCTTAGTTGTGAGATTTTTGTTTGGAAATAATTAAGGCGCGGTGACTAGGACATAATATAATTGTTTTAAATGTAGCTTTTGTGGTTTATTATTTGCTTCGATCTGTATTTTCTTCATACGAAGGACAAGTTAAACCAAAACTAAAATTGTGTAGGTTTGTACTCAATTTGGAGAAATGTGTTTTTTTTAAATATGATGCTAACGACCAATCTCTCACTTTTAAAATTAGTAAATATTTATTATTATCATGGTTATTTGGAAACTTACATGAGGGCAGATGTATAAGTCGTTAGATTTATTATAACAAAATTGCATACAAATGTATTCCTTCGAAATAAATTAAAAATTTCACCAATGAAATCTAACAAGTATGTACATAGGAGAGACTCGTGTGGTTAAGTTCTTCATACAAAATGAAAAAAAATGTATATATAGAAGATATACAATATGTTAAACGCATAATGCAAATAAAAATCAAGAATTTTAAAGCTTTAGAATTTCAGTATTTTTCTGACACAGTGGGAAGCCAATTCATAAACCAACGAAAACAAGGATTAACTATGTTGGATTAACCAAGTTTCGAGTTCCGATATGGGGCTATAGGTGGAGTAAAACATCGATAATGGCATCAAATAGTTGAATATAAGAGTGATATTAAAAAATTATTTTTTTATGTAAAACTAGCACCACCTCTAGAAATTTTTTTAAACTGTGTCAAACTTATTCTAAATATCAATTAAACTTATTCTGCCATTTTTAGAAAAATATTTCTACTGCTCACTGAACCAATTAATTACATATTCAAAAGGGAATGAAGATGTCATCAAAATTTGTCAATGTATTACTACGTGAGGAAGCTTAGTAATAAATTTTAACTAAACCAATTATAACTCACTCAACTGAAATTATTATTTAAATTAAAAAAGTATGACAATGTTGTATAACATGACAATCATATAATTATGGTTCTGACCATATTTACATATATTACTTTATATTATAAAAGATGGTATAAAATGTAGCACTTGCCTTTTTATTGTATATTGTAATGGTAGCCAAATTAATAATGTGAACAAAATAAATGGTGTGGCTTGAAGTGTATGGTTATATTATTTTGGAAAGTAGTAATGAGGCTGTTAATTGGCTTCCAATTATATATTATGAGTTTATAAATATGTAAACAGTTAAGTTAAATTTTAAATAGTGACGGTAAAATTTATCTAGTTAATAATAGTTTGCGTTTTTTTTTTCATAAAATAAATAAACAAAGTCACAAAATAAAAATATTGTTATTTTAATATAGTAATTTGCAGTCATAATTACAGTGGCCTTAATGATGTTTTTTGAATTATTTAAAAATGCTTTAATTTCCTTTTGGCAAAAAAATGATTTCAAAGTAGAATACAGACACACCTATATTGTACTTAATAATAACGAATTGCACCATATATGCACAAGGCTAATGAAGCTTTATTAAGGTAATGTCATTATTCGGCGTTAATTCAATAATTCTTGGTTAAGCTTCGAGGTCATATTCTTTATATTTCAGATCCCACTATGCGGTTGTATGTTTTACAAATGTATCTGTTGTGACAGTATTTATATTAGCCGGGTACGAATAGCCAAGTTTTGCTTTTTCAGAAAAAATAAAGTCTCATTTTCATATAATTTTAAATGTATGAGTGAAAAATGTATATGATTCATATAAAGTTTTCTAAAATTTTTCTTAAATATTTTATTGTTTCAAACATTTAATTTTGCTAAGACTTATAATTAGAATTATATGACATATTATCTTATTTTTGGACAACTCATTTACAAGAAATATCTATATTTCATTAGCAACTCCAGATAAAAACTCCATATAAAGCACCTCCAGATTAATTAAGCACTAAAAATTTTTCAGCATATCAATATAAATCAGCAAATTACCAGTATTTCATATTTTAAATATATCAGCAGATTAGCGATTCAATATCAGCCAGCATATCAACATATAATATTTACGAGGGTATATTATTATATCAGTATATATGTACATTAGCATATCAACAAATTCATATATTATCAGCATGTAGACATACAGCAGCATATCAGCATTACAGAATATAAGCATATCAGCATGTCAGTATGTCAACATATCAGCATTTTCGAGAATTTACGTATCAGCAAATCAAGAAATTAAGTTATCAGACATATCTGATAGAAGCAAAAAATGGAGAAAAAAATTTTTTTTCATATAACCTGGTAGCCAAAAAATTCTCTATACCATAAGTGGAAGCTATGCCGAGAAAAAGTAGTTTGAATTTTCTCTTTAGCTGGCGAAAGTCTATAGATGCAGTCCACTACGTTGGAGGGATGTTACATAAAAAGTGATATTTAATCATTTGGTATGATGGTAACGCACGTCGCACATAACGAAATGTCGATAAATGTCTAACCAAAGAGATGGGTCGTTGTTAAAAATTTTAATTAAATATCAACATGTCTATAACGTTAGGCAACTTTGTCGCTAAGGCAAGATTAGACGTGTTTGACATTATGGAAGAAAACGTCAACTTAGGGCAATTCATAAAACGGAACGTTAAAAGAAATAACTTATTTTGGCGAAAAATGGTATTCGGTGACATTTTCCGCGTATTATTAGTGTTAGCCATACAAACTACCAGAATCACAGAACCGAGAAAATCGAGAGTCAAGTTGTGGCCTGTGCCACAGGCCTGTGGCCTGTACCTCGATAACATCTCACATGGAGCGATCAGGAAGGACGTCAGGGACAAATACGGGTAGCATAGATCAAAGCTTTGGATTCTAAAATCAACTTTTGTGGGGTCTTATCACCTCTCATGTGAAGTTTAGTGATATATGATTTTATGGTCATATAAGACAACTTTGGCATCAAATCCCGTGGTTTAGCGGCTAAAATACTAAATATAAATACTATTTATAGCGAAAGATAAACGCTCTGTGAGATTCAACATATGGGGGATTATCTGTTAGACAGGTGTGGACAACACTTTAATCGAAGTACAAATATGATAGTCCAGTTAAAAAACAAATCTATATTGAGTAATATGATGGATGTAATGTTGATGTAATATCATGGAAAATTCAGAAATTGCATGTGCACAGGACGCAAAACATCTGAAAGTTATTCTAGATAGCAAGCCTCTGTGAAGAAACCACTTGAATGTGGTACTTAACCGTGGGGTATAGCCCAGCTATCAGAATATCAGAATATCAGAATATCAGAATATCCGAATATCAGAATATCAGAATATCAGAATATCAGAATATCAGAATATCAGAATATCAGAATATCAGAATATCAGAATATCAGAATATCAGAATATCAGAATATCAAAATATCAGAATTCAGAATATCAGAATATCAGGATACAGCCCAGGTAACAATTTGACCTAAATTTTTTAAATTATTCCAACTTAACTTGAGAAAGCATTTTTTTTTTTTTTTTTTTTTTTTTTTTTTTTTTTTTTTTTTTACGGCGTTCATGCTCCATGTAGGAGCGTTGCCAGGCTAATCAGCTTCGAATATTCACCACGGTCATTCGCAACAGCGACATAATTACCATGGCAGCCGATTTTTTTAAGGTCGTTTATTACGTCAGTCTCCCATTGTAGTCGTGGTCTACCTCGCGGTCGCCCACTCCCTGGGGTACTAACGTACATTTTTTTAATCATTCCAGACTGTGAATCGGCTCGTAGAACATGCCCAAACCAAGCAATCCTATTAGAACGGATACAACCTATTATATCAGGACCCTCAAGAAGGTCTCTGATCTCAAAGTTATACCGGGTTCTATACTCTCCATCGTCTGTCTTAAGTGGACCAAAAAAGTAGCGTAGGATCTTACGCTCAAATACAGATAAATGCGATTCGTCATTTTGTGTAAGGGTCCACGTTTGTGACCTATACATCACAACCGGTCTAATCAATGTCTTGTATAACTTGAGCTTGGTGTTAGTTGATACATACGGAGATCCAAGCAGAGGTTTGATTGAGTAGAAAGTTCGATTACCTGCAGCGATTCGAGCTTTTATATCTGTAAGTATGCTGTTGTTTGAGTCAAGCATTGATCCCAAATATTTAAAAGATTCAACTCCCTCAATTCGTTCATCGCCGCACATCAAATCTTTCTTCTCAGACTCTCTTGAAGCATTCATATGTTTGGTTTTATTGTAGTTAATTTGCAGACCAATTTTTCTAGCTCCACTCTCAAGCGACTTAAAAGTCTCACTCATAACAGCTTCACTTCGGCCGAGGATGACAACATCATCAGCGTATGCAATCATCTGTACTGAGTTTATTGACAAGATGTTAGTCGGCAGTTTCTTTTGACGGCACACATATTCTAAGGCTAAATTAAAAAGTATAGGAGAGATAGCATCACCTTGTCTTAACCCGGAGTCGACTTTAAAAAACCTTGATATTTCGTTCTCTACTCGTACACAGCATTGAGAGTTCTGTACTGTCATTTTGCATAGTGATACCAGTTTACCAGGAATTCCCATTGACACCAGAGCAGACCATAGAGTCTCTCGTTCGAGAGAGTCGTAGGCCTGTCTGAAATCAATGAAGAGTTGGTGCACTGGTATGTTGAACTCTCGGCACTTTTCCAAAATCATCCTTATCGAGAAAAGTGCATCGGTGGTACCTCGGCCCCGCCGGAAGCCACACTGATATTCTCCAAACAGTTGTTCAGCAAAAGGATTGATTTTGGATAGCAAAATGTAAGAAAAGATCTTATATGCTGTGCAGAGTAGAGCGATTCCTCTGTAGTTTGCACATTGTAGGCGATTACCTTTTTTATGGATTGGTATCAGCATAGCTGTGTTCCAGTCCTGTGGCATGGCTTCAGTCCTCCATATCATTTGAACAAGTTCAAACAATCTTAAGGATAGAGTTTTACCACCATGTACAATCATTTCGGATGTTATATCGTCGATACCAGGTGCTTTATTGCATTTTAATTTTGACAGCGCCGCATCGAATTCCTCTTTGGTGGGTTCGTCTACATGTACCTTTGACGCACGAATAAGCTTTGCTCGTCGCCCGACTTGTTGCTGGTCACTTAAGTTGAGAAGATTCTCAAAATAAGTGGCCCAAGTGTCTAAAATATTTTTAAGGTCTACTTGTAGCTCCCCATCTTCGTTTTGAATAGCAGTCGATCTAGTTTGAGGGCCCTTCTTTAAGGTTTTAACCTGTTGAAAGAAGTTACGCGATTGATGTTCCTTATTGAAGCTTTCAATCTCCTCACACTTTCTCTTCCACCATTCTCTCTTCGTTCGTCTACATAACTTTGTAACGGCTTGTCTTGCCAGTTTATAGTTCTCCTTCGTGGACCTGGTGTTGCGTCCTTGCAGACATTTCAGATAGCAATCTCTTTTGTATTGAATAGCGTCAAGACATGCTTGATCCATCCATGGCTTCTGAATACCATGTTTTGTGGTCGTCCAAGTATTCCCTCAGCAGCGCTTAAAACAGCATCTTTGAGCAAATACCATGACTTATCGACGTCTCCATTAATGGTTTCTGATTTCTCTAATGTTTCGGCAATATGGTTTTGATATTTCTCTTCTGTTTCTGCATTCTTTAGTGATGAGATGTTAAATCGTTTCCGTTGATTGAATTTCGGAATGCTTGGGTTTGGGAAGTGGAACCTTATTTTAGCACATACAAGAAAGTGGTCACTTCCAATGTATGCACCTCTAAAGGATCGCACATCCAGAACACTCGAAAAGAAACGTGCTGTAACTAGCACGTGATCAATTTGATTTCGAGTGTTTCCATTCGGTGAGACCCATGTCTGCTTATGAATCGATCGGTGCGGAAAGAAAGTACTGGCAATTCTCAAATTATTTGATAATGCAAACTCAGTCATTCTCTCACCATTATCATTCGAATTCAAATGCAGACTGTTGGGGCCCACCACATTTCCATAAGAGATATCTCTTCCAACCTGCCCATTAAAGTCACCAAGAACCATAGTGAAGTCGCGTGTTGGTGTTTGTTTCATAACCTCTTCCAGCGCTATGTAGAAATTATCCTTCTCGTCGACGGTCTTAGCTTCAGTAGGTGCATGCACGGCAATAAGAGAAATATTGTTATATGTACCACGTACACGTAGGTAGCAAATCCTCTCACTGACCGGGATGAATTTCATCACGGCTTCTTGTATGCGTGCACCAACAAGAAAGCCAGTTCCAAATTCTCTTCGAGAAGGATGACCACTACAGTATAGAGAGTGACTATCCAAATCTTGTTTTCCGATTATTGGCTGTCTAATTTCTTGCAGAGCTATGATATCTATCCCATACCTCTCAGCCTCTGTTTCTAGACTTATAAGAGCATCAGGAGCGCTCAGGCTGCGCACGTTCCACGTTCCGATTCGGTAGTCTGGTCCTTTTTCACGTCCAGGTAAAATTCTGTTGTTTTTGTCCGGGTCTGTTTTTCTTTTCTGATTTCCAAATTTAACAAATAATTTTTTTTCCGGGGTTAGGGTGTTAACCTTAGGCCCAACCCAAATTATCGTGAATGGGTCCGTTCTGCATCTTAAGGTTACCAGAAACAACCTTTTGACACGTTTATATAGCGAGCCGCTTGATCCAAGACAGACGCCCGCTTCAAGCCGCCCCTAACATGGAGAACAGACGCTTGAGTCGCATTGGTTTTAAGGCGCCAATTCGCCATGATGTACCATGATTGACTAAGCAGTTTTTACCCTGCTTGTCTCCGGTACACCAACCTAATTCTGTCAGCATTAACCAGGCAGCACGGCGTGGACGTCGAATTTCGGATTTCGCTACCCTATTAAAGTACAACTTTTAGGGAAAATCCAAGAAGATTCTTGTCCAAGGATAGTTCCTTGTATACGACTTTGTTTATGTATGTATAATAATTTTAGTAGTATTCAACAAAATTGTTACTATCAAGTAATATTTCTTATATACGTCTGTTTTCAATGAATATTAAAAGATTTACAACAAATCGATCTGTCAATATTTTTTAATTTTTTTAATTCGCGATTGTGTGTTTTTTTATTAAATCACTTATCGATGTGTTTGAAAAGTTAACAAACCTTTAAGAACTTTAACAAACTATTATTGAATAATACAAAAGATTATTTCAAAATGGTCGAGATATTTTCGGCAATGGAAATTTGCAATTGCCATTATTCCGCAGCCATTTAATCAAATATCCTTTCTGATGATGGTTTATATAATGATGGAAATTTACCATTTCTGATGATGGTTTATATAATGATTTGAGTTGGTCAACAAATAAATAAACTTATGATAATTTGTCATACAATTGCTTTTTATATTAAATGTATGTAATCGCCATATTGTGCGCAATTTGCCTGGGAAAAAATTATATCAAATCTTCGATTTCATCTAGAGAACTGCATATATTTGCAACAGATTGCAACTGACTTATGGAAAATATTCCGTAGAACGTTTGTTAAATATGATCACATTTATTTATTAACCACCCAAATTGTGCAACTGAACGTAATGCCAACCACAGCATACTATACCCCTTACGAAGCTTGAGTAATACTTTTATTCTGAATTGAGTAACGTTTTATTCCTGTCGCGGAAATTGATTTAATGAACGAGTGCGTAAGAGTAAACGATGAAGAAGACGTTATAGGGGCTGTGTTCGATTCCTGCCAGGCACGTTTTTATTTATGAATTTTATTTTCCTTTTCTTTATTTTCTTTTTATTCTTTAATCATTTTTAATCGTACAATTGAATGGCAACACATGCGTAGATATCGTATATGAATACGCAAACTTATTTTCATTTCGAGATTGTCCTCAATCATAACCAATATTATTGGAATAAGTGGGTGTAAAATTTCACTTTTGGCTCATGAATGTCACACTTAGGTCTTTCAGACCGAAGTAATATTGAAACGTGTTCCCATGTATTGTACCCAACAAATTTTGTTAATACAAATGCATGAACTCGCAGAAAATGTTTAGAGTTTTGCATGGGAGAGTGTTTGGAAATTTGTCGATTGACTCGTTGCAAAAGATCTTGTTTTTGTGGAAAGAATAATTATAATATGGATTTTTTTTTTGCATTTAAATGAAGTTGTAATTTTACATAATAATACATATTAAATAAGAACTAGAAATACGAAAATTTTCGCTACAAAATTTCATAAATTGATCAGGTCAAAAAGTGTAGTCTTACAACTCAAATGTTTGACCTGAATCTTTAAAAATCGTTTTTTTTAGAAAAAACAAACACAAAATTTCATAAAATTGTGTGATGCTTTTGATCAGGTCAAAAAGTGTAGTCTTACAACTCAAATGTTTGACCTGAATCTTTAAAAATCGTTTTTTTTAGAAAAAACAAACACTTTCTTTAAATTTTGACATGTTTTAAGAGGACGTAGGCTTTTTCATATGGTGAAAACTCCAAAAAATACTAGACCTACGGCATCAGCACCATCTTTAAAAATTAACATTTTTAATAATCTAAGCAGAAAATTTACAACGTATTTTTGTGATAGGTTTTACCTTTCCATATTCACATAAAACCGTTGATATCAGGTGAGCCGTTCTGTTGCAATTTGGTTTTGAAGAAACCCTGAATTTGAGTTTCCAGAAATCTTTCGACACCGTGCTCTTAAACCAAACACTTACATTTTATAGAAACACGTAATTTGTTATTTCATACCTACAATTATTTGGATCACTCTGTTCTGAAATTAAACACGTATTCTTTATTTCCCTTATACCACTTGCATGCCAAGTCAATCATAAACGATTTGATTGAAATTTCGAAATTTTCGGTCGTCCAGAACAGGAATTGCATTAACTAGCATTTGCATATGCTTGATTTCTAAGGGTTTTATTAAAGTTAATGCAACTTCAACACATTTGTTTGTCGTTTAATTGAGTGTACTGTGTTTTAACAAGTCGACCGAAAATATTTTTTTGTCCGCAAACATTCATGTTACTTAGTCATCGATCCTGTGCTTGTACTTAAAGGATAGTTGAGGTATCAAAAATTAATTATGCGAAATAAATGAATTCCGCAAAAAATTAGGTTGAAATGTGTCACATTGGATCTAGAGGTACATCGTGAAATAGGAATTGAGAAAAAAATATAGCTATTTTTTCATATAACTAGTATTCCGTGTATAGTAGATTAGATTGGTTAAATAAATAAATGAAGTAAAAAAAAAAAAGATTAGAAATCTACTATATATATAATATTATATTTAGAACAATTAAAATCCATTTGTATGTAATCAACATTTAGGCAAACTCGTTGCTATGAATTAAGTAATGGTTGCTAGAATTCAAAAATTCTATTATAAAAACTATAAATTCTATGAAAAAAGTAGCCTATTTTACTTCTGACATTCCTTTCTTTATGTATGTCAAGTTCCATCCATCTAAATCAATTCAGCCGTTTCGAAGCTTATCCCGAACAGACAGACAGACATCGAATTTTATTTATATAGAAGATAGAATATATTATGCTTAATTACGCTTAATATATACTCGATAGGATAGTTTTTATATCAATTAAAAGTTTTAATATTTTTTAATTGCGAATTGAATGTTAAATGTGGTCCATAAACCATCTTTCAGATGGCGGCGTAAATTAATTAAGTAACACAACTTAATCATGGACATTTTAAGTGTATGTGAGCGAATGGCCAAAGAAGTAAAACTTGTTACAAATTTTCTCATCTACACCAAATATGTTGTTGGTTTGCAATTGTATGTAAAACATTCCTAAAAGTAAGTGATGATAGTTGATATTATTGATTACATTGATTTAAAGCAAAAAATTACGAAATGGGAGCCGCACAAATACTATAAAAAGAAACATAGCTGATCAAACACGGATGGCAATCATGATGAACAAACTAATTAAAAATGGTGAACTCAGCTGGCAACACGCATGCAATAGTAACTTGCAAACGGTAACTATGAATGAAATGAATTAAAGAATTCATTAACGAATTAAATGTATACTCCCGCTGGAAGATTTGTAAAATTTAAAATTTTTGATCTATGGGGGTGACAACCCCGCGTACTTAGGTCCCAGCTATTTGCATATGAGTTAGCTTGGGATATCGTATACCACTGGCAATAGCAGTGAGATATCACTAGCCAAAGTGATATCTTAGGGATGTTGGCGGATGAACTTTTTTCAATCAACGATATCACCCTTAGTTTTAGTTATAGACTATTCTTTGATGATGACACGCTTTTTTTTTTTTAAATAAAATGTGTTGAGTAGTACGAATTACAATGTGTGCAACAACAACACATAACAACCTTTGAAGAATAAGGTCCCACAACAACATGCTTTCTAAGGTGTTGATGGACGCAAATTTTTTATTATTTTTTTAAAGAATGAACTTTTTCGTTTGCTCGAAGAAATGAGCTTCCATATATCTATTATATATGCCGGGTTTAATCCTTGAGCAAAACCATGTTTTACATGATCGTGGTATATGCTTCTAGCACTATAAGGATAATTGGTAATCCAATTTTGCTTTGTTCCTACAAATTTGAAAAAAAAAAGTATTTTATTTTTATTTCCTCCATTTTATCATGAAAAATTGCCCTATGTCGTTTGTTATTATGTGAAAGGATTTACTATTTAGTTTTCCATTCTTTAAAAAGAATATAGAAAACCAAAAAAGGTTTTTATGTGTTGTTGTGACACATATTGTAATTCCAACTACACAACACATTTTATTAAAAAAATATGTCAAATATTTTGAATTCGCACAAATTTTTTTGAAATTTTAAGTGAAAAAGATGATGAACAATGTCATTGGAAAATTCAAAGGGGAAGATTTACTGTTGCTACTCATTTCAATGATCCTAACAGATATGGCATTTCAATTCAAATGTTTAGTTTCCAGTGCGACTCGCTTTTGCAATGACCATCAACAAAGCACAAGGACAATTGCTGCAAGGATGTGGACTAGGTAGATTTGGAGAATCCGTATTTCTCACATCTGGACAATTGTATGTGGCAGCTAACGTCGGAATACCTTCTGATTTATTCGTGTACGCATCTAGACGGAAAAACACAAAATATAGTGTGTGCCCGCCCACAAGCACACGAATAAAGAAATAGAATTAAAACGACATTTTGAAATTTTTTCCTTATTAAAATAAATAATTGTTGCAATAAAAATGATACAATGTAAATTGAATATTAGGTACGTTTAGTTTGACTGGAACAACTGAAAAAATAACAACAATTGTATTAAATTTTTCGTTCTTTCAAATGCTTCAGTCAAATTGAACACGGCTGTTATATATATATATATATATATATATATATATATATATATATATATATATATATATATATATATATATATATATATATATATATATATATATATATATATATATATATATATATATATATATATATATATATATATATATATATATATATATATATATATATATATATATATATATATATATATATATATATTAGGGTGTTCCTTAATTTTCAATTTCAAAATATTTTTGGTCTCACCCCCTAAATCGGTGTGTATACAGAACTGCAAGAAATTTTAGGTCAATCAAATAAAGTTAACCCGTGCCGACTTGAAGTTGAACTTTGGTTCCATATGAAATCATCGAAAAAAAGAAAAATTCTTGCTGTACTGTTTTAGATTTTACTCAAACTTTGTGGAAATGTTCTTTAGAGTTCAAAAGATCAAAATCCACAAGGATTTAATTTTTGCACGCGCCACTTTCGGTCCACACAAAATAAAGCACTTGAAAAGTCGTATTTTTGTGTTTTGCGGTTTTAGTTGTTAAACTTTTTCTATTAAAGATATTGATTCGATCAAGATGGCATTATAAAGCTGAAAGATGGTAGTTTTTAAAACAAAAATAAAAATTGATATTATTCATATATTTGAAAAATGAGAGAGTATTGAAAATACGTGTATTTTATTGATTTCTTGTGATTTTCAATTTACACCAGTGTCTGCACTGTTGAGTATAAAAGTCTAAATATTCTTAAATATCAAAGTGCACATATTGTTATAGTATAAAAAATTAACATCGACTCGTTCGGTCAACTCGTAATGCAAAAACTCTTTACTTGAAATTTTGAAATTTCAGCAATTTGCATATTTCAGGCTACAATTTGGACGTGTTTGGTAAAAGACAAAAATTTGAAATTAGCAGGATATTCAGTTCATACCTTTAACTTTAAAAAACTTTAAGGCTTGTTTTTTTATTTCCTCCTGACGCGGGTGTACAGCCGTTTAAAGAGAAGCCAACATTTGTTTCTTACAGCTTACAGCTTCTTACTCACAGATTACAGTTTCTTACATTTTTATTTTTGTTTTAAAAACTACCATCTTTCAGCTTTATAATGCCACTTTGATCGAATCAATATCTTTATTAGAAAAAGTTTTACAGCTAAAACCGCAAAACACAAAAATACGACTTTTCAAGTGCTTTATTTTGTGTGGACCGGAAGTGGCACGTGCAAAAATTAAATCCTTGTGGATTTTGATCTTTTGAACTCTAAAGAACATTTCCACAAAGTTGGAGTAAAATCTAAAACAGTACAGCAAGATTTTTTCTTTTTTTCGATGATTTCATATAGCACCAAAGTTCAACTTCAAGTCGGCACGGGTTAACTTTATTTGATTGACCTAAAATTTCTTGCAGTTCATGTTTATATGTATACACACCGATTTAGGGGGTGAGACCAAAAATATATCATAATTTTTTTTCCCCATATAGCTAAGGAACACCCTAAATTATATATATATATATATATATATATATATATATATATATATATATATATATATATATATATATATATATATATATATATATATATATATATATATATATATATATATATATATATATATATATATATATATATATATATATATATATATATATATATATATATATATATATATATATATATATATATTATATATAAATGAATATATATATATATATATATATATATATATATATATATATATATATATATATATATATATATATATATATATATATACATTTTATATATTTATCTATTATATAATATAATTTAAATAATTTAAATCATCAGATCTCTAATTATTATAACTTTATATCTATTGTTTTCTAAATGTGATTGCACACGAATACAAATCAAGTACATATGTATTTTTATACTGAAATAAACGAAAAATAGTCTAACGATCAAAAGCATCAAATTCATTTCATCATTGCTAACGAAGGGGGGTTACAAAAAAATCAAATTTACTTAAACTATCTTCGACTTCTCAAATTAAATAATTCGTTTAGTTTTTTTTTCTTTAGTTTTTTTAAAAGATACCTCAAAGTAAACTTTTTAGTGTTCAGTAAACATTGACGAGTACATAAAACTTTGCTGTAGGTATTGACACGATTTTGAGCTCCATGATTTTGTTTTTATTTTTATTAAACTAATTTGGTGAAATGTGATTGGATTATATTATAAAACAAAAACTATAACCATAAGTATATGGAAGAGAAAAGAGAATTGAGTTATTTAGAGAATTTTTTTTATTTATAAATGGGAGGACTTAGACCACCCGCGAAATACATTGTATATAATTTTTTAATTTCGGCATTTTATCTTATAACTAAGACATTCTCTTATGGATTCATAATACATAAAGAGGTAAATATTATATTAAAGGAAAAATAAAAAAAGAAAAGGATGAGATTATGCGAGTTGTTGTTGGTTATGTTAAGTAAATGAATTAGATTACAGATCGAAAAATTTGTTTGGGAACTTTTTAGATAATTGGCTTTTTTATTGGCTTGTTATAATATATATAAAAATACTCTAATACGACATTTGCATTTGAATTTGTAGTATACAAAAAATTTGAATTGAGCATTTTATTTTCAGATATATAAGAAACTATTAACTAATTCATGATAATGAGGTAATAGAAGTGTGGAATTTTGACTTAAAAAACATTTATTGAAATAAATTAGTTAAATAAAAAGTGAATGGAGTAGACCATGTTAATTATTTATTTAAAATCACATCAATTACAAAAAACTTGTATTTATCACGCAAATTGTATTTTTGGTTTCAGAAACAAGACAGACAATGGTAGCAAAATCAGAAAATTGACGTCCACGCCGTGCTACCTGGGTAATGCTGACAGAATTAG
The DNA here is from genome assembly GCA_963693315.1 of Diogma glabrata. Lineage (NCBI taxonomy): Eukaryota > Metazoa > Arthropoda > Insecta > Diptera > Cylindrotomidae > Diogma > Diogma glabrata. The sequence continues at coordinate 343,037,914 of OY856187.1, forward strand.
GTTGGTGTAATGGAGACAAGCAGAGTAAAAACTACTTAATCAATTACTTATCACGCTACATCACGGCGAATTGGTGCATTAAAACCAATATGACCCAAGCGACTGTTCTTCATGCTATAGAAGCGGCTTGGTGCGTGCGTCTGTCTTGGATCAAGCGACTCGCTATATAAACGTGTGAAAAGTTTATTCTGATGACCTTAACATCAGAACGGACATATTCACGAAAATTTTGGTTTTGAAAAAGACTCTCCGGCCCTACCGACTGAATTAGCCAAGCCAGACAAAACAAAATGAAACTAAAAACAGAAATAAAACCAAAACAAAGTCAAACGCCAAAACAAAAGGATTCAAAAATATATATTAAGAGAAAAATCTAAGAAAATCTTTAGGAGGAAACTAAACAACTATTGATTGGGGTAGGCAGCAGAATAATCGAGCTGATTTAAAAAAAAAAAACAAAAGAAAAATTTTTTTTTCTTAAACACATAATAAACAAAAAAGGGTTTTGGAAGAGAGTTTCGGTGAAATTGATGAATGACCAGAGGAAAGAGGTGGTCTAACTATGACTCAGAAAGCCAAGCGCTAGCATTTTCCTTCCCACTGTTCCCTGGTATTTTCTAAATTGTGTGTGTTGTATATTTAAAATTTTGTGTGTTGTATATTTACAAAATTTTGTTAACACCTTTTTGAGTGTATTTAAGTTATTGCTCAAAACGAGTATTTTTTTCTCTGCCATTTCAACCCCAAAGAAATTAGCCCACTAACACTAGTTTACAAATTTTGAACTTTTTTTGTCTCCCTGACTAAAACCAAACTTTTCTTGTCGATTTGGACCTGCTGAACACGAATATCATATTCATCATTTTAGGTTAGCTCTTGTTTTTTAGATACCCACGAAAAATTCCGGTTTTTGGATCGCATATTTTACAAAACAAACAAATTTATTGTATTAATGAAACAAATAGTTAAGATGCTAACAAACATTTTGAGCTATTTTTTGTGAAAATCCATCAAGAATTCTGGAAGTTACACTCGAAAAAAGATGAAAAAAAAATTAAAAATTTATGTTTTTTTTTAAATTTTCAACATTCAACTACATAAATTTTGAACAAACAGTGATTGTAACTTTTTTTAATTTCTTGGAGCCTATAGTTAATTCAATTTTCTTTCTTTTAAGTTAAAAAACATATTGATGCAGGTTGCACCAAGTTATTCAGGTTTTCCCAAAAAAAGTCAAAACTCAACATTTGGAAAAACAAAGTTTTTTACTTAGAATAATTTAAATTTCCCAACATAATTGATTTATGTATGAGTTGTTATATAGATTTTCGTATAAAATCTATAAGAAAATTTGGGTTTTATTTAGGGAGATTTTTCTTGTAAACCAGTGTAATTAAAACAACTTACTTTAATAATGATCGCAAATGTTGTAAAGATTAATTTACGATTATGCTTTAGTTAGCGGTAGCTTTGTATTTTAAACTTTTATTTGTGGAAGGTTGATAGTGTAGGTTGTTAAAAAGGTTTGTTTTGCAGAAGATCAATTGGGATGTTAAACCTTTTCCATTTAGTTCAGTTTTTCCATTTCATAACAGTTTTCTAATTAATCACATAAATTTGCATCGTTTATAGTTTTAGGCTTCTAACAGAGCAAGTGTTATTTTTTGTATACTCTTCTCCTGTTTCCTACATATTATCATCTGTATTACACAACGCCCCAGCTTAAGGCCGCTGGCACTGAACAAAACCTTTGGTGCCGGAATTTTGTTTTGTTTTCTTCCATTTTGCATATGTCTATACTATGAGTATTTAAGTTTATTTTTATCAAAATTATGGTTACAAACATAAAGTAAGTGGTGAATCGAAAATTAAACAATAAATTAACTCTAGAGCTGGAAAAAGAATATCATATTTTATTCGGCACTAATCTATACTGTATTGAATTCGTATGTACTTGTATTGTAAAAAGTAAAACTTTGGTGACTTAGGAAACAGTCTAATCTATATACTGCTTCTACGTCTTTGAAGTTCTTTAAAAGCCCTATAAAATAGTTATTTCCAACGCCATTCTAACATTATCCGCATTCCACTATATATATGCAAAAAATCAAATAAATTACATACAAACAATTATTTTTTTATACGTGTGATTAATGTTTAATGAATTCAAAATAAATTACATTGAATAACAACATTAAATGCATAATTGAACACATTCAGTAATTATTTAACATAATAACTTTTTATGTTTATTAAAATAGTTTGGTTATTATACTGAAAAAGCACAATATTATTACAAATGAATAATAGAAACAGAAGAAAAGGAGAAATGATAATATATTATATGGACAAATATAGTTTTAATTTTGTTCGTTATTTTTATATCTTTTTGTATTTTAATAACGCACATGATAATCGGTTTTTGAGGTACTTACGTGAGTGTATGCATATTTAATGATGATTTAGTTATTTTTTATTGTGAGATAAAGTTTCAGTCTGGTGACTCATTCTAAAAATAAAGTTATGTAATGGTATCTCTAAAATTCATTCTTTAACTTTCAGTTTTTCACTATGTTCACGTTATCTGATTTTTACGCTTTTTATTATATTGGAAAAGGGATTTCAGTCTGGAAGTGGCATTTTTAACAAATTCCCTGGTTGAATTTATACGTACACATTCATCCTTATCCCACATATATCAAATTTATGGAAGAATTTATGTTTATTTAATTAAAAACATTTTGGATAAATTTAAAAGTTTAAGGAAGTTTTGTGTAATTGTGATTAAATGTAAATTGATCCTTTATTGTGTAAAAAGTAAATTGGTGGTTTAACCTATAAATTGAAATGAGTGACGAGGAGAAGAATGCGAGAAATGCAAAAAGAAGTTTGTAGATAGTAATAGTATTGGATGTGAAGGATTATGTAACAAATGGTTTCATTTGGCACGTGCAGCTATTACGACTGCAGAGATTAAATTGATTGAAAAAAATAAACAGTTGAAATGGATGTGTGTTGACTGCAATGTGCATTATGTAAGTTTGGTGGATACATCTATTAGAAAAATTATGAACGGAATGATGGAAATATGGAAGGTGTCGATGGAGAAAGTGGTTACACATAAGCTGGGGGATATCTTAAAAAATATGGCTAAAAGTAGCATAAAGGATCAAAATAAGGTTTCATATGCAGATATAGTTAAACAACGAAATGAAGAAGTACTAATTGTGCATCCAAAGAAACAAACTCAATCAAGTTATGTGACTATGAAAATGTGTAAAGAAAAGCTGAATCCATCAGAAATGAAAGTGGGAATTGAAAATGTTAGAAAAATAAGAAATGGGGGTATTGCCATAACTTGTAAAAGTAAAGAGGAAATTAATGAAATTGATGCAGAAGTAAAAAATAAGATGAGAAATGAATATACGGTGAAAATTCCTGAATTGAACAAACCTAAATTAAGAATTTTTGGAGTGGAAGAAGAAATTGGGATAATGAGTTGATAACTGCGTTACGAAACCAAAAGCCGGAGATGATTCATGGAGATTCAGGTATTAAGATGGTAATAAACAGGAAATCGAAGAGGGATTATGTGGTGGTCATTGAAGTTGACTCTCAAACATTCGGTAGGGTGATGAAGGAAAGAAGATTGAAACTCAAATGGCAGAGATGTCAAATAAATGAATACTTTGGAGTATATATATATGTTTGAAGTGTTATTCGTATGATCATAGAATTGTAAATTGTGAAAAGGGAAAAATATGTATGAAATGTGGAGGCAGCCATATGGCAAAAGATTGTAATGGTGAAATGAAACGACAAATATGAACTGTATAGAAGCAAATAGTAAATTAAAATTAGATGTAGAAGTAAATCATAGTGTGTTACAAGGAATAGCAATTCGATAAATCAGAGGTCCAAAAATGTGGAGAAGGAGTAATTATGAATATTAATGGTCTTATTAATAAAAAGGACATGCTTGATATATTTATGCAAGATACTAAACCTATAATGGTATTGATTGTAGAATCTCATGTGACAGACTTAGATGAGGATGCATTAAAAGAAAATGGAGGCTATTTAAATAAAATAAAATAAAATAAAATAAAATAAAATAAAATAAAATAAAATAAAATAAAATAAAATAAAATAAAATAAAATAAAATAAAATAAAATAAAATAAAATAAAATAAAATAAAATAAAATAAAATAAAATAAAATAAAATAAAATAAAATAAAATAAAATAAAATAAAATAAAATAAAATAAAATAAAATAAAATAAAATAAAATAAAATAAAATAAAATAAAATAAAATAAAATAAAATAAAATAAAATAAAATAAAATAAAATAAAATAAAATAAAATAAAATAAAATAAAATAAAATAAAATAAAATAAAATAAAATAAAATAAAATAAAATAAAATAAAATAAAATAAAATAAAATAAAATAAAATAAAATAAAATAAAATAAAATAAAATAAAATAAAATAAAATAAAATAAAATAAAATAAAATAAAATAAAATAAAATAAAATAAAATAAAATAAAATAAAATAAAATAAAATAAAATAAAATAAAATAAAATAAAATAAAATAAAATAAAATAAAATAAAATAAAATAAAATAAAATAAAATAAAATAAAATAAAATAAAATGAAATGAAATGAAATGAAATGAAATGAAATGAAATGAAATGAAATGAAATGAAATGAAATGAAATGAAATGAAATGAAATGAAATGAAATGAAATGAAATGAAATGAAATGAAATGAAATGAAATGAAATGAAATGAAATGAAATGAAATGAAATGAAATGAAATGAAATGAAATGAAATGAAATGAAATGAAATGAAATGAAATGAAATGAAATGAAATGAAATGAAATGAAATGAAATGAAATGAAATGAAATGAAATGAAATGAAATGAAATGAAATGAAATGAAATGAAATGAAATGAAATGAAATGAAATGAAATGAAATGAAATGAAATGAAATGAAATGAAATGAAATGAAATGAAATGAAATGAAATGAAATGAAATGAAATGAAATGAAATGAAATGAAATGAAAGAAATGAAAGAAATGAAATGAAATGAAATGAAACGAAACGAAATGAAACGAAACGAAATGAAGTGAAATCAAATGAAATCAAATGAAATGAAATGAAATCAAATCAAATGAAATCAAATGAAATCAAATGAAATCAAATGAAATCAAATGAAATGAAATGAAATGAAATAAAATAAAATAAAATAAAATAAAATAAAATAAAATAAAATAAAATAAAATAAAATAAAATAAAATAAAATAAAATAAAATAAAATAAAATAAAATAAAATAAAATAAAATAAAATAAAATAAAATAAAATAAAATAAAATAAAATAAAATAAAATAAAATAAAATAAAATAAAATAAAACAAAATAACATAAAATAAAATAAAATACAACAAAATAAAATAAAATAAAATAAAATAAAATAAAATAAAATAAAATAAAATAAAATAAAATAAAATAAAATAAAATAAAATAAAATAAAATAAAATAAAATAAAATAAAATAAAATAAAATAAAATAAAATAAAATAAAATAAAATAAAATAAAATAAAATAAAATAAAATAAAATAAAATAAAATAAAATAAAATAAAATAAAATAAAATAAAATAAAATAAAATAAAATAAAATAAAATAAAATAAAATAAAATAAAATAAAATAAAATAAAATAAAATAAAATAAAATAAAATAAAATAAAATAATATAAAATAATATACAATAAAATAAAATAAAAGGCGTTGGAAGAAATGATCAGAAAATCGAAAAATCGTTAAACCCAATTATCTCGAAACTACACTTTTGCGAATACGTTGTTTCATTATTAAAGCGACGTATGAACTTAATCGATTGCTAATATTGTTGTTGTTATCATCATTTATCTACATCCACAGTTACATGTAGTACATGCTAATGTATTTGTCGATTATATGAACTTCATCGATTGCTAATATTGTTACTGTTATCATCGTTTATATATATCTACAATTACCTGTACTTGCTTATATATTCATCAATTATATGAACTTCTAATTACAAATTATTGCTGATTTTTTCATTTCAATTTACTGGGCTCGTGATGCGGATTTTAACTAACTTCAACCACAAAATACAGTCCACTTGAAATTTCAGCCGCATCACATCCTATGAATTTATACATAGTAATATCTAGAAATTTTATACAAAAAATCCCAAAGAAATGCAATTTCCAATATGTAATCATAGATGAAAGATTTAACTCAAGTAAATATGAAAATGATAAAGTTTCAATTTAGAAATTATCTGAACATGAAAATTAAAATATGGTTCGTTCATCGCCGCTGTGGCTAAGTTGTGTAAGACACATGGGATTTGAACAGGTGTCTCTGATAAGTGTGAGTTCGAATCCTGGCACGAAAAACAAAAAAAATTTCCAAAGGAATTTTAGAGGAAATGAAAAATTATTTCGAATTGCAAAGTTCAAGTAAGTTAAGCTTAGTTGCTCACAAAAAACCTCTCCAAATTAAACATTGAATTTGTAAACGTCAATTTTGGCCCGCATGACACGTATTTGCGAACAGCCTTTGTGTATTTTGCAAGTTTTTGTCCTAGTACAGCCGGCCTAGCACAGCCTTTGTGTATTTTGCAATTTTTTGTCGATATTTCGTCTAAAAACATTTTGAAAAAATATGCTGGTAGGAAGCTCTGACTCTCCATGTAATACATAAAGCTGGCAAAACATCGGCAATATCAAATATTCCTTACAAAACAAAAATAACCACTAATAATGCTGCCGATCCTAGAGCAGCAGTACATGGACAGTGCATGGTTAAGTATTACAACCACACCTTTTTCTTCAACCCTCTTTACTTGTTTTTCAAGTTTTAGGCGAAAATATATACTCGAGGGATGCTTTGGATGTTCGTGTAATTAAAGTTAGTCAAAATAATCAAAATTACATCAAACATCAAACAATACTTCGACAAAAAGTCAGCAATGGTATAGTTTTCTATATAAAAAACAAAATTATCCCCTATAATAATGCTGCCATTCCTAGCCGCGTTAAAAAATAAATCTAATTATAATTATTAAATTTTGGTTGTCTTACGTAAAATTATTTTGATTTTCTAAGACTCAGTATAAATTATTGACCATTAGTGCCATTATCAGGTTTTATTTAAATAAAATATTTTAAAAACAAAATTTAACAGGTAAAAAAAAGTTATTGTTAAAAATTAATCATAAAACAAAAAATATTTAAACTATTCAAAAACATAAAATGTGTAACATAAAATCATTCATTGCATAATCAAAAGAACCTTATAAACTATTTTACTTAAATCAACCCTGATGATGGCCCGCAAGTCCACGTATCCAAATATTTTTGTAATTGATTTTAATAAGTGGTCTATATCAGGGGTGGAAAACCTTTTTCAATATGCGTGCCAAAAAAATACTCTCTATTTTTATAAAATTGCTCAAGTGCCAAGCTATTTGTAATAATAAAAAATACAATTATTACAAATAAAATAAAAACAAATGATTGCAGAATTCTATTAACAAAAATTAAAATCTGCAATAAAACTCTTAAAGATTAAATCGAAATATAAATATTAATATAAAGTTTAAGTTATTTAATGCGATTTTTGTCTCTGTAGTTCGCTGTCGCTTTAGATGACAAATATTTATTGCAGGGTTTGTAATTCGTCGCTTTTAACCGAATGGATGCCGAGCTAGATTTATCAGTCATTCTACTTCTCAAACTGTCCTGTATAAATTTGATTATGGCCATGATACCCAAATACCGCAATTTAAAGTTGAATAAATAATACATAAAAGGCTGAAAAACTAAAACAATTCAAATTTTTTGTGATAAAATTCATTTGAAAATTTCAAAATTCACCAAAACTATCCTTTGTAAATTCGTTTTCGAGAATAATGACTCCCACGCATATGTGGATGAAAAAATTGACAATATACCCATCGCTATTGTCTTTAAACAGTTAAAACTTTCGGGGATGGCTCAGCAGGTTTTCCAAATCAAATTTATAAACTTTTGTTTATAGAATTGTTTCCATATTGAAGTGTCTTGATTCTGTTCAGTGTAAAGCTGTTAAACTGATTGGCAGCTCGACTCTTAATTATGAGTTTGATTCCTTGCAGCACAGACGAGGTGTTGCTGATCTGACAATTTTCTACGAACACATTATGGATGAACGAACTTCCAAAGAGATAAAATCAAAGAGATAAAATTTTACCTGAACCAGCAAACCTATCTTACACCAGAGAAAGTGTTGTGGCCCATATTGAAGTCGATTGCAAATTAATCAATTATGCATTTAAGTTTCATTTAAATTTAAAAATTTCCAAATTAATAATATCCATGTTAATGTTGATGGTGTCTCTTTAATGTCTTTTCAACTAATGTACGAGTTCCTAAAGGTTCCGCTTTGTCTTCAACTCTCTTTCTTATTTATGTTATCGATTTGTTGGATTCAACAGTTAAGCCTATCCATAGTTTTGCTAATGATAGCATACGCCATGTGTCACATGAAATATCCAATCTAGATTCACCTTCTGGGCTTAATAACTGTAAATCGAATTTAATAAATTCCTTAAATCTCGATCTCACGGCAATCATGGATTGCTGTTTCGTTAACAACGTTGAATTTAATACGAGCAAAACACAGGATTGCCATTATTCTAGATTATCCACATCTAATCAGGGTGGTTATTTTGTAGCGTTATCTCACTAGGTGAGATAAGAAGTGAGATAAAAAAATTATGTTTAAATGATGTCTTTTATCTAATATAATCTATTAAAGACAAATATTTTATCTCACTTTTTATCTCACCTAGTGAGATAACGCTACAAAATAACCACCCTGTTTCCTTTAAAGATTGACTCCAAAGATTGTTGTGGAGAAAGAATCTGTAAGACTTCTAGGAGTAGAAGTTAAAAGCAATATGCAATGTAATCCTTAAATTTTTAGCCTAGCTAAGAACACTGTAAAAAAATTACGCAGATGCCGAAGTTGTTTAATAGCGAACAACTTCTTTTAATATACAAATCATTTATTCGTCCCTGCATGGAATATTGTTCTCACATGGAGCAAATGGGGTGGAGCAAATTTTTACATTAGAGCTATTAACTGATTGACAACTCGACTCTTACTAACGAACTTGGTTCCTTGCAGCACAGTCGAAATGTTGCTGATCTGACAATTTTCTACAAAAACATTATGGATGATTCCCGATAGTTTTAACCGTTCAAATTTTAAAGTTAACGATAGTAAATTTCTTAAAGAAACTTAACTTATTTCAACATAATCCTAATCCCTAGTTGACATGGTATCTTCAAATATTCAGAGACGTTCATTTTTAATTTATTATAATTAACACTAAATATGCCTACTTTAAAAAAAAAATCTGGTGATGTTGTATCTGAATTTAAAATAAATTATGAGGTTTCTACACATTGTTTGAATTATGTAAATCTTGAGGAGAATTCCTCAATAACTGACTAAATAATAGCGGAAAACTCTTGTGTTAATATAACTTGACTCGGTTTTCCATGGGATTCTACATCTACATTGAATTTCTTTAGATTTGGAAAATATTTAAATGTGTCGCGATTAAAACTTTTTAATTTGGTTTCAAATGCTTGTTAGTATCTTGCAGTTCAACATTTAATTTATTTACCACAAAAGAGCATTAATTTCAAAAACCGACGTCCATTAATTGACTTTATTAATCAATGATTTTCTATTTATCCAAAAAAAGTCTAACTTCGTCTAAACACTCTCCAAATCTTTCTCAAACTTAGCCACCGCTTAACCATTAGATGTTGTTGTACATTAGTAAATCCACTGTGTACACTTAGTTTAACTTATCTAACAATTTTAAAAAATTTCGTTCATTTAAAGCCCAATAAGAAATGACTATTTTTGTGACAATATTCATAATATCTTGCGGTGATATAAAACTCGCCTTTGCACATAAAATCTGCTGGTGTATAATGCAATGGAACCCCACGCTGGGAAAATAGAGTAACAAAGTCATTTTCTAGTACTATCATACTACATACAAGCACCGTGACTAGTTACTAATACAATATTTGAAACATCTACTTCTTCAATAACGAAGAAAAATTGTTAAGTGAGTGGATGTCGTTACTCTCAACACGACAGAAAAAAATTAAACTTTCTTTATTTTCAAAATCTTGGAAAAGAACTGATGCGGATTTGAAGCAAGCTTCCTTCACATATTCCCTGTGCTGTCTCCATGTTTTCTTTCTTTGAGGGCATAATACGCTCGCATGCATCTGCGAACGTAAACGCTGCACCAGAAAATTTTCACGTGCCAAGAAAATTTTCATACGTGTCAATAATTTAAGCTGATTTTTAAAAAATAATATCAAAATCGTTTATCAGTCCTTGAAGATCTTAGCACAATAGAACTTACGTAAAGCTGCAGAGCTTCTGAAAGTAATTTTAATTAAAATGTAATGATGACCTTTTAAATCTCCAGCCAGATTCCAGTGTAAGTGTACTGTGTAATGCTTTAATGCTGCTGTATTTCCTGGTGATTGACGAAGCTTGTTCTTACAATCTTTCTCGATACCTAATCGTTAGTTATTTATATGTGTAAAACTTGTTCAGAATTTAACCCATTTTAATATCCAGAAGCTCAAATTTATTACAATATACATATTTTATTTCTATTTTAGACTACTTTTATTGTTTTTTTTAAATCTATTAGCTCGCCTTAATAAGGAGGTATAATATAAAAATAATGTTAGTAATTTATGATACTTTATAGTTTATATGTTCAAGACTATAAAACTTTCAAATATGTAATTTTCCTCATAGATTTGTCATAAAGAAATCTAACCTTAAAAAACAAAACCCTCAAAAATATACCTGTTACTTTGTGTATAAAAGCATTAATATAAATCCCAATGTGAATCTACCACTTCAGTTCTATTATAATATTGTTTTTTTTTTTAACTTGCCATAGTGTGTCTAAAAGGTCTTGTACATACTAATTAGTTAACACCTTTTGCGCTTTTTTGATGTTGATTACTTTGATGATAATGATCTTATTAGATATCACAGACGGTTGTTATCCTTTAGATCTTTTATATATATCAACATTGGGTTATAATTGATGCAGTTGTTTTTTTTTTAAATATTGCATCTATTCAATTATTTTAAAAACAATATAATATAAAGGAATGATGACTTGGAGGAATTGCTAGACATTTTTCTTTTGAAAATAAAAAGGACAGAAAAATCGATTAAACAAAAAAGACTATAAAGAAATGTATCTAATTTGGGTTTTCAAATTGTATGTTTTGTTTAACTTGAAAATAAAAGTTTTGTTTGTCAGCGGACTGGGGTCGACGATATTTTAATTAAATTGTGTATTTTTTTAATTCGAACAGTTTCCTTGTAAGTATGTGTAAATATTCTGCTTTCAAATTGTATGTCGTCGCGTCGGCTTAGAGTGTAAACATGCTAACAGCCTACTAGGTAAATTTACAGGAGAGACAATAGTATATTTCATTAGGAGTCTGGAAATAAGGATTTTTCCGTGCGCGCGTGACAAATTCGCGGGAAGTCATGCAAGCACGGAAAAATTCATTTCCGGACGTGTAATGAACGATACTTTTTATTATACTTATCTGAAAACAACGCAAAAAAGGATAAGAAGTAAATTTAGAACATTTTATTTTCAAAGTAATCATAAAACATCGTAATAGTATCAAACATGATTAACATTTCCATAGCAACGATATATTTATTATCGGCATTGTTTTATTTTTTGTCAGTGAATTGTTAAATGTTAGTGAATTAAATATTAGTTTTAAAAATGTACTCGGAAGAAAATTCCTATTAACATATTAGAGCTAGCGGTACAAGCCAGTGCTGATTTGTTACCAGCAAAATCCAGGTCGAGATATGAACACGAGTATCAACTTTTTATGGAATGGCGAGATCTCAAAAAAGTTAAAACTGTAAGTGATGATATTCTTCTAGTTTATTTTGTCGAAAAAGCCTAGAATATGAAATCTTCCACGTTATGGAGTCGGTTCTCAATGCTAAAGAGTTGTTTAGCTATAAAAGAAAATGCTGACAACACAAAATATCCAAAAACTATTGCTTTTTTGAAGCGTCAGGCTGTGGGTTATATACCAAAAAAGACCAGGGCACTAACGGCATAACAAGTAACCACATTTTTATGCCAAGCTTCAGATGAACAATATCTACTGGCAAAAGTGATTTTAGTGTTTGGGATCTTGGGAAAAAAAAATCGGAGATCGGCAAAAATTTTCCGTGCGCTGTTCTGAAAATACCACCTTTACGTCTTTGTAAAAACAGATGAAAACAAGGTGTTTTCAGATAAGTATAATAAAAAAAACATTTATAAAAAAATTGAATATATTTTATAAAAAACTTTTACATTTCTGAACATTTATTTGTATTCCTTACAATATAAAATAAAAGAACGGTTATTTAATTCAGTATTTATTGTTTTATAACCATTTTGTGACTTAGCAGCAATTTTTAATCAAATTCGTTTTTTAATATAGAACTTAGCAGGTTTTACATAAACAAAAATTATTTAATAGTTGATTGTATTACTAGTGCGATCGTGGTTTCCAAACAAGAGTGTAGTTTGCAGCACGAGCGTAGCGAGTAATACACACTAGTTTTTGTAACAAATGCACAAGCACTACACACTAGTTTTTGTAACAAATGAACAAACAACTACAATGCATACACACTAGTTTTTGTAACAAATGAACAAATTTAATTAAATATTATTTTAATTGTTGATTATATAATTTATTTAACAAATTTATTCAAAATATGCAAATATAAATTAAGTGCCATCTTCATTTGAAGTTTTTACTGAAAACAGTATAATATAATCATCGAAATTTTAAAAATATAAACATAGTAGTTCAACTACAAACAAACAAACGCTTGCCATGAATTTGAATTCAAAAATCTCAAAAATAAACCGAAATTAAAACTTCAATTATGGACGATTCAGGTAAATATAATTTAACACTACAATTAAATACTTTATTACAAAATATTCCAAAAAAAACATTCAGAATTTATACTATAAGTGTTAATAATATGATTATATTTTTATGGATAGAATTATTCGCTCCTCCAGAGCTGATTAAATCTGCGGAATATATAGAAGAAAATTTGCTTCCTACTCTATCAAAAAAAAAATGATATGGCTTATCATAAGTTTTGTAGTTGGCAAGCAAAACATAACGCTAAGTCTTTCTCGGAAAGGATTATGCTTACCTATTTTATAGAGACTGCTAAAACATGGAAATCCTCCACGTTATGGTCTCATTATTCGATGTTAAAAAGTAAGCTAAATCTTCTCAACAAAATTAACATTGGTGATTACAAAAAATTATTGGCGTTTTTAAAGAAACAAGGAACGGGATTTAGAAATAAAAAATTTAAGGTTTTATCACCGGAAAAACATTAGAACTTTTTTAACCAACGCTCCTAATGATATGTACCTAGATGTATAAAGGCATTCACATTAAAAATACAGCTAGTGCTTAAACACAATAATGACATTTAATTTTTAGGTTATTTTAATTTTTGGCATAAGTGGGGCATGTCGCCGATCTGAAATATGCTCAATAACGACTGAAGAGATAAAAGATGATGGTTCTAGTCTTTCCGTTCGAGTGGAAGCCACAAAACCCGATACTGTGAGAAATTTCGTTATTGATGTTGAGTTTTATAAAATTGTTAAACAATACATGTTATTGCGGCCAGAATCAGTAAAGACTACCAGATTTTTTTTAAATTTTAAAAATGGTAAATGCACCCAACAACCTAGTGGCTAAATAAAATTGGTTTAGTACCAAAACGAGTCGCACTTTATTTAAATTTACCTAATGCAATCAATTATACGAGAGATTGTTTTCGTCGAACATCGGCCACATTACTAGTAGATGGAGGAGCTGACATTACGACTCTTAAACTTCATGGAGGTGGGAAATCAAGTATCGTAGCTGAAGGGTACATTGAAAACTCTACAAGAAATAAAGAAAACATTTTTAAACAAATAACTAATGATGAACCAAATGATGTCAATTCCGATCAAAACAGCATAAACCCACAAACCACTGAAAATATGGATATAAATATCTCAGGCAGAGGCGTAGCTAGGGGGGGGCGGAGGGGCGGGGTGTTTTGGGGTGACACCCGAACGTAAAAAACATAAACAAACCATCACAATGTTTTCAACGATAAATCACTTCGAAACCGTTTTGGGGTGACACCCGAACGTAAACAACTTAAACAAACCATCACAATGTTTTCAATGATAAAACACTTCGAAACCGTTTTGGGGTGACACCCGAATGTAAACAACTTAAACAAACCATCACAATGTTTTCAACGATAAATCACTTCGAAACCGTTTTGGGGTGACACCCGAACGTAAAAAACTTAAACAAACCATTACATGTTTTCAACGATAAATCACTTCGAAACCGTTTTGGGGTGACACCCGAACGTAAAAAACTTAAACAAACCGTTTTCAACGATAAATCACTTAGAAACCATTTTAACCAGGTTATCCATATAATTTTAATTTATAAATTGTGATAACTTATAAATGTGTCCTATAAATGTGTTATTGGTTCAAAAAGAATCTATTCTACTTTTTAAAATTTTTGAGTTATTACGTGAAATAAAATTTTAACAATATTAATCGAATCAACATGTTGAGCATTGAATCCCATCACCACAATTACTCAATAGCTTTGAATATTCCTATAGATAACATATTGACAGTTTTTTACGATATATTATTTAGTATGCAAGCATGATTATTTAATGACCAGGTCTGAAAACACATATGCTGAATAATGTATAGGAAAAGTGGTTTACGTCGATAATGTGGCACCCTTTGTCGATAGGGTGGCACCCTTGAGTTACAATGTCTCTATTCCAAAATTATTTCTAAAATATCCGCTTAACCTTACTACCTAATATATGTTTTACATTTCAAACAAATTAATTGCAAACACCTAAGGAAACTAACAAAAAATCAAATTACCGTGTTTGTAAATGATCTCAAAATAATTTTTTTTCCTTTATCTTGAAACTCAAAGAATAAATTGAAATAGATCGTTTTTCAATGGACACAAAAATAATTACTGTAGAATAAAATGGCAGTTATGCAATTACTGCAGTTTTGCAAATTTTTGTAGGTTGATACATACTCATACTGTTTGTTTTCAGTTTTATATATTTATATATTTGAATTAAATGAAAGTTTATCATTTAAAATTACATTTTGTTGGGTTTTAAATCCCTTGGAAATTTCAAACTCATCAAGTCATTCTTTTAAAGATCCTTGGCTACATAAATGTAAAGCCTTCAATTTTTTTTTAAAAGTGGTGTAGCTATTGTTATTAACTATGTAAATGGTTTGCAAAAATAAACTTTAAATTTTGTTTATTTTTCTTCTTAGGCAGGTATTCCTTAAATCAGTCTTTAAAACATTTTCCGGTTTTCCCGATGTAAAATTTTTCACAAAAATCACATTCAATTTTGTAAATTATTGAGCATGATTCTAATTGGATATTTAATTTTGGTTTCAATTCTTTATATAAAATATCTTTTAGGATTTCATACTTATATTTTTTTAAATAGTTCCTTATAATATTAGGCTATGATTTGTATATTCCATTTTATCAAATATTATTTAATATAAGTTGTTACAAGGAAATTTAAATAAATTAATTTTCTTGGCGGTGTATTTAGTCGTTAACACAGTGTACTCATTATGAACTATGTACCTATTATGTATCCTACAAATATATTTAGAATTAATGCTTTGCTGATACCTATACTATAATTAAAAATATTTTTTTAGATTTCGTTTAGCAAATATCCCAAAAAATAAATATGCCACGAGGAGTTCATACTTTTTAAAGAAAAAGTTGGTTCCAGCAGAGAAAGACCAAATCTATAAATATGTTACAAAACCCGATGATATCCAAGGTTCATCAAAAGAAACTGATTATCACGTTGATGCAACGAATGTTTCAGAGAATATTGGCTCATCTTCGGAAAGTAACAGCAACAATACAGAATTAATAATGATAACCTATGATGACGAATTAGAAAGGAATAATGAAAATGACAGTGATAATGTCGCTAATGCTTCTACTATCGAAGACAGTATTTGCATGGGTGAATCACTTCAGGACTTAAGAGATGTATCACATTGGAATATACTCGTCTCTGGTAATGTTCGCATTGAAATCATAAAAAAAGAAAGTGAACATTTTCAAAATAGAGAAGGGTCGTTTGTTACTGTATCTAGACACGGGTTAGACATAAAAGGTGATGTTCGCCATCTTTCTAAAGAATGGTTTTATAAAATGATGAATAATGGTGAAAAAATTCTACGGCCATGGATTGTTTATTCTCCTGTAAATAATAACTTGCGTCCTGTATGGCGTCTGTTGTCGTGTATTTGCTGTCACCAATAATAATAATACAAAATCAACATTTACTACTGGATATCAGAAGCGGTGGAAACTAAATCCCAAAGTGGCCGAGCATGAAACTTCAAATGAACATCTGGAGAATTTTGAAAAGTGGAAAGCTTTGGAAATGAGGTTAAAAATTCATAAAACGATACGAGACGCAGCCTTGCAATTAATATATAATAAAAAACAGAAGTGGAAACATCTTTTATCAAGATTATTGGATATAACTTTGTTTTTATCTAAACAAAACCCAGCATTTCGTGGACATGATGAAGGACAAAGTTCTTCAAATAAAGGCAATTTCTTAGAACTAACCAAACTATTGTCAAAGTATGATGTAGTGTTAAAAGAACACATTTTGAATTTGGAGCATGGTAAATCACCAAAAGTATCATATTTGTCACCAGATATACAAAATGAGTTCATAAATGTTTTAGCGATCCACGTAAAGTTTAAGCTTGTCAACGAAATTAAATCGGTTACATATTTTGGAATTATGTTTGATAGCACACCTGACATTTCACATATTGATCAAATGTCAGAAGTGATTCGTTATGTGAAAATTGATGGTAGTAAAGTGGAAATCAAGGAAGTATTCCTTGGATTTTTTCCTTTACGTGGAAAAAAGCCGCTGATTTAAGCGATGAAATTCTTACACTGAAAAAAAAATTGAAGTAATGATAACCTCATCTCGAAGATGGCAGTTTATTATTCATGCAAAGAAAAGATATTTACAAACAATTTCACCGTGATTGGGACAACTACTCAGTACTCAGTAACATTTTCCTGATAACAGAATGAGGTGTAATTAAAATATAAACTGCTATCCAATATAACAGTAGTTGAATAAAGTTAATAACTATTTCCATGAAAACATATTTCTTTGGCCTTATATCATGAATTTTTCATTTTAAAATTTAAGTATTTGAGATTAATTCAACTATATTTTATTTTCACATAAATATTTCATGTGATTGTCTCAACTGCATCGGCTTATCATTGTACGGTTGTTGAATCAATCTCGTATTTCGATTCGCCATATCTGCTCACACGGTGAGGTTGAGGCAACTGCATTTCGATTGGAAATAGGACATGTTTTTTTCAGTGTAAAATCTTGAAAATGCTGGTATAGATGTTATAAATTGTCGCTCCTAAAGGTTATGATAATGCAGCTGTTATGAGTAGTATATATGGAGAAGTGCAAGCTATTATTAAAGCAAAAAATAACAAAGCAATTTTTGTGGGCTGCAAAGATCATTTAATTAATTTATACGGCCAACACTCGTCAGTGGAAGCCATTTTTACATGTTTTTCTGCTTCGACTAGCCGCTGGGAAGTACTTGCTAAACACAACAAAGCAACTGTTAAAATACTCTTAACAACGCATTGGAGTGCTCATTATGCTGCAGTAAAAGTATTGGCCGAAAACTTTGATGGGACTGTGGCTGAAATTGAGAAGTTAAGTGATCAACAAGAAAATGTAGACACTAGAGGCGCTGCACAGAACCTTATCAATGCAGCATGTGATTTTTCGTTTCTTTGCTATCTTTTGTTTTGGAATGATATTCTAAGAGAAATAATATCTGCTCAGATTGGATTGCAAAGCACGGGCTTGAATATTGATCAATTAGCTACAAAAATAGAGTCAATTCATAACGAAGTCTCATTGTAGAAGAGGCAATAGATCTTGCTGCGAAAAAATCGGAGGACTATGACATTCCAATGGAAAGCCGAATTCGTCATAAAAACGCAAAAAACGAACGGGTGGTGAGTTTGCACCTGATGTTGGACTGACACTGAGAGCTCAACTTAAAAAGGACATGTTGGAACGTCTTGACCGATTCAGTGTTGAACTCCGAACTAGACTGAAGTCAGTTCAAGATTTAGCTTCATTGTTCGAGGTTGTGCAGACAAACACTTAGCTTTTGGCGAACAGTGAAGAGTTAAAATTATCGGTTTCAAAATTTACTGGTTTTTATGATGCGGTATTGGCAACAGAACTCCTCATAGAGATACAAAGGGTGAGGAGGCATTTAAAAGCGGCCAATGTTACA
Source organism: Diogma glabrata (assembly GCA_963693315.1). Lineage (NCBI taxonomy): Eukaryota > Metazoa > Arthropoda > Insecta > Diptera > Cylindrotomidae > Diogma > Diogma glabrata. The sequence continues at coordinate 343,056,556 of OY856187.1, forward strand.
GTTTCTAACTGGGTGTACCTAGACTTTTTGAAATTCATCGTAGAATGGGATTTTTTAGAATTTCTTCCGAATCTTACGGTCGCACTAAAGTTATTTATGACTATTTGCGTATTAGTGGCTTCGTGTGAGAGGAGTTTCAGCAAATTAAAATTAGTTAAAAATTACTTGCGGGCTTATAATAATAATGCTCATTTGTATTAAATAAAAAAAATTATAAATTACGTTTATCGGCTTTTTATTATTATTGACAGTTTTTATTTTTGGGGTGACACCACAATATCCGCCCCGGGTGCCACCCATGCTAGCTACGCCACTGATCTCAGGTCCCAGTGGGTCCAAATTTAAATTAAATATTAGTAACTGTAATAATGTAACCATAAATTTGATGGTCGATAAAAATGAAAATAACGCTAAACAATAACTATTTTCGTGTGTGTTATTCTCTTTTTGTATCCATTTTGAAGTTTTTAAACACTTGTGTTTTAATGAATTTCTTATTTTAAATTTAATAAAAAGTAAATATTTAAATTATGTGTTCAGCATACCTTTTTATTCTTTTTAAATCAATTTCAGATATTCACCGTTTTGATTTCTAAAAAAATCTTATAGACTAAGAAACCGCGACGGCCAGACCTTCGTTATTTTATAAAAGCTGAAAGTTTCTCTGCGCATACCCCCCACTCAGGTAGGAACAATTAACGACATATGAAGTTTGGATCATAGTGGCTTTGGCAGGGAGCAGGTTCCAAAGGGGCCTCCAAAGTTTCGTGAAAGGATAAAAGCTAATTTTTTTATATATTACTCGGGATAGTATTAGAAGTCACGTCACCCAATGCCAGACACTTACTATCGTGGAAACCCCCTGCCAGACACCCTTAAACTTTAAAATTTTATACTTTTATACTTTCACGAAACTTTGGAGGCCCCTTTGGAACCTGCTCCCTGCCAAAGCCACTATGATCCAAACTTCATATGTCGTTTATCGTTCCTACCTGAGTAGGGGGTATGCGCAGAGAAACTTTCAGCTTTTATAAAATAACGAAGGTCTGGCCGTCGCGGGCTCTCAGTCTATTAATTAACATTTTACGAATAATTTTTTGACATTTTAGTACTATAAAATAAGCAATCTAATGATTGATTTAAGTATAAATCTCACATGAAGATGGCGTTTTTAGTTTATAAATGAAATATAAATTCAACTAAAATAGTACATTATGATGCTAGGACGTAAAGCTAAAGATTTTGGACGGATGTGGAGTTTACAAATCGAGGCGCTAGCCGAGACTTGCACCCACATTAAGTCCAAAATAGCTTACGTCCGTGCATCATATACTACTTTTTATTCGCCGCAAGCAAAATATTTTAAAAAAAATTGTTTTTCTAATTTAAAATTATAAATTTGCATAAATTTTAAAATAAAAATATGTGGAACAAGGAACCTTTGACAAAATATGTTTTATTTTTTTTAAATTATTATAAAACCATGACAACAAATGATAACAACTATTTTAATTGGATTATGAAATTTTGAATTTAAGGGTTGCTTTGATAAAATATTCTATTTTCCATAGAATTTAAACAAATACAAATGCTTTTTACTTTTTTGGACGTAACTATGACAACAAAATAAATAGTTAAAAAGTGACACTTTAAGGCCGCAAATCACAGTAATAAAGTAACACTTTAATATTTAGGCAAATGAAATAGTACATTATGATGCTAGGACGTAAAGCTAAAGATTTTGGACGGATGTGGAGTTTGCAAATCGAGGCGCTAGCCGAGATTTGCACCCACATTAAGTCCAAAATAGCTTACGACCGTGCATCATATACTATTTTTTATTCGCCGCAAGCAAAATATTTTAAGAAAAGTTGTTTATTCTAAATTAAAATTATAAATTTTCATAAATTTTAAAATAAAAATATGTGGAACAAGTAACCTTTGAGAAAATATTTATTATTTTTTCCAAATTATTGTGTAGCTATGACAACAAATGATAACAACTATTTTAATTGGATAATGAAATTTGGAATTTGAGGGTTTTTTTGATAAAAATTTCTATTTTTCATAGAATTTAAACAAATACAAATGCTTTTTACTTTTTTGGACGTAGCTATGACAACAAAATAAATAGTTGAAAAGTGATACTTTAAAGCCGCAAATCACAGTAATAAAGTAACACTTTAATATGTAGGCGAATAAAAAAATATTTTTTGTAACACATGCAGAAAAATATGTACTTTTGTACTAGAATAAAATACAAGAAAAAACTACTTTCCCGCACATATGACCACAAAATATTTTGTGCACGGGCTAGCGTGCATGTGAGATTTGTAGTTAAATCTATCCATATATCTATCTATATATAATATTTTTATAGCACTAAAATATCAAGATAATAATTTAAATAACTTACCATATAGTAAAAACAACTTAAACACATTGCATCATTTGAGTTGCAAGAAAAAACAATTCATTTAGGTTTTCAAAGTTCACAATTTTGACAGCTCAGTTGGATTACTATGTGTTGTTTTAGTTGGATTCTTGTGTACAACTATTACAACTATTACAACGAGGATGGCGCACTTTAATTATTTAAAAATCTTAAATTTGTTTATAACTTTGTTACATAAATGATTAAATGAACAATTAAATAAATATTTATAAATTTTATGCACTTGTTACAAAAAATAGTGTGTATTACTAGTGCGAATGCGTTTTCCAAACGCGAGTTATTTGCCGCCCGACCGCAGGGAGGGACTAACTCTTGTTTGGAAAACGCATTCGCACTAGTAATACAATCTACTATTTTGTTCTTGTTTTGATGTGTGACATATTTTTTTCATATGAACAAAATATTTTCGCGTGCACAAAATACTTTTTCGAAGAATAAAAATTATTTGTTAGGCATATGTGCGACATATATATTTTTCGTTTATTTTATTTTAGAACAAAATTGGATATTTTTTGTGCATGTGTTACAAAAATTATTATTATTGGGCTATTATTTTGCAAACGTACATCGAAAAAAAACCGACTATTTTTAAAAAATCTGAAATTTTAATATATTGTTGGTATTGAGGAAGGAAAGAAGTGATTTCTGGATTTTTTTGAGTACTCTGAATAGGAATTATGCGCGTCTAAATTTTTGAGGCTTTTTCACGATGTTTTGTTATGGTTTTCAATGTTTTGCTTATAGATCCTTCAAATTTCATGTGATTTACGTATATTTTTGCAAGTAAAGAGAAAAATAGTTGAAGAATTGGAATATGTTAGTTGGAAATTAATAATTTTTCGCAGCGCGTTAAACCTTGGTTTACTTCAAAGCTCATATCTAAAAAACCCTCCTTTTTTCACAAATTTTAAAGTAAACACATGCGGCTATGAAATTATAAAAAAAGTGAGAGATTCCATATGGATTTTGTACGAATTTTTGAGTTTAGTATATGAAAAATTCACATGATTTTATATTTTAACAAAAACTTTATATTTTAACATCCGTGGTAAATTTGAAACATATTTTGTGCATTACCCATTGAAAAACCGGTTTTTTGTTGAGAATAAGAATTGAAGATCCCAACCATCGAAGATTTTGATATACTTGTAAGATCTTAGCACTAAGATAAAAATAAGACTATTATAAATAAATATTTTTCAGTATCAATATTGCAAACAAATACATTAAAAAATTAATTTATGTATTTTTATCCACGACTACTAAAGAATATATGCTTTCCATGTGTATGTCTTCCATTGTAATTGTATTCATTCCACAACTAGTGAGTTTGATTAAAATTCTTTAACATTTCTATAGTTTAATAAATATTCCCCTAACAAATTAAACAACAAACTTGTTTTGTTTCTCGCTATCTATGATGTATTTATTTCAATATGGCGATACAAATTTTTGCATGAAAACTGGAAATTAAACGAAATATTTTACAGTCGTGGATAAAATAGCATCTTGTATTCGCTTAGGATAATGGCAATTCTTCACTCGGATGATTCCCTCCACTCGCTACGCTCGTTTCGGGAAACTTCATCCTCGTGAAGAATTGCCTTCATACTAAGCTCATACAAGAATCTACTTTTATTTGCCTTTAAATGGTAATATTTCTGATTATCGGAAAAGGAAAAGTTATCCGGTGAAAATTCAAGCAGGGTTTGCTGGACTTTGAAATACGACGAAGCACTGGGCCAATAATGGTTACCAGGACTAGGCTATCGTTATTTGACCAGTACTAGAACCATTCATCGGTCTATCTATGATTTACAGAAAAGAGCCAGTACATATATAGCTACCCTTGAATTGTCAAGCATTAATTAGTTCATGAATGGTAAATAGGACATGGCTATTTTCATGGGCCTTTGCTGGAACAAGCGATTGAAATTAAAAGAACAATGCCTGGTTTTAAAGGTATTAAAAAATACATTATGAGCAATGGTGGATAGATATTCTAGGTTGATAGATTGCAAGATAGATATTCGTTATAGAACCTATGGAAAAAGGATGTATTTATTGAAGATTTAATACACAAATCGGTCAATATATTAAAAATTCATAATTTCATAGCTGCATGTATTTTAACATTATGTATAAAGCACTTGTTAATGCATGTGTTTTCTTTAAAATTTGTGAAAAACAAAAATAAGGAAGACTTTTGAGATATGAGCTTTGCAGTAAACCATGGTTTAACCCGCTGCCTGGCGGCAAAGAGAAAAATTATTAATTTCTGACTTACACATTTCGATTATTCAACTATTTTCTCTTTACCTGCAAAAGTATACGTAAATCGCATAAATTTTTAGGATAAGCAAAATATTGAACACCATAACAAAACATAGTAAAAACGCCTCAAAAATTCACACGCGCATAATTCCGATTCAGAGTATTAAAAAAAAATCCAGAAATCGCTTTTTCAGTTGCAAAAGAGCAACAAAGTTTGAATCCTGCTTTCTCCATGTTATATCAAAATGACACGTTTGCGAGAACACTGTTGTATTCGTCAATATTTATACGTATTACACCTGAAATGGAAGTATAAAATCATTTGAACGAAGCGCACTCAAGTAGACGGATAATTCGAAGATACTGCAGATGTTGCATCCGAAAATATAAACTCTCCCCAACTATGCTGTTGGAAAATATTCCTGGTTCAACGCCGTTCTAAAAATTGGAATCGTAAGCAATGTTTCACAACACACATGTCACATTTTTGTTTTGTATGCCAAGATTTTAATTTTTTGAAGAACGTCCAATACATGGGATGTATGCATTAAGTAAACGTGCAACAAATTATAATTCAAAATTCGTGCAGTTTTTCATTCCAAGAGGGAGAAATATAAATCACACATGCCCGAAGGTATTTTAATTCAGATACGCAAAATTTAAATATTATCTTGAATTCTCGACAGCAAAAAATCTACAACGCAGCGTTGATAATGATTCATTGTGTTGCAAGTTCTCAAATAATTGATAATGTTATCGATCTGCTGATGCAGCTTTGTTCATTGTAGAACAAAGTTACAACTCGAGTGATCGTTTTTTTGTACGTGCAATCAAATATTCCTAAGCTAACGCTTCTGCAAAATGGCTTTTACGATCAACTAATGCAAACTGTCAGTAACATGGTAGGATCTTCTTATTAGATGTGACAGGCGGAAAAGGTAAAACGTTCCTACACAGTTGAAAAAGTAACTGCAATATTTAAAGCAAGTCTTGCAATATGAGCTATGCGTTGCAGGTTATTATTGAATTGTAAAGTAAATGTTGCATTAATAGTATATTAAATTAGGAGCTAAAGTTGTACTTTTTGTGTTGAGTCTATAGTTTGGCGGCCGGCCGTAGGGAGGCCGACAATTATAGACGAAACACAAAAAGTCACTTTAGCTCCGAGTTCAATGCACTATTTTTTCGGTAAACGTTTAAATATGTTTAAAAATATGAAATTAATGCATCAAATTTTTTATAAATATGTTTTAGGTAATAAATTTTCTGAAATTAATTTTTATTGATTATGATTCATTAAAATGAACTGAAATGCATTCTGTTGTGAACAAATTAATAATATCATGTTATTTTACTTTACTGCTGCCGTAAAAATATGAAAATGTCTTTACTGCCGCCTTAGAAATATGAAAATTACTTTACAGCCGCCGTAAAAATATGAAAGTTACTTTAAAGCCGCCGGCAGATAAAATAAAAATGGCGTTACTTTTGCAGCTGCCGGCTAAAAAGTAAGACTTTAGCTACTCCCCAGTGGCAGTAAAGTTAAACTTTACAGCCGGTTACCGAAAAACCTAATTTTAATGCATATTTATAAAATTTAAAACAACTCTTGCATCATAATTTATTTCTATAGAACAGCTTGAAGTTTTAATACACCTTGCTACAGTTTAATACATTAAAAATTTAATGAAATTTCAAAATTCGCTAGAGTATTATCCATTTTAGAAATATATAGTTAAAATCGTTTCATCTATGTTTAGTTATCGCTTCTCAGCTGAAAGTCTATAATAATAGTGATTAAGGTGGTATGTATGTTTTAATTTTTTTCGTTGTAATTTTTTTATTTTAATTTGATTAATTTAGGCAGGTGCGTAATAATCAAAGTAACACGAAATTATGATGTAATTTGCATTAAAATGTCATACTAAAAATATGTTGCGCGTAATATTATTTAAAGCAAATAACAGACATTTTTAAACAACTAGCTTTATATTTTACCCCAAGTACTCTGTTAAATATTGATGCAAAGAGCATTATTTTAATTTTATATAGCAAGCTTTGTATTGTTTTGTAATGGAAACTTCCGTAGGACCTATATGTGTAGCAATTTGCATTACATATTCAATTTTTTTTAACTGTATAGTTAAATTGATTCTGGAAGCAATTCGATCCTAAACCGACATAGCTTTACCTCTTGCGGCTGCCGAATTAGTGGCGAAAGTGCTACTATTTGCCATTTCGAAAGTGTCATTGAAAATTTAGTTCACTAAAAGTGTCAGATGCAACATTGCCAAGGCATTTGATATGGGCAAAGTTCATATTGCTTCGGATAAATAGCGTACAAAAAATTGTTGAAGACCTTTAATTGGTCATAATTATTTGCGAGAAAATAACAGACCTTTTTAAAACGCGTTTATATTGCTTGCAGGAAGTTAGCTATCAAAACCAGCGGAAGAAATAAATACTAAACTCGACACGTAAAAATTTAAAAACTAAAAACAAAATATACTTGTCCAGCTGCCCACAGTTCATCTCCAGTTGATCACATCAGATATGCCCACTTCAATTGCTGGGAGCTCGAAACGGAAAAGTACCGTTTACTTTAACCTCATGAAACGCTACACTACCTAATAAGTTCTGCAATTTGGTGACGTAAAAAAAGGATTGGTGCAAAATCAGTTTCCAATATTTAACCAATTATAAGAATGTGAAGGCAAATGAAGCGGTTGGTTTTCAACCAAATGTTTTAAACTCACTTGATCTGGTAGGGATGAAACCCCATGTTCCGTAAATAAAAATCGTCGCGCAAATCATGTTTTATGTTGTAAAACATCAACCAACCAAAGCTTTGGAACTGCACGAAACTTGCATTTAAATATATTATAGAGCAACGTTGCAGTAGAGGTAGCAATTTTCATAGATCCTTTCAAAGGTCAAGATTTTTCCACCCTCAATTCGATTGGCATTTGCAATTTGCTGTTGCTCTTCTCAATCCGTATACCGGTCGGTTGTTCGTTACTATTTATTTTATTTGTTAGTTTAATATGTTTTTTCTTATCTCTCTGACGAGTTTAATCTTTTGTTTTACTAATTACATTTTATTTCTTAGACGAGAATACAACCTTATGTTGCATTTAATAGTTAGTTTAGTGCTGTGCTAAAAGTGTTTTACTAATTTTAATATCTGTGTTTATGCTGATCCATCCATTTATCTGATGCATCTTCTACTATGATATACACATACCAACAACACACAATGCTCATGTTTCATAATACAGTTGCTTTCCGTTTTTTTTTTTTCAATTTCATTAACTTAAATTTAATTTCTCATATCTATTACAATTTCAATGCAATTCAACTAACAAATAGCTTGCAATTTTAAATTTCTATCTTTTGTTTTGTTTCTATCATCGCCGGTGGGATAGTGTGAACTCACTTGACCGCGAATTTTCTTACGACCTATGTCAATTTTATCTTGTGGCTTTTATTATGTTATTATTCTATCTGTTCCTTCTGGCTTTGGTTTTAAACTTTTAACTTTACCATTAAATTGTTAATTTTAAATTCATAATGCCTACTTTTTCTCAAACTTCGTAATCGATTCCACTAACATTCAGGGTCTCTCAAAAGGATCTCAGGGTTTCTTAGCATCCAATATAAACTGAACCAAAATAAACTACATTTACTTGCGCTAGGTGTAACACAAGTTTCAAATATCGATAATGCACAATTTGACTATCGCAATTATTCTCCAAAATATGCATTTTTTGAACACCGTGGTCTAATGATATATATATATATATATATATATATATATATATATATATATATATATATATATATATATATATATATATATATACGCAAAGATGTTAAATATACGAGGCTCCTTCAGTACGAAAAAAGTAGTATTTGTGTTAGCGTTGGACAAATACCTGAGTGACAAATCATCCAGCAGTAGATCTCTTTATATCAGTGCTAGAAACAACTGTCATAGTATATTTAAAAAAAGTCCGAGTGGCACGTATATCCGCTAGAAATAGGTAGATTTCGGGACCAAACAGCTTTGTGTACAAATAGAATTGGATGTGTCAGATTAGTTTAAATAAAAACTTTAAGTAGAACAGTCCAAGTCCAGAGTAATCATATATAATATCACGAGTCATCAAATAATAGTCGATTAATTTTCATAATCATTATTGCGAATGTCAGGTCCCGAGTGCGCGTAGCCCACGAGGGAAATTTTTAACCTCAAATGGCATGAATGGTAATGTTGAAAAATAATCGACTAATAATTTGGTGACGAGTTGTATTTAGCAGACAATTTAACGAACAGAAATAGTAACATTATTTCATACAACATAATCATACATAATAAAATATTATTTCATCTTAGTAGGCGCATAAATGTTATAAATTTGTAATTTATTTTTGACAAATAAACATAAACATGCAATCATTTATGAATGAAAACGGACATTTTTACTATTTGCAAATTGCATTTTCACATAATTTTGTATGTGAATTTTTGTTTTAAATTAATATATTAAGTAGGCCGAAAATATTCGAAAATATTCGCTGTTCCTTCCTACCAGAAAAAAATAATCGAAACAATTCGTTTTGATTTGTTAAAAAATAGTAAATGAAGGGTTTTTATTGGACGTTATCGAAACTTTATTTAGTGAGTTGAATTGTCCAAAAAATTTATCAAACCAAACTAAATACATTAACGGAAACTACTTTATCAATGCGATTTCGGAACAATTTTATAAAATTTGGTTAAAACTACTTTTAATAACATATTAAATCCACCAAAGAGCAAATAAACGTTCTTACAACGTCACACAACACCACCACGCATAATTTTATAATCTAAAATTGTCAAACAACTTTTACACCTCAAATAATTCAAATATCTACAATTTAGGAAGACTTTTGTAAATGTGTAATCAATATGCATATAAGAAAATATTCCTTAATTTAAAACAATAATGACTCAGCTTTGTTTTAATTTTTTTTAAATTTTTGCGAAAAAAACTAAAAACTGAAAAAAAAACAAAAATTTTTTTTAATATTTTTTCTATGGGATATTTTTATATTTTTATGGAAGTTGTTGTTGTAATTGAATGGCATGCATTAGGTTTAATGCTAATTACATTGAGACCTCTTGGGTTAGAAAGCTGAAAACCTCTGAGTTTATAGTTGAAAAGTTTATCTAAAATTTAGTATGAGTTTAAACAACATTAACTCAAAAATGAGGAAGGCATTTGTTTTCGTTCTAACAGCCCTGGTGTCTCAACCTCTAGACTTGAACTATATTTTTTTTGATTTTGGAAAGATTTATCTTCGAGTTAACGTGTGCGTAAATATTCAAAAGTGAGATTGGTTATTTTCAGCCAAATCAAGGACAACAAAATTTATTAAATTTTTAAAACAGCTGATTTTTGAGGAACCTGGAACGCCAAGGTTGTCATCTGGAAGATTTTTATATGAAATCTACCTAAAAGCTAAATTTTTTTTTTACTCCAATGCTAAGCGTAAAATTTCACGCGCCACTAAAGGTAGCCGGTCATACTAGAACTTTATCCGAGAGATTGCCAATAACTTTATCAAATCTTCTATTCCACCATTAATGGATAACCAAGGCAACCCTGTAACAGAAACCAAAGTCAAAGCAGATCTACTTGCGGCAAATTTTGCTGTTAACTCTGTCGTTGATGATTCCGGTATTTATATCTGCACCTCATTCCACCTATCCAATCATCAATGAACAACATTTACTTTCATCCAAGAATTTTCGGTCGACACTGTTTAAACTAGATCTTAGCAAATCTGCTGGTCCGGACAGTATACCACCTACTGTACTAAGACGATACCCTGGTTTATCCACTAATAAGTCTCTTTCATTTATCCCTAAGCTCTGATCTTCATCCATCAATGTGGAAACTGACTAATATTCAACCAGTCCCGAAAAAGAGCAACAAGTCTGACCCATCAAACTATCTTACCATTGCACTATAACATCGATACATGCTAAAGTTATGGAAAAAATTATTAATTATAAACTAATGGCATATCTCGAAAACAGTAATCTTCTCCACGCCGCCAATATGGATTTCGTAAAACACGGTCTACTGGTGAGATCATGTCAGTCCTCACGATGAAACGGGGTATAGCAATTCATGACTTTGGTAAGTCTCATATTATTTCCCTTGATATATCCAAGGCGTTTGGCAGAGTTTGGAATTGGGCTCTTAATAGCAAATTAATTTCATTTGGAGGCTGTAAGACCTTGATCTGTTGGTGAGAAGATTTTTTATCCCACATATCGAACATAGTAGTGCTAGATGGTGCTATGTCAGCTAAATTCCCCATTCAGGCCGGTGTTCACTAGGGTTCGGATCTCTCACCAACCCTTTTTCTGATACATATTTATCAACGATTTGTTATCTATCACCACAAACCCAATATATAGCTTTTCCGACGACAGTACTATCTTCCATTCCTATTCCTTTAAAAAACAACAATCTAATCCAACTTCTAATTCTCATCATAGAGAAATTTTTGAATCCTGGGATGTAGATCTTGAATTAATCCTGGACTGAGGTAAACATAATATTGTGACATTTAATTCTATGTAGACGAAGTCTTGCGTTTTGTCCCATAAACTTCATAGCAATGCAACGTTTCCAGGCAACCATTATTAAACTCCCCATACACTCTAACTATTGGGCACCAAGATCAATCACAAACTGAAATGGCATGATCATATTCTTTTCGTGGCAAAATTGGGATCCCAACGACTTGGCTTCCTACGGCGTTTTAAAAGCTATTTCTCTCCATTGGAAATCATTACGATCTATAAAGCATATATACGACCGATCATTGAATTTGACTCCCATTTATTGTTATAATTATTTTAAAAGCGCTGCTTAGATTAGCAGATTCGTAAATGCTAATGAAATGTTGAATGGTAATCAAAATGATATACTGTACTCCTCCCCCTTCATGTATTCTTCCTGGTGCGTACGCAGTTATAGCACATTATCCTATCCATCCTCCGTAAGAAACCACCTTCTTAGGTCTCTTCTGAGGGATTGATTAACCCCTCTAATTCTTTAAACTATCTAAAACTCGTGATCTTATCTCGGGCTTGGACCTCGGGATTTCAGTCCCAAAGACCATTGGTTCAAAATATTTGGTTCTAAGTCCAAACACTCATGCGACCACCTATATCTCGGTTTTTGAAAAACCCACGTACCATTTAGTTACATTGTTATTCAGATGGTGTTTCAGGATGCTTTTTATTCATGCTAATACAAATTTGCAACTTGTTTTTATTGTCTAGAAAATTTACCAACCACATTCTAGTGGTTTGAGTTTAATGCTAATTTATAAGAGCTTGATCAATCCTATATTGCTTTTTGAGTTGGAGGAAATTAGCAAATTCGAGTCATCGGTCATATCTATAAAATTCGAAGACTTAACAAATTCTAGACAATGCCGATTCTTTTTTAAATTGGGTTTTTGATAGAGCAAATAACAAAAGCTAGAAAACATGGGCAAATCAACGTTGCAGAGCTTCAGCCAATCCATATATTGTTTCTTATTATTATTATTATTATTATTATTACTTAGATGCTTCCGGCTCAGTTCAAAATTTTTTTTGGAGTAAAGAAAAGTAGCCAGCGTATTATGCTCCAGTCGATATATTGCATCAAAGGAATCTATCAATGGAAATTGATTGGAAAAAAATTGGATATGCGCATGTCCCTTGACAGCAACTAACAATTTGATTCTTGCTCTATATTTTACTCCATTTTCACAAAGTTCATCTAATTTTTCTTCACAGAGTACTAAGCTATCCGACTCATTTCATTCTATGAATTGTGTCAAATCTTATCTAAATAATTCCATCTCGGTTAATTATTGCCTTTAGGTGAGCAAAATGTTCAAATAATTAAACAAACCGCATCATATTTGCCAGCAATAGTTATGTGAAAAATTTTCAAAATGTCACCGATTTCGGCTTCACTTTTTTGAGATTTGTTTCAAATTAATTAATTAAATTCAGGGGCGTTTCAGAGTCAAAAAAGTGTTTATCATAAAAATGAACCAAAATTTTATATCCAAATTGTCTAAATTGATAATTGATAATCGATAATCGGTACATCGTTAAGCGTAGAAATATGAGCTCTTTTGGAAACAGGATAACAAATACCTTAGAATTTTAAAATTAACCTAAATTTCATTCTAATTTATTTTTATAGTTTCGCAACCGCTAATTTCAGTAATCCCGGAAGAAATATAATTGTTTTTCATGTACGACATTAATTTGAACTTTAAAAATTCAAAAATACAAAATAATTATAATCGTAGGACGAGAATGTTGTAAGGTTGGTTAAAAATGCAAAAGTTAGATCTTCAAGCTGTACCGTATTCCTGTGTACATATTTTAAATTTATGTAAATCACATATTTTGTTGTTCACAATTTGTTGTATCAGAGAGGTACTTTTTATACAGTAGACAAACAAAATCGGGGATATTTGGAAAATAATAAAAGCTACTTATATTCTTATATTTCTAACTTACAATTAACATATATTTAATGTTTAAAAATTCAAAAACTTTTCCAATGAAATATTCCAAATTTAAACATGAAACTTTGAGTACATCACTTTTACTGACAAGCTTAATTTAATGACGGCAAATTGCAGAAAAAAAAAAATAAAACTATCAACACTCTTTTATACATGTACGTTTTCTTTGCTTTCCATTGTGCATTGAATTATGAAATTCAATCATTTACTTAGAATGTGTTAAACATAATAAAAGAATAATATAAATTATGTCCAGAGAAATATTATGAAGTGTAAAAGCTTTTGTAAAAATATTTATATCTGTTTACGTTTATGTACGTTTGAATTTGTTTAATTGATTTAGAATTGATTGAAATATAAACTAAATATCAGCAACGTCTTTTAATACGTCGCAGTTGGAACGATGCGCATGCAAGCAGTGCTCGGGTCTCGAGATCACCCACTGTCATGATGACAAAATACAAAAGAATTTCATGATCTGTACAGCTATCGATATACATAAATCGATACTTATCGATATATCGAATAACGATATCGTAATGATAAAAAATCGATATATATATATATATATATATATATATATATATATATATATATATATATATATATATATATATATATATATATATATATATATATATATATATATATATATATATATATATATATCGTTAATATCCATAAATCGATATATCGATACTCAGCGATGCACCGATGCTTATCGATATATCGATATTAATGGATATATCTGTTTTATCCATATTTTTTATATCGAATTTTTTAAAAGCATTTTTAATATTGCCCAGCCCTAGTAGCTGTAACACAATACCTGCTATACTAAATTTTTGATGTTGAGTTACAATTTTAAAATTTTCATAGGGTTGGACCTTCTAGGCAAAAAAACTCATCAATGACGGAACAGTAATATACTTTGATATTTAATAAAATGATTATTTCTTTTTGCCGGAATTTTTTAAAGCATTTGTCTATATATAAATACGTATAAGCACTATTTTTGTGCTACCATTTCAAAACATTTACCCCAACAAAAGTGGGGCAATATGTATATCGTTGGAAAGGTGTTGAGTAGGAGATGTGCCGAAAAATATTTTTTTGGAATTTTTGGCGATTTTTTGAGAAAAAGGGGAAAAATATGATAGGTGTGTTTTTTGAGTATTTTGTTCGGTTATTTTATTTTTTTCAAGTTATTTGTTCCACAATTCAAAATCAATAAATCGAACTCTGAAATAATGTGTTGTAGCTATTTTGTTGGAAGGCCTTTTTACAATTTCCATTTACAATGGCCGAATTTCGGCCACTGGGCGATTCCTAGTTTATGTTAATATCGAAAACGCTTTTAAAATAGATTAAAAAAAGTGTAAAACAAAAACAAAGTATCTGCATAATACAAAATTATGTTTTTACATATTTAATATTAAAAATATGGCGAAGCCACTTATCCTTGAAAAATATTGTAAGTAATTCACTTTTTTCTTAAAATATCATTGTATTCGCCATATTTTTAGGGGAATTTTCTATCTTTCAATTAAAAACTGAATATAAACCAGAACCCCTGACCTGATAATTTAAAAATTAGAATTCACAATTGATCATATATTCATATAATATAGCTATTTTGCTACTGCTATTAGGGCTGGGCGATTTAAAAAAAAATCATTGAAAATATCGATATTTATGACCTATATTGATACTTATCAATATAGCGGATTTATCGATATATTTTGAAATCGACTTTTTCGATAACTTTTTAATTATCACCCAGCACCAGTTGTGGCACCTAACTATTACCTATTACACAACACTTTTTATTAAAAAAATGTGTTTTTATATTTTGATTTAATTTAACTGGCAATTGTTTGCTGTGATGGGCGAGTAAGGCTTATGACCATAAAAAAAGAGCTAGAAAACACAAACTCGGCAAATCAAAGTATAGTATGCTTATAATATTTATTAAAAACGCTTTGTTCAATAAAATCCAAAAGCTAATCAGTTATTTCTCGTATACCAATTTAGTCTTTCTGAAAAATCAAAGAATGAAAGAAAACTGTAGACAAGAAAGTTTTAGTCTTAGACGTGGCCTAATTTTGTTTTATGAACTTCTTACAGGTCTATACGCATTAAGCCAACAAATTTATCGAGTTTATAAGTATTCATTGCACGTTCGGGCAGACGGTCATACAGGATGCAGAATTTTGAAGAACTTATAAAAATTTTATGTAGATCAAAAATAATCAGTTAATTTATATTTAGCTTCAAGATTTGTTATAACATTTTAGACTGTAATGTGCCATATGCAAGTATGTGTGCTTCACAACTCCATCAATTTGTCCAATATCATTAAAAATGTTGTCATTTCTGTATCGTTGTAAGTGTTGGAAAAATTACTGTTACACCGGGACTTTAATAAAATTAACGAAGAAAATAACCGAATCTGCTTAACACGTACCATTTGCTAAATCTCTTATACAAAAAATATAAACTCTACCTTACATATCCATCCAAAACACAAAAAATTTAACAAATATCAAAAAGAATAGTTGACATAAAATTTATCTTCTAAATTTATATCAATTAGTTAAATAAAAATAATTTTCAAACGCTTACATGAATGTCCCAATGTCCGATGTATATCTGTTTTATATCTGTAAACTAATCGAGTCTAACACCTTATCATGTATTATCCTTGAGTTCTTTTATTTATTCTCCTTCTATATTGATACAAATTGCATTAACATAAAATGCTGGTTCCCTAACACTACAAACCGATGATAAATTAACGTTTTTAGCTCGTCTTCAAGGGCAAAAATTTAACAACTTTTTTTCTACTTGAAACCCCAAAACAGGATTTGTAATCCACTATTTTTTATATTCTATACTACAAACAATGGCGTCTTGAATAATAATAAAATAAAAATCTACAACAAATTTGACAAAGTTATATCCAATAATCTGGATAAAAGATGTTTCCACTTCTGTTTTTCATTATATATTAATTGCAAGGCTGCGTCTCCTATCGTTTTATGAAATTTTAACCTCATTTCCAAAGTTTGCCACTTTTAAAAATTCTCCAGATGTTCAGTTGAAGTTTCATGGTCGGTTACTTTGGGATTTAGTTTCCATCACTTCTGAAAGTAGATTTTGTATTATTACTATTGGTGACAGCGTATATTAGACAACAGAAGCAGGACAGGTTATTATTTAAAGGAGAATAAACCATCCATGACCGCGAATTTTTTCACCATAAGGCATCACTTTATAATACCATTCCTTAGAAAGATGGCGAACATCACCTTTTATGTCCAACCCGTGTCTAGATACAGTAGCAAACGACCCTTCTCTATTTTGAAAATGTTCTCTACCTTTTTTTATGATTTCAATGCGAACATTATTAGAGACGAGTATATTCCAATGTGATACTGTGCCGGATGGAAAATCTTTCCTATCCATCTTCTTTCCATTCGTCACATTTCCCCATTCTCTTAATTGGATTTCATTTCAAAATTATAAAAAAAACCGTCTTCAAAATTTATCTCAAATCTATTTGTTTCATAAAAATTGGTTGATATCTTACAACCAATAAAATTTGATGGAAATAATATTTGCATTGCATTACATTGCAAATTTATTACACAAAACTAAGGTAAATGAACTAATTGACGACACATGAATTACGTTAAACTAATTAATGTGTCGATATTAAGTTTCATTAACCTTGGTGTGTAAGTAAATTGAATTTTATTTGATTGTAATTTGAAAACCAATCAAATTACAAATTTTATTATATTTTTTTTTAATTAATTGGCAAAAATGTTTAAAACAATTCTTTTTACTAATGGAATAAAAATTTATTGGTTTAATCGGGGAGTCGAGTCTAGAATTCTGCAATGGACAGATGTTCCATTGGAATTTCTGGAAGATAGAGTTTTGTTGTATTGTGTTGGTACAGTTTTGTTTTAGACAGTTTTGCTATTTGGTTGTTACCAAAGTTGTGCAGTGAAATTCTTGTTGGTACGTTTATTGTTAAGCATTAAGAGGAGCATATAGTTAAACTATTGTGAAGTGCAAGTGGATAGAATTAAAATTAAAACTGAACTGCAATTTAAGAAAAATCAAATTAAAATTATTGAATCATATAGACTTACAAAATTCGATTTGTATTTCAATCTCTAAACTAGGTAGATATTTATATGTAATCTACTTAAAAGTTGTAAAAATAAAAGTTTATAAATAAAAAAAAAACGTATCTATAAATATATGTAGACAACAATTTTTCTAGAGTGAGTGTAATGCAAAACAAAAACTATATAAAATTAGAAAATTAAGAGCTAATTAAGCTTATAGTTAAAATTATATCATTCCTTATATTAAGGTGGTACATGTGTAACAAAAGTACCAAATAAATAAATTGTACGTTTCGTAAATAAACAATATAATCTGAAGAAGGGTGAGCAGAAAAACAAAGTGTTTTATTGCATGTTGCATTTCGAGAATCAAAGATTGTATGAGAGAGTCAAGATTATATGGATTTTAAGCGGGTGGCAACTCATGCATCAATCAGAGAACAGTAAGGTATGAGTTTCTATATTATTTAGTTTTGTAGCATTATGTTAAGGTAAATGAATGTTTATCTGGGTTTTTTTTTGTTGTTTATTGTTGTAAATGTATAAATTAAATATGTGTTAATTTTAAATTACTATGGTGTGAGATGAGGTTCGTCAAACCTCTGGGTTCCCTTCTTCCCAACGTTTCCATACTTGCCCGGTTAAAATGAATTGCGCTCCTTGTTTTGTTCGTAAACCGTCATGGTTTCGAATTGATTTTGTTTGATTAATATCTATATGGTAGTCCCTTACATCCAGATGCGTGTAGCCAAACCCCACCCCCAGTCTGAGCAAAAGTCGTGGAATGACTGCCTGTGGCTACACTAAAACGCATCCCGATATTTTGTTATATATCCGGCGGGTTATTTTCAGATATTCGGTTGGGTGGAAAACATAGTTGGAGACGTTTCAATGTCCGAATTAATTTGAATTTCATGGACAATCTCTTGTCTTCCGATGTTCGGAGGCTATGTCAATCACCCAGCATCTTTAATCCCAGCCTGCCGGTTATAATACATCTCTTAAGTCCTGAAGTGATTCACCCATGCAAATACTGTCTTCGATAGGAGAAGCGTTATCACTGTCATTTTCATAATTTCTTTCTAATTCGTCTTCATCATAGGTTATCATTATCAATTCTGTATTGTCGCTGTTACTTTCCGAAGATGAGCCAATTTTCTCTGAAACATTCGTTACATCAACGTAAGAATCAGTTTCTTTTCATGAACCTTGGATATCATCGGGTTTTGTAACATATTTATAGATGGATCCAGATATGTTCTGAACTGCATCTATTTTAGTCTGTTTGGTCTTTCTCTGCTGGAACCCACCTTTTCTTTAAGAAGTATGAACTCCTCGTGGCATATTTATTTTTTGGGATATTTGCTACACGAAATCTAAAAAAATATTTTTAATTATATAGTCCAGTAACTTTGTCGCCTGAGAGTATATGGTATGTATGCGTCAAATCCGGTAGTTCTGATTTTTTGCAGACTTGTTTATGATGTTGGCCTAACGAATAATCCAAGTTTGTGACCTCGAGCGCCGAACGCAACTTTGTCAAAAATCAAAAAAACCGCGAAAAAATCGATATTTTTTCAAATTTTGGCGATTATAACCCTAAAGGACTAGTTTTTTCTTTGCACTTTCTTAGGACGGTTTAAAGCAGACTAAATTTGCTACAATACGATACTAGAATTGCCTCTGTAGACCCAATAGCTTCCGAGATTAAGCCTTAAAAATAGAAAAAACCGTTATTTTTTCAAATTTTGGCGATTATGGCCCTAAAGGACTAGGCCCTAGGACTAGTTACCCAATAGTTTCCGAGATTCAGCCTTTCAAAGTTTATCATTTTTTTAACTCCGCAATATTACGCAATATTTTGCAATATTTTAGACATTATTTGAGGCACTCGAAAATTCATTCAGAACGACAGAATTGCAAAAAATTGCGAATTTCGAAAAAAATGATAAACTTTGAACTGCTTAATCTCGGAAACTATTGGGTCTACAGAGACAGTTCTAGTATCATATTGTAGGAAATTTAGTCTACTTTAAAATCGTTGCAAGAAAGTATAAAGAAAAAACTAGTCCTTTAGGGTTATAATCGCCAAAATTTGATAAAATAACGATTTTTTCGCGGCTTTTTCGATTGTTGACAAAGTTGCGTTCGGCGCTCGAGGTCACAAACTTGGATTATTCATTAGGCCAACATCATAAACAAGTCTGCAAAAAATTAGAACTACCGGATTTGACACATACTGTGATGTAAGAAGTTACTGGACTAATAGTAGGTATCAGCAAAGCATTAATTCTAAATATATTTGTAGGGTACATATGTGTCTAGTTCATAATAAGTACACTGTGTTAACGACTAAATACACCGCCACGAAAATTAATTTATTTAAATTTCCTTGTAACAACTTATATTAAATAATATTTGATAAAATGGAATATACAAATCATATACCTAATATTATAAGGAACTATTTAAAAAAATATAAGTATAAAATCCTCTAAGATATTTTATATAAAGAATTGAGACCAAAATTAAATATCCAATTAGAATCATGCTCAATAATTTACAAAATTAAATGTGATTTTTGTGAAAAATTTTACATCGGGAAAACCGGAAAATGTTTTAAAGACTGATTTAAGAAATACCTTCCTAAGAAGAAAACTAAACAAAATTTAAAGTCTATTTTTGCAAACCATTTACATAGTTAATAACAATAGCTACACCACTTTTAAAAAAAATTTAAAGGCTTTACATTTATGTAGCCAAGGATCTCTAAAAGAATCACTTGATGAGTTTGAAATTTATAAGTGATTTAAAACCCAACAAAATGTAATTTTAAATGATAAACTTTCATTTAATTCAAATATATAAATATATAAAACTGAAAACAAACAGTATGAGTATGTATGTATCTATCTATAAAAATTTGCAAAACTGCAGTAATTGCATAACTACCATTTTATTCCACAGTAATTATTTTTGTGTCCATTGAAAAACGATCTATTCTAATTTATTCCTTGAGTTTTAAGATTAAGGAAAAAAAATTATTTTGAGATCGTTTACAAACACGGTGATTTGATTGTTTATTAGTTTCCTTAGGTGTTTGCAATTAATTTGTTTGAAATGTAAAACATATATTAGGTAGTAAAGTTAAGCGGATATTTTAGAAATAATTTTGGAATAGAGACATTGTAACTCAAGGGTGCCACCCTATCAACAAAGGGTGCCACATTATCGACGGAAACCAGTTTTCCTATACATTATTCAGCATATGTATTTTCAGATCTGGTCGTTAAAGAATCATTATTGCATGCTAAATAATGTACCGTAAAAGAAAACTATTAACCGTATCTATAGGAATATTCAAAGCTATTGAGTAATTGTGGTGATGGTATTCAATGCTCAACATGTTGATTCGATTAATATTGTTAAAATTTTATTTCACGTAATAACTCAAAAATTTTAAAAAGTAGAATAGATTCTTTTTGAACCAATAACACATTTATAGGACACATTTATAAGTTATCACAATTTGTAAATTAAAATTATATGGATAACTTGGTTAAAATGGTTTCTAAGTGATTTATCGTTGAAAACATTGTGATGGTTTGTTTAAGTTTTTTACGTTCGGG
>OY856187.1:343082656-343560156 GCA_963693315.1 Diogma glabrata
CAGGTTTAGGAATGGCAGCATATTTTTGTTTTGTATGTAAAATTTGTGACTGTAAATTTATGGCTAGTGTTACATAGCAAGCGTCGTATTTTGAATAATTTCTCGATTACACGGATACCTAGAGCTTCCAGTCAGCATATTTTTTCCTTTTTTTATCTGGACAAACATTTTGCAAAATATGGAAGGGGTTTGTTTGCCTACCCTTTTTCGGATCTAGAAAAATGAGCAGTCGCAAGTTTTGGTGAGTAACTTATAAACTGAAAGGTGAGACGCAAACACGTATCATGCTGAAATTTGAGCTTAATCGAGCAACGGATCTGGGAATGGCAGCATATTTTCGTTTTGTATGTAAAATTTATGATTGTCGATTTAAGGGCAGTTTTATCTTGCTACGTCGTGTTTTGACTAATTTCGATTAGAAGGTCATCTAGAACTTCCTGCTAGCATATTTTTTCATTTTTTTATTTTGGACAAACATTTTGAAATATTTGCAAGGGGCTATAGCCCACCCTTTTTTAAATCTAGAAAAATGAGTAGTCGCAAATCTTGGAGAGTGACATATAAACTGAAAGGTGGGGCTAAAACATGCACCAGTCTGAAGTTTGAGTTTATTCAAGCAACTGGTTTACTAATTTCGATTACATGGTCATCTAGAGCTTCCTGCCAGCATATTTTTTCATTGTTTTATTTGGACAAAAATTTTACAAAACATGTAAGGGGTGTGTTAGCCCTCCCTTTATTAAATCCATAAAAATTAGCAGTCGCAAATCTTGGCGAGTGACATATAAACTGAAAGGTAGGACCAAAACATGCAACGTACTGAAATTTGAACTTAATCGAGCAACGGGTCTAGGAATTGAATCATATTTTAGTTTTGTATATGCAAAGTTTGTTTTTGTCAATTTATGGCCAGTTTTACGTAGCGTACGCCGTATTTTGACCGATTTCGAGCACATGGTCATCTAGAGCTTCCTGACAGTATATTTTTTCATTGTTTTATTTTAGACAAAAATTTTGCAAAATATGCAAGGTGTGCCTACCCTTTTTTAAATCCAGAAAAATGAGGACCCGCAAATTTTGGGGAGTGACATATTAACTGAAACTACTGAAATTGGAGCTTAATCAAGCAACGCGTCTAGGCCAGTTTTAGGGCCCGCAAGCCAGCTTTCAACATATGATTCTATACAGAATCAAGAAAATTCAAACTACTCGAGTATTCTCCACACTGCAATGAACACTATCCAGTGTTCACACATATGGGGTGGAGCATACTTAAGTTATTTAATTAAATCTTAGTAACGATTTTGATTCCTTGCAGCATAACGAAGAAATATTGATGATTTGACTATTTTTTCAAATATATTATGGATGAACGGGCTTCTGAAGAAATTAAATCGATTTTTTCTAAAATTGCAAACCTTTCGCATCACACCAGAACCTCTCTAGTGGCCCATTCCTTTATATATGGTTCAAATAATAAGGTGGGGAATTGTAGCCTTCCAGCGTGACTTTTTCAACAGAAACTTTAACTTGTGAAACGCCTTTACTTTTATCCTGAAAACTTTAATCTTTAAAGGTTTAGGTAGGCATGGTATTTTCGAGTATCCTACTGGAATGTTGTTTGTTGGAAATTTGGTGCAAAAGATAGTTCGACGAAAAATAAAACTGACAACCAAATTTCATGTTCCCTTCTTTCATATCGTGTTGGTTTATTAAATCGAGGGGCTAACTGTGTTGGAGATTGTAAACTCTCGATCACATATCATATTATGATTTGTCTTTCAATCTTTATGCTTCTATGTAAGCTGTGGTGATGTGTTTCCTTGAGGGGAATTCGATTTAATTTACATATAATTTGCGGTTAGGTTTTGCGTCGCATAATGATGTTGAAGAATCATTTGAATTAAAATTAAGTAGTATGTGGTATGTTTAAGTGATCATTTGCTACATGGACAACATTTTAGAATATAATAGTGGCATGGATTTTATTTCTTAACGCAACTTCCAGAGTATTGTAACGACTAAAAATCTGTTCATTAGACATTTGCTTTTAAAATTTAAAACAGACAGTTCTCACAATAATCACGCATTCATTTCATACTATCAGATTCATTTCATAAACAATATCTGTCTATTTATGACGTTCCATTGTAATGCAAATTTTTCATTTAAAAACATTTAACTGTTCTTATATTTCGATGTATAATCAATTGTTTTTTTACTGTGAAACAATATATGTATTTTTTGTTGTTTTAAACTAAAACCAAAATAAAGTAAATCGATCTGTGCAGGCGCGCCGATTTATGTGTTTTAACTGAGATATTTTTGCGATATTAATAATTGGTTAAATTGTGAAGGACCCTATGTTTAGATTTAATAGTATCAGACTGTTTATGTGCGTTTTTTTCAGTGTCTGTTTCATTTGGTTTTTTTCTGTACATGGCAGATTTTCGTGACATAATATTTTTGTGATAGGATAAGATAACCGATAACCCCAATTAAAATAAATGGAAACCTCAAAAAAAATAATAAAGTCGATGTGTAAAATCATATTGACATATATAAGCTAGTTTGAGTTCTAGTTTGGTATAGGGACGGATACCTCCATTTTTCATAATATTATACAAATTATAATATTAATGATACAATAAAATTGATTTTTTTGATTTAAACTCGTTTTTGAAAAAAAAATAAAAGAAAAAAATGGCAATTAGAAGAAGAGAAAACTTAATGTTAATAATGTGAATTTCTTTTGTGTTGAATTTGAAATGAAATTTTTATATATGTAAAACAAAAACTCAATATGTATTATTAATATATAATAGTGAAATATGCTATGCAATAATTGTGTGTAAACATTTTTTATTTCAAGTTTTCTTTGATATCATTTTGGTTTTTTTTAGAAAAATAAAGAATTGTTGTAAATTGATTATCTTACAAACAATTATTGAAAGCTTGACAAAGAAAGAAACAGTACAAAGGATTGAAAGAAAGGTAAAATTTTAACAAGAGGAAGTTTGGACACCTGTTTCTAAATTAAAATGGTTTTCGGCTTTAAAGTATTTGTAAAACAAGGCTTTAACGAGTATGGACTGTGGACTGTAAGAGGGGAATTTCGTGAACCAGCACCAGATACAATGTCAGTCGTGGATCGTGATAGTAGATCAAATATTGGTTTAAAAACTGAAGCACATTTCGATAAAGTGGATTGATTCGAATTGTGGACGGATCGTAAACAATAATTTGGATATTTCTTTCTGCAATCAACACTTACGTTTTTAAGTTTTTATATTTTTATATTGTAAAGCACGTATACATATATATATATATATACGTATATAAGCACATATATATATATATATATATATATATATATATATATATATATATATATATATATATATATATATATATATATACGTATATAAGCACATATATATATATATATATATATATATATATATATATATATATATATATATATATATATATATATATATATATATATATATATATATATATATATATATATATATATATATATATATATATATTGTGGTTTGGTGTGTCATGATGATCAATTAAGGTGAGTGGATTAGAGAGTTTCCTGGATCAGAAACCATGTGTTGATTTTGTCTATTATTTTGTAAATATCCCGGTATAAACAGAAAACTGTTTGCTACAATATTTCAATCGGTTTCGAATGTATATAAATCACTAGTTGTAGTTTCATTTAACAGCTCAAGTTTCGTTTGTACTGCATCTTATTTAGTTTTTGTTGATTTATAGTTTTGAATTTAAAACTTTTTTGGGCGCATTGGTCGATTTTTTGATGGGGAAAATCTAATATATTTGCGTCACCGTCACGCTGTAGCTATATATATTTGTGTGAGCTATAGGTCTGCGTTTCTGCTTGACCAGCAGTAAAAAATACGTAGACGTGTTGGATTGGCTGTGTAAAATCTCACGAGTGCGCATCACCGTCACGCTGCAGTTTTATATATTTTTATTAGCATACATTACACTCTTACTGTAAGTTATATATACATTAAATTACCACGCGTTCCCAAACCTCGGTGAGGGCATTTTGATCGAATTTATTGATAATAATTTGTGTAATAAAGTATTTAAGTGTGTATGTGTGCTATAAGAATGTAATTGTAGTGCAGGTCTATATTAGTAAAGTGTGATTGACTGTGTACACTGTACAATGTACATACATTTATCAACTTGTGTTTTATATTGATTAAAATTCCAATAGTTCTAATACTGGACAGCTCAGTAAATATTAATTTTAAGCCGATAAAATTTTACGACGAAATGGTAATTATAGAGAAATGGTTTACTCACTTAACGTTTCCTTACTTACTAAACTGTGTCAATCGACCATTGAAGACGTCACGTTATGCTTTAGCAGATCAATGTTTGGTTGTCTGATATTTTAGATCTTTGGACGCGTAATTAATTAAGGCGTATTAGTAAAAGGGAGTGAGTACATGTGAAGTTAAAAATACGACAGAATGCATAATATTACAACACTTTAACATCCAAAGCTGCTTAGTACCAGCAAAATTAAAGAAATGGCAACACAAGAGAATAACCTACCTAATGTGTACATTCTAAGAAGTATCAGCCTGACACATCTTACAGATACCAGATATTCAAATTAGGATAGTTGAAATACACTGATTTTACTATGATCCAATATGGATTTATATGTCTAGTTACAAAAATATCGAATTAATTTATTATAGATGAAAAACGTGATCTACGCAGGTGAAAAAGTCGAAATTTGAACTTGACCATTTTTGATTTTCCTGAAACTTGACATGTAAGTAGTATGGACAAAATAAAAATACAACTATTTTAAAATTTTTTTAAAGTGCTTAGTTTGAGCATAGGGGGCACCCTATGAAAGTCGTTTGAAGAAAAATTCATTTATGGTTTTTTTAATTAATTTTTAAATAAAAATATTAAAAAAACTTTTTTAAAGATGGCGCTAGGGTCGAAGATCAATTGGAATTAAATTAATTTTTTTTTTTGAAAATAGTTTTATCCTTACTCTAAAATATATCAAATTAACTCAGAGGCGTTAATTTTTGTTCATGAGATATTTAATTTTAAAGATTTTTAGTACGACTGAAATTCGAATTTTTCTTCATTTTTTCAAACAACTTCCATTAACAAAAAATTTCAAAATCAATAAAATTTTAACTTTTTTTTTTTAAATATAGCTCTAACTTTACTTTAAAATATTTCAAATTTACAAAGAGACGTTAATTCGTGTTCTTGAGATATTTAATTTTAAAGAATTTTAGTCCGATTAAAATTCTAATTGTTCATTATTTTCTCGAACTTCAGTGGTTAAAATTTTTTGATGATATAAATTGTTCGAAAAAATAATGAACAAATACAATTTTAGACGGACTAAAAATCTTTAAAATTAAATATCTCAAGAACACGAATTAAAGCCTCTTTGTAAATTTGATATATTTTAAAGTAAGGTTAGAGCTATATTTAAAAAAAAAAAGTTAAAATTCAATTGATTTTAAAATTTTTTGTTAAAGGGAGTTGTTAGAAAAAATGAAGAAAAATTCGAATTTCAGTCGCACTAAAAATCTTTAAAATTAAATATCTTAAGAACAAAAATTAAAGCCTCTGAGTTAATTTGACATATTTTAGAATAAGGATAGAACTATTTTCAGAAAAAAAATTAATTTAATTCCAATTGATCTTCGACCCTAGCGCCATCTTTAAAAAAGTTTTTTTAAGATTTTTATTTAAAAATTAATTATAAAAACAATAAATGAATTTTTTTTCAAACGACTAACTAATCATCTATCAAACAAAAAAAAGTTTGATGAAATCGGTATAGCCGTTCTTGAGCAATTTAATTTCAAAGTTACATCGGATTGGCAGAATTTTCATTTTTTAAGCATGTTGGGGTGCCTCCTGTACTCAAACTATGCACTTTAAAAAAATTTTAAAATAAGCTGTATTTTATTTTGTCCATACTACTTATATTGGCAGAATTTTCATTTTTCATGCATGTTGGGGTGCCTCCTGTGCTCAAACTATGCACTTTAAAAAAATTTTAAAATAAGTTGTATTTTTATTTTGTCCATACTACTTATTGCCAAGTTTCAGGAAAATCAAAAATGGTCAAGTTTTCACAACTATGTCTAGAACACGTTTTTCATCTATACTAATATGAAATTTTTTAAAATATCTATATAATGATCCTGCATATTGTTGAATTACTCAACATATCCGGCTCAAACATATCCGAACAACTCATGAGCTAGTCTTCAAACTAGAAGTTCTGGAAATTAAAAAACAGCGTTTTGTATTTTTCACCTATAACATCCAATCATTTCCAACCCGTTAAATTAAAAAAACTATATGCATATAAATGAGGAACAAAGTATAACCGGAAATAAAATATAAATTTAAAGGAACTATGTATGCAGCTAACATTCTCAAATTATACAATGATAAAAGATTTAGATGAGAAAATAACCGTTGTACGAACAAATTGTTTTCATACCAAAATTTTTTATAGTAGATTAAATTTTATTTTAATCTAGACATTTATGTCATTAATTTATTTAAACTACAAACTCATTAAAGAACCAATTAGCAATGCCATCCGCATTTATTTAATATATTCCGGATGTTTTGTTTTCTTTTTCTGTTCGTTTGTTATGATAAATTATTGTTACATATCAAATACTTAAATCATCTGACATCTGATTTTATTTAACTCAAATCAAAACATCAGCATCAATTAATTCCAAAACTTGAAAAATATGTAAGAGAATTTATTCCGGCAAAGAAATGATAAGTGAATTCAAAACAACGAGTGTGTCCATTATTCTATTTAACTTCAATTAAAAAAATAAACTAAGTTTAACTAATATTTTAAGAAATGTAAGACAATCGATAAAAATCTAGTTCAATTCAAACATTGCCCTCCTAATAAGAAAATTAACAGATGACATAATATTTATGTGTCAATTTACTAAACACGCTACAAGTTAAGGCGCTGCGATTCATTTCCAATTACTTAGTAAATGAAGGAATAGTATTTTTTCTGGCAGTTTATTATTTTCAATTAAAATTAAATAGTATACCAATTACATCAATTTAAAGTTTTTTGTTATATAAATTTTCGTTTTTGAGCTAAATGTCACGCGAGCATATCAAATTATTTTGTTTAATCTTTTTGAATTCTTGGATAACCCTTAGTGACAGATAAAGCAGAAATGACAAATTATCATCATAAAGAGTGAGTTTGTCGGTATGATTTTAAATTATTATTTATGAATTGAAAAGGAAAATGATTTGGTTAGGAGCGAAAAATGAATAACATCGGCAAAAAATGGATATGTTTTTAATTAACTATGAATCCCCCTTTGAAAATTATACAAATTAAATTAGATAATTTAATTTTTATGAAGTAGAAGTCACCTCTGAAAATCATATATTTTTCATGGAAAAATGTTTATTAGTTCAAAGTTTTTAAAAAATGGTGTCATTTTTTCGCAAAATTAGTTCAAAAGAAACGCGTCTGTTGTCGTTAGATAGAAGAAATTCATTTACAAGAAGAAATTAAGTTTTTGGGAAAATAGTAACACTGAGTAAGTCGAGAGCTTAACCCTTAACCTTATTGATGGAATATCGAATCAAGCTAGACACAGATAATACGAACCCGACTATTTCCGATTTCCTTAAAACCTCGGTAATCATTAGTATAATACAGGGTTGTAACGTATAAAACACGTATTATACGTACCTATAGAACGTATAAAACGTACAGTATAAAACACACAATTATATACGTTTTATACCGTATAAAAGTAAAATTCTTAATAAATAAAAATACATTTATATAATATTATCGCGGGCGTATTATTCATCGTACTCGTGATATTTAATATTTATAAAGCCTAGTTTTCTGGACTAATAGGAACAGTTGCTTTAGAAAATATAACATCATCATGATAATTTATTAGCCAACTGTTCCTATTACTTCAGAAAATTTCCACATTTAACGTAAATGCTTCTTTTCAAAATATAATTATTTGTTTTAAAAAAGAATTCAATCTAACAAATGACATTTTCAACCGTACCTATTATTTATTAATGACCAAAATTGAATTCACTCAAAAAACTTCTCACTGTACTTTTCGGTTTGACATAAATTCATATTTTAACTGTTACAAGTTTTGTATAAAAACAATAATTGATCTACAAGATTCTGATACTTTCAAATTGTGCCTATTAATTAGAAGTGGTGCAACCGGGCTTCACACAACAAAATTTCTTAAAAACATCTCTCTAATAATCCCTAATAATTTCCCTAACTCCTATGAAAAAAACGACATTTATTCTGCAACAACATAATATTTTCCAGCTAATACAAAAAATACCAAAGAAATACAATTTTCAATATGTAATCATAGATGAAAAATTCAACTTAAGTAAATATGAAAAATGATGAAGTTTCATATAAGAACTGAATCTAAAAAATTATGGTGCAAATTATGAAACTTTTTGCAATCCATACAATTTCAGAGCGATCTAGTTTCGAACCAATGAGAAAATTTTAAACTTTAAAAAGTTTATCATTCTCATCAGGGCTAGCCGACTAGATAAACTCTACCAAAAAATGTCAACGCTAATGTATATAAACCAAAAATTAGGTTACAACTCTAGCGAAGTGTAAAAACAAAAAATTTACATAAACATACATTTAATAAATTCAGGTTTAGTCAATTAATTTCTCTGGTGATCACTGTTTTGTTATACTCTAGACATTCTAGTATTGAATAACAAACTTGTATCGGTGAGAAGAAGATGACTAGTCTTCACTTGTGTCTATTGACACATGATCAACAATTAATTCAGTAAATTATTTGTGATATAACATCACCCCGATGGAAAATCTCCCATCAAGAATAATATAAGAACTGAATCTAAAAAATTATGGTGCAAATTATGAAACTTTTTGCAATCCATACAATTTCAGAGCGATCTAGTTTCGAACCAATGAGAAAATTTTAAACTTTAAAAAGTTTATCATTCTCATCAGGGCTAGCCGACTAGATAAACTCTACCAAAAAATGTCAACGCTAATGTATATAAACCAAAAATTAGGTTACAACTCTAGCGAAGTGTAAAAACAAAAAATTTACATAAAGTTTAAAGTTTAAAATTTTCTCATTGGTTCGAAACTAGATCGCTCTGAAATTGTATGGATTGCAAAAAGTTTCATAATTTGCACCATAATTTTTTAGATTCAGTTCTTATATTATTCTTGATGGGAGATTTTCCATCGGGGTGATGTTATATCACAAATAATTTACTGAATTAATTGATGAAGTTTCAATTTAGAAATTATCTGAACATCAAAATTAAAATATGTTTCGTCATCGCCGCTTTGGCTAAGTTGTGTAAGACACATGGGACTTGAAGAATGTGTCTCTGATGAATGTAGTTCGAATCCTGACACGAAACACAACAAAATTTTTTCTAAAGGAATTTTAGAGAAAATGAAAAGTTATTTCGAATTGCAAAATTCAAGTGATTTCCAATATGTACTTAAGCTTAATTGTTCACAAAAACCAATCCGAAATTAAAAATTCCCCCAATGTTGTCTATATTTCCTAACCAAAAATATAACAACATATTGACTTTACGTCAGATATTAAGTTTCGCATTGATTGGCAACAATCAATAATGACTTTACACTCGTGACTTAGGATGTTGATTAGAATGTTGACTTAGATGTTGACAAAATATTCTCTCATCCTATGAATTCACACATCGTAATATCTAGAAATTTAATACAAAAAATACCAAAGAAATACAATTTTCAATATGTAATCATAGATGAAAAATTCAACTTAAGTAAATATGAAAAATGATGAAGTTTCAATTTAGAAATTATCTGAACATCAAAATTAAAATATGTTTCGTCATCGCCGCTTTGGCTAAGTTGTGTAAGACACATGGGATTTGAACAATGTGTCTCTGATGAATGTAGTTCGAATCCTGACACGAAACACAACAAAATTTTTTCTAAAGGAATTTTAGAGAAAATGAAAAGTTATTTCGAATTGCAAAATTCAAGTGATTTCCAATATGT
This sequence comes from Diogma glabrata, assembly GCA_963693315.1. Taxonomy (NCBI): domain Eukaryota; kingdom Metazoa; phylum Arthropoda; class Insecta; order Diptera; family Cylindrotomidae; genus Diogma; species Diogma glabrata. The sequence goes on from OY856187.1 coordinate 343,092,807, forward strand.
ACTTAAGCTTAATTGTTCACAAAAACCAATCCGAAATTAAAAATTCCCCTAATGTTGTCTATATTTCCTAACCAAAAATATAACAACATATTGACTTTACGTCAGATATTAAGTTTCGCATTGATTGGCAACAATCAATAATGACTTTACACTCGTGACTTAGGATGTTGATTAGAATGTTGACTTAGATGTTGACAAAATATTCTCTCATCCTATGAATTCACACATCGTAATATCTAGAAATTTAATACAAAAAATACCAAAGAAATACAATTTTCAATATGTAATCATAGATGAAAAATTCAACTTAAGTAAATATGAAAAATGATGAAGTTTCAATTTAGAAATTATCTGAACATCAAAATTAAAATATGTTTCGTCATCGCCGCTTTGGCTAAGTTGTGTAAGACACATGGGATTTGAACAATGTGTCTCTGATGAATGTAGTTCGAATCCTGACACGAAACACAACAAAATTTTTTCTAAAGGAATTTTAGAAAAAATGAAAAGTTATTTCGAATTGCAAAATTCAAGTGATTTCCAATATGTACTTAAGCTTAATTGTTCACAAAAACCAATCCGAAATTAAAAATTCCCCTAATGTTGTCTATATTTCCTAACCAAAAATATAACAACATATTGACTTTACGTCAGATATTAAGTTTCGCATTGATTGGCAACAATCAATAATGACTTTACACTCGTGACTTAGGATGTTGATTAGAATGTTGACTTAGATGTTGACAAAATATTCTCTCATCCTATGAATTCATACATCGTAATATCTAGAAATTTAATACAAAAAATACCAAAGAAATACAATTTTCAATATGTAATCATAGATGAAAAATTCAACTTAAGTAAATATGAAAAATGATGAAGTTTCAATTTAGAAATTATCTGAACATCAAAATTAAAATATGTTTCGTCATCGCCGCTTTGGCTAAGTTGTGTAAGACACATGGGATTTGAACAATGTGTCTCTGATGAATGTAGTTCGAATCCTGACACGAAACACAACAAAATTTTTTCTAAAGGAATTTTAGAGAAAATGAAAAGTTATTTCGAATTGCAAAATTCAAGTGATTTCCAATATGTACTTAAGCTTAATTGTTCACAAAAACCAATCCGAAATTAAAAATTCCCCTAATGTTGTCTATATTTCCTAACCAAAAATATAACAACATATTGACTTTACGTCAGATATTAAGTTTCGCATTGATTGGCAACAATAAATAATGACTTTACACTCATGACTTAGGATGTTGATTAGAATGTTGACTTAGATGTTGACAAAATATTCTCTCATCCTATGAATTCACACATCGTAATATCTAGAAATTTAATACAAAAAATACCAAAAAAATATTTTCCAGCTGTTCTTATTAGATGGAAGGAGCTGAAGCTGGATTGAACCATATTTTATATATTCAATAACTTTTCATGATACCAAATAATTAATTTTATGAGTCAAATGTTTCTAATCCAAAATGTTTCCCATTAAGTATATGTTTTTCAAAAAATTAATCAAAATCGTTCATTTGACACACTTATAATAATCAAGCTCCTGGCCTTACATACAAATGCCAACCATCAAGATTTCTCCACATTCCATCTTACTGTTTTAAACGCTTTTAAGCAAAAAAATATCCCATTTTTTTACACTTTTGCGATACATCGAATATATAGTCCCTGCGGTTCTTATCATTGATGAAACCTATTTTCTGAAACAAAAATTTTTAAAATCGCACCAGTAGTTTTCATCAGTTGTTACGGTTGGTTGGCGGGCTGGTCAGACAAACTAACATTGTTGTTTACTTATTTAGAATTTTTATTTATGACCTAACGCGAGCAATGCAAAAAAGTAGGCAAACGATTTTGACATTTGGCATGAGATTGTAATGCTTGAAATTTAGAAAAATTATGATTTCAAATTCGTGTAAAATTTATGCAAAAAATAAGACATGTGCATATCAAATTAGAAAATAAGGGATATTGTAAGGTTTTGTACTTGCAAAAAAATCTCAGAGGACAGCATGGTAAAAAAAAGGTTAGTACGGTAAAATACAGGACTGATGCTCACTGTACCTAGAACCTAGATATCGAAACTAATTAATTACATTAATTAATTACAAAATCAAGGATTGGCAAATAAATTACTAAATTTACAAGTGACAACAAACTATGGAATATTTGCAGATCGGTAAATATTCTACTACAGTTTAGAGAATGTTAAACAGTCGTGGATAATAGTATATTAAGAAACTAGTTTGATAATCGACGATTTTATCGCACGCAATCTGTTTAGAAAACGACCCGCGCAGCGGGGAGTTTTCTAAAGGATAAGTTCGATAAAACGTCTTATGAAACGAGTTTTTCATACTATTTTTTCTATTTTGCATTTTTTGTCTTGAAATTTTAAAAAATGTGTATTTTATTAAAAAATAGTCAATTTGAAATTTTGTTATTATTACTAATTATTTTAATTAATTAAAATATTTAATACTAATTTAGATATTCTTATTAATTTTATTTACATAATTATTCGTTTTAATGTTCACTGACGTTTGTATGACCAATGTGACCAACCTTGAAAAACAAAACTTTGCGTATCGTAATGAAGGCCATTTCGATATGCATTTGGGTATCGAACAGAGCTGAGATCAAACAGCAGAATTTGTATGAAGTGGAAAGTTTTGTCAAATACAAACATTTTTCTCTCTTACTCTTTGTTCTATGTCCTTTCTACTCTGTTTATAGAAAAATGAAGTAAAATGAGTACTGCTTTCACACGTATAGTTCTTATATGTTTAAACCAAATTAGAAAAAGAAAGAAAGTGTTTAATAATTTTTCCTTTGAGAGAGTGCCGATTTATGGAATGTGTTGTTTGAAATATCTCAGATTGCAATCAGTTTAGAAGATTGCAGTTGCGCAGTGTGCACGTGTTTATTTGAAGAAAGAAAAACTTGAAAAGGTAAGTTCTAGATTATTTTTGAATAGTAGTTGTATATATTGTATGTTATGTAATATATTTATTATTTAAAAAACCAAATAGATTTTGCAAATATGGCCGCAACACCAGAATGAACATCAACAATAACAACATCACAAAGGCATGATATCACAGATATATATGATAAATTAAATAGTGGTTTTTTTTAAAAAATTAAAAATACTGGAAAAAGTGATGTATGGTCTCGTATGAGTGTTATAGTTAATGAACATAACGAGCCAACAACGTATGTATGCTGTGATCATTGTAGCAAAATATTGATAAGGAACAAGAGAGGTACTTCTAATCTGGTTAACCACCCGTGCATAAAGAAAAAAAAATTGGAAATAGCTGTATCTGAAAATGATAAAACAAAAATATCAAAAACATGTGTTCAGTGGACAATTAAAAACTTAGTACCTTTCTCCATTGTTGAAGGTGATGGATTTATAGAAGTGGTTAAGGTTTTTAGTGAAATTGGCTCATTTTATGGCAATGGTGTGGATATTAAAAGCCTCATACCTCATCGCACCACCATATCCAACAACCTTGTAAAACTATACAATGAAAAACTACCACTTATACAAAATGAGCTGAAAGAGATACATTTTGCAGCCTTGACCACAGACATGTGGACAGATTTTTATAAAAAATTATCATATATATCACTAACAATCCATTTCATTCAACAAAATAAAATTATTGACCAAGTAATAGCTGTCAAGCATTTCGATATGGAAAGACAGACTGCTGCGAATATTAAGGAAAAAATTTTGAATATTTGTGATAATTACGAAATAGATCTTAGTACACAACGATTTATTTTTGTCACCGATCGAGGATCAAATTTTATTGCTGCCCTTGATTCTTTCAAACGACTGAGCTGTGCTGCTCATTTAATGAATAACGTTTTGTCTGCTGCTACAAAAGACAGTATAGTTTTCACAGAAATTTGCGCAAAATGTAAAAGTCTAATTAAGTTTTTTAAAAAATCATCTAACCTGCAAAGAAGACTGAAAACAACATTAAAATCCGAATGTGAGACACGCTGGAATTTTAAATTTGAAATGTTCAAATCAATAAGAGAAAATTGGACGGATATAAACAATATTTTGGAGGAAAGAGGTGTACTGAGCAAAATCGATGGAATTAGCCGACATGCATTAGATGAGCTTATCTTGTTTTTAAATGAATTCTATGATGCGTCAATTTTATTTCAAACAGCTAATAAACCAACACTATATTTATGCTATCCGTATTATTTTCACCTGCTTGACAAATGTCAAGTAAATAGCGATGATTCAGATATGCTTAAAATTTTAAAAGAAAATGTTGCTGTAAACTTACAGTTAAAATGGTTACCTGAGCTAAAAATAGAGCATCTTGCCGCGACATTTTTTTTCCCAAAAACAAAAAAATTGGCCAACATGGAAGACAATAAGAAACAAGAAGGGTATCAGTATCTTGCTGATTTATATAATATAATTAAAAATGAAAATGCAGAAAATACCAATACAAATGCACCACAGGAAGGGAGACCAGTGTTTGACAGATTCAATGATGACAACACGAATTCGGCTCAAGCGGACAACGATACATCACGTAATTTTTTAAAATTTTATATACGTTTAAAAGATAAAGATAATAAAATATATTTTTTTACAGAAGAAATTTCTCGATACATAATTACACCAATTGGAGACTGTGATGATTTGTTAATGTATTGGTATTCCAGTAAAGAAACGTTCCCTTAATTGTTTACAGTATTTTGCGCTCTTTCGTGCATTCCGGCCACTAGTGCCTCTTCAGAAAGAGCTTTCTCTGCCGCAAACAATGTTATAACTTGCAAGAGAAGCTCCATTAGCTGTGATAATGTGAACAAGCTATTAGTATTAAATTCATATTTTAGAAGAATTGAATAAGCAATTGAATTAAATTCTAGCAACATTTTTATTTTTTTTATTATTTATTATTTATTATGAAGAATGTATATAATATATATTAATTGAATTAAAAAATGAAAAAAAAGCAATATATGAATGAAATAAACTGTTAAAAAATGTTATAAAATACTATATTATTATTTTTTCTGAAAAATTTATGTTGGATAGATACACCGAAATTACACAAAAAAAAATATTTTTGTTTTGCAATGAGTTGTTATATCCTACTGTTTACTGATTGCAATCACATATTGTTTTCTTCTATTTCTTTCCAAGTAACATTTGTGTATTTTAGTTCAGTTAGTTTAGTTAGTTCACTAACCTTATTTCAAAATATCCAGCCCTGATTTGGTTTTTCGTTTTTGACCCCTACCTAGTTGGGCAATCTGATCACTGCCTTATACAAAATACGCTACTAGGGTTTGTCCAATTTAAATTTTTATGGCAAACTTGATCAAGTGCCTGATCCGACTATCCCAAACAGGGTCTGATTGGGCAAAAGCGTTACACTCATGATCAGGTCCCTATCAAAATAGGGCAAACCTCATCAGGGACCTATTTGACCGCTAAGAAATTTTTTACTTTGGTAGCTTACAAACAGCATTGCATCGTATGCAAAGAGAATATCATGGTAAATATTTCAATTATGAAAAAAATTGAAATATATATGGCGTTCATGCAATGTAATACTAAACTTCGTGACCAAAATTTTAATTGAATTACTTCGGTCTGAAAGACCTAAGTATTACATTCATGAGCTCAAAGTGAAATTCTTACCCCCACTTTTTTTGGCATTTCTCGACGTTTTATGACCTACTGATTCTAAAAAAGCAAAGAAACATTAAATTTGGAGAAATCTAGATGGTCGGAAGTGGTATGTGAGATCAAAAACTAGATTATTGCATTATAAGTTTGTCAAAAAAATGTTGTCAAGTGTGTCAAAAGAAAGATTTTTATTTATTTGTTTACCCAATTTTTTGGAAAAATAAAATTGTTTGTTTGAAATGAAATTACTTCGGTTTTATTATTATTATTGAGAATTATGGCATTATAAGTTTGTCAAAATAATGTTGTCAAGTGTGTCAAAGGATTTTTATTTAGTTTTTTACCCAATTTTTTGGAAAAAAATAAAATTGTTTGTTTGAAATGAAATTACTTCGGCTTTATTATTATTATTGAGAATTATGACATTATAAGTTTGTCAAAAAATGTTGTCAAGTGTGTCAAAAGAAAGGTTTTTATTTATTTTTTACCCAATTTTTTTAGAAAAAAATAAAATTAATAGTTTGTATGACATGATATTTTATTATTATTATAGAGAATTATGGCATTATAAGTTTGTCAAAAAATAATGTCAAGTGTGTCAAAAAATGATTTCATTTATTTTTTTAGAAAAATTTTTTGGAAAAAAATGTAGCTGTTGTGCTGTAGCTGTTTATGACGTATATGTAATTGGAAATGAAATTGGACATGGAAAGTTTTGAATTTGTTATAGTTTTTGAAATATTTTTGGAATTTCGAAAAATGTTTGTATTTTTGATTTCGTAATAATTTTTTTGCAATATTTTTAGAATTTTGGAAAAAGTTTTAATTTTTGATTTTGTAAGAATTTTTGGAATATTTTTAGAATTTTGAAAAATTTTAAATTTTTGATTTTATTATAATTTTTGGAATTTTGAAAAAAATTTCAATTTTTGATTTTGTAATAATTTTTGCAATATTTTTAGAATTTTGGTGAAAGTTTGAATTTTTAATAATTTTTGGAATATTATTGGAATTTAGAAAAAGTTTAAATATTTGATTTTATTCTAATTTTTGGAATATTTTTGGAATTTTAAAAAAAGTTTCAATTTTTGAGTTTGTTATAATTTTTGCAAAATTTTTAGAATTTTAGAAAAAGGTTTTAATCTTTGATTTGGTAAGAATTTTTGGACTATTTTTAGAATTTTAAAAAATTTTGAATTTTTGATTTTATTAAATTTTTCAATATTTTTTGACTTTTTAATAATTTTAGCAATATTTTTAGTATTTTGGAAAAGTTTGAATTTTTGTTTTTTCATAATAACTTCGGTCTGAAAGACCTAAGTATTACATTCATGAGCCAAAAGTGAAATTCTTACCCCCACTTTTTTTGGCATTTCTCGACGTTTTAGGATCTACTGATTCTAAAAAAGCAAAAAAAAAATGTATGTCTGTCTGCCGGCCGTCCGTCCGCCGTCATTACCTGCGCTGCAGGGAAAACCGCTGGAGGGATTTCAAAAAATTTTTTTTCTAAAAATAGGTATACTCAAGGGACAGGTCCGAGAGGACGCTGTGTTCGATAACTGTACCGGAAGTGTGTCAAAAAAATCAATATGTGTGTCAAATATAGCAAATTTTCATATTTTTGGCTTAAAAAACGTTCATTTTAAGTGATTACGAGTAGGAACATTAAATTTGGAGAAATCTTGATGGTCGGGATTGGTATGTGAGATCAAAAACTAGATTATTGCATTATAAGTTTGTCAAAAAAAAGTTGTCAAGTGTGTCAAAAGAAAGATTTTTATTTATTTGTTTACCTAATTTTTTGGAAAAAAATATTAAATTAATTGTTTGTTTGAAATGAAGTTTTATTATTATTATTGAGAATTATGGCATTATAGTCCCTGGGCCTTCACCTACATAATTTTGTGATTACCACATATTTTATACTTCGTAAGACGCTTGTCCCTGACGAGTCCTACAACTTTTTTATCTGTCATTTTCCTTGATTCGGCCGCTTTTTCCCTCGGGAAACTCCGAAACATGGCGATTTCCCGGGGTCCTGTATATTAATTACCATAATTTTGTTATTTATTATAGGGGGTGGAAATTTGTTTTAGAACACGAGGGTAAATTTGTCCGACAAAAAATTGTCTGCTTTTTCGAGTCCGACAACTCAAACTGGTCAAAATACCAGGGTATTGAAAATCAAACACCACAAATCTAGTTTTCACGGGATTGTTTAACAAAAGTTAGTGAAATTGAAGGGTCATATTGTCCGACGAATTTTCGGCTGTGTTTTTTCAGTCCGACGACTGGAAGTCGGAATTCTGGCGGGGTAGTGTTTATTGCGGCCGAATCAAGGAAAATGGCAGATAAAAAAGTTGTAGGACTCGTCAGGGACAAGCGTCTTACGAAGTATAAAATATGTGGTAATCACAAAATTATGTAGGTGAAGGCCCAGGGACTATTATAAGTTTGTCAAAAAAGTGTTTTCAAGTGTGTCAAAAGAAAGATTTTTATTTATTTTTTTACCCAATTTTTTGGAAAAAATAAAATTGTTTGTTTGAAATGAAATTTAATTATTATTATTGAGAATTATGGCATAATAAGTTTGTCAAAAAAATGTTGCCAAGTGTGTCAAAAGATTTTTATTTAGTTTTTTACCTAATTTTTTGCATAAAAAATAAGTGTTTGTTTGAAATGAAATTTTATTATTATTATTCAGAATTATGGCATTATAAGTTTGTCAAAAAATGTTGTCAAGTGTGTCAAAAAATGATTTCATTTAATTTTTTAGCCAATTTTTTGGGAAAAAAATGTAGCTGTTTTTTTGACGTAAATGTAATTTAAAATGAAATTGGACATGGAAATTTTTGAATTTGTTATAGTTTTTGAAATATTTTTGGAATTTTGAAAAAGTTTGTATTTTTGATTTTGTAATAATTTTTGCAATATTTTTAGAACTTCGGCAAAAGTTTTAATTTTTGATTTTGTAAGAATTTTTGAAATATTTTTAGAATTTTGAAAAATTTTTAATTTTTGTTATTATTATAATTTTTGGAATTTTGAAAAAAGTTTCAATATTTGATTTTGTAATAATTTTTGCAATATTTTTAGAATTTTGGAAAAAGTTTGGATTTTTAAGAATTTTTGAAATATTATTGGAATTTAGAAAAAGTTTAAAAATTTGATTTTATTCTAATTTTTGGAATATTTTTGGAATTTTGAAAAAGTTTGATTTTATTTAATTTAACAATATTTTTGGAATTTTGATTATAATTTTCCGGCAACGTATTGATGTTTCGTGTTAGTTTTGAAATAAATTTTTAAACAGGGATAAAAAAGACTTTTACTTTAACAAAGAGTTATGTTTGATATACATCGCTGCCCAAAACTAAAAACCATGTCCTCATAAAAGTATTTTGCTGAAAACTATATACAAATCCTTAACCCAGACCGAAGTCTTGATATCTCAGAGCTGTGAGATTTCAGCCCCTCCATATTTTTTTATTTTTGGTTTATGTAACAGAAAATAATGTTGAAAGTTTTAACTTTTATAATATTTTGTTTGGTTGAGGTGGTAAGTGATTAGTGAGCAGCCATTGGCGTTCACAGAATTCTAATCCTATCGACTTTCATGGCAGGGCTTATCACCATGTACACAACAATTCTACTCATTATGCGTTTATTACAGCAACAAAAACAATGTATATATTTAATTTGTTCTATATTTCAGACATAATAATTAAGTTTTGAGACTCTTCTACGTTTTTAATTATCCTAAATTAATCTACTAATTATTTTTATGTCATTCTACCATTTTACCCTATATTTCATTTAGTAAATTTTTTATAAAAATAATATTTTTAAATTTCAAACGAAAATAATTTTCATTTTGTATAAATAATTTCATTTGATCGTAAATTTTCCTTTTTAACGATTCAATAGTATTTGTGCATATACACATAAGTACAAGCCAATTAAATTGTGCTAATATTACAATTAATACATAATTATTTTAATGAGGCAAATTACATTTCACCTAAAAATAAAATAAATCTTTTTTTCGTATTTAGAGGAATAATTATAATTTCTTGGGTGGGAATGAAAAATTAATTAAAACTATTTGAAAAAAATTAATATATGTTTGATTCTATTAAAATTTTGTACAGTATGAAATGATCTGTACAATATGATTTGATATGTAAATCCTGAATAAAATAGAAAATCTAATTTTAGATTTCCACATAGTTTCGTAATAGCAAACATTTGTACGTACGTGAAATAAAAAAAAAATAACATTGACATTAGCAATTTGAAGCAATCAATTTTATTTGATTAACCGACACTAATTGCCAACTAAAATAATTTTTGTAAGAAAATATCAAAAGAATATAATGAAAAAGAAAATGAATTTGTAATTAAATAAATTTATTTAATTTATTAAAAAAAAGTGTTTTTGTAAGTTTTCTTTTTATTATTTCTGTATATTTCTTTTTTGTTTTTGCAAAGTAAGAACTTTGTTAATTAAGAAAACGAGAGAAGTAACGATAAAATAATAATATTTTTTTTCTACGATTAACATCTCGTCATTTAATTAAATTATTAACTATTTCCTAATATTCATTGCATTAAAAGCTCAGAAAAATGACATTAATAAATTTAATCGCTGTTTAACGATATTTATTCAGTAGTTTTTTAACATTGGCATTCACAATTTGTATGGGTTAAATAGAATTCATAACTTGCTTGTAATTAATTATTTAATTGAGGCTTTTATTATTAATTGATCATGTCATTTTATTGATTACAATACAAAACAATTCGAATTAATAGTGTTTTAATTCTTTTATCTAAAAAAACAGTACAAGGTATTCGAAATCGTAATTATTGATTTTTTAAAGGTATATAGTTAATTACGTTCGTTGGTAATTTAATATTTATTTTAACCAATTTTGTTGTTTTAGTAGACAGTTAATTAGTAGTTTATCAGTAAATAAATTATTTGTTTGGAGAAGCTGCTTATTAGTAATGAGTAACATCACTCAAATCAATGATTCATTCTGAACAGATCGTTCATTTTCGCTGACCGATTTAAAAACGTCGGTCATCGTTCAATCAGTTCAAGCAACAAACATCATGAAATCGAGACTATCCCTTAAAACAATTTTGAAAAATGTTCATGAAATGTGCATGTTACAATCCCCGTGCACAAAATTGTGCATAACACCATACCGTGCACATGTCGTAAAACGCCTTAGCACATTTTTGCACACAATCGTTATCCGCTTGTTTTACGAATAATAAAAACCGAAGCGAAACGAAATTTATTTAATGATAGGAATAATAAACAAAGAATAAAAAGTTTCATATAACTTTTTATGAGATAATATGACTTTCGTAATAATAAATTGATGAATTTTATTTTCATGTAAAATTATGTGTCGAAATATTTTTTGTGGATGTTAATGAAAATATTCCAAAAAATAAACGGGCCCTTTAAATAATTAATTTTATTGATTCCAAAAAATGATTATATTTATTTAATATTTTTGTTGGTCATTTTTCATGTTGGTTTACTAATATTTAAATTTACTTTTTATAATATTAAGAAAATTGTGTTATGATAGTGGATAGTGGCAGTGGATAGCTGTCCAAGTAGCATTTTTAGGTAGAATTACGTCGCTTCGACGTAATTCAGGTCACACACATTTGGGTGATTAGTTGCAATTACATCGAGATAACGTCGTATATACGTGGTTGGGGAAGATTTCAACGTCGGGGCGACGTAATAATTGGTGATTTTAGTTAGACAACATCGAAAATACCTAAACTACATCGATGCGACGTCGTATGGACGTGGTATTTTTCCACTATTTGCTTATTTTCAATTAGTTTTCACCTATTTGGTTTAGAGCAATGTTGCCATAACACCTTTATTTATTTTTCTTTTCTTTTGTTTCTTTCTTATTATATATTAGTTCCAAATATGATCCTTGTCGTCGCTTAAAACAACATGTTGTTATTTTAACAAATTATTGTTTAGAAATTACAATAAAAATATGCAACTTAAAAAACAAATTTGCAAGTTCTTCTGAAGTCCAAATTTTATAGCGCAGATAATTTTAATGATGTTATTGATAGTTCTGCTTCGAAAAGTTACAATACCCTTTAGAAATGATTAGAAATAAATAAAAAACATATATAAACATACATAAAAACATATTCATACTTTTTTTTAGATATGGCAAAATTAACGCTTAGACATGTAACTTTTGCATGGAAAAGGATAATATACTTGTTTTATGCTTCAAAACATAAAAATGCATCATTAATTCACCTTAATATTAACAAATTATTTTTTTTTTTTCAACATGGTTGTTTAATTTCTAATCAACTTGCAGGTCGAAAATACCTATTGTCGCCGCCAATGGGAAGTAGTACTTTTGCACAAGTCGAAAAGCACCTAATTTACCCACCTTTAGGTAGAATTTGGTTGAAAATATTTTAAAGTGTTTATATGTTGTACAAAATATCACCAATTTGCCCATTCGAACTCCAATTTGAACATCAATTCGAGCACTAAATTTGTGGAATGGCGCCGATTTATATTGTTATATTATTTTTATGTCATTATTTATATATTGTTATATTATTTATATTTTAAAACGTATGAATTAAATGAATTAATAGAAAATTTAGATCTTTAAAGTCATCATTACTTAACTTATATTCGTCTCGGAAACAGTCGTATATTTTGAAACATATGTCGTATATTTTTGTTGATCAACGCCGACGTTTCGTTGGGGACCTACAAGTTAAATTACCTATTTCAACCTCTTTTAACTGCAAGGTTTTTGTTCTGGTACGACTTACAGGTTTTCATGACCTATTAGGTAAAAGTAGTATTAAGGTAGGTAATAACTATATCGTATTGGTCAACGCCAGGTAACTTATATCCACCTATTACGACATCAAATTTTTTTCAACTAATAAGTGAAGATTATGAGTATTTTTTACACTTTAGGTGTTAATCCTAATGTCGACATATAAGTAAAAAATGCTATTGGTCTCAATAGGTTGAATATTTACGTAGATTAAACCAAAATATAACACCTAATGTAACCAATAGGTCATTTTAACTTATTGGTTGAAATATTAGTGTAAATGTACGTCGACTCAACCTAAATTGCAGGACTGGAAACTGGTTTTTGAAAACCAAAACCAAAACCGAAAAACCAGAAAACCACACCAAATCAGAAAAACCAAAACCGAAACCATAACCACATTCTAAAAATGATAAACCGGAACCAAAACCAAAAACACGTTTTAAAAATTATCAAAACCAAAACCATAACCGAAACCAAATTTTAAAAATCATCAAACCAAAATCGAACCAATAACCAAATTTTAAAATAAACGAAACCAAAATCAAATCTACAAATTTAGTCAAGCTCAATAAAATTGTTAAAAAATTAAGACAACAATAAAATGCAACAACAAATACTGCCGTGCTAAACACAGAGGTGGTAACGTAACTTACTTTTTTGTCAAAAATCAGTTATGAATCTAACATGATATAAAAATAGTCGATGGAATTTTTTTCATATAATTAAAACATTTATTTTGTTTTTTCATTAAAAAATTACTCTATAAAGATGTCGTATCTTAACATTTGTCAATTACTATAACAATTAGCTGTATCTATCAATTCCTAAGCTATTTCAGTCGTAACTTTACTGTCTTACAGTTATTCTACTGTCTTTCAATAACTTTCCAACCCAAAATATGACTTCCCGATCAGTTGGACAGTAAAAATGATTTAGTAATTATGTTTTTTAGGGCCGGTTGTACAATTGCAGTTCAGCCGAGGTTTAAGCTGAAATTATGCTAAACCTGATATTCTGTTCTGTTACGCGTTGAACAATTGTGGTTTAGTCGCGAGTATGAGCTTAAGCCAGGGTTCGAGTTGAGCGCCCAATTTTGTTGGTTCAACTGCGGTTCAAGAAACTAACCTAACTTGTAACCTAACCTAAGCTTCTATCGGGTTCTACTAAGCTTTAGCTAAACTGCTATTGTACAACCGGCCCTTAGTGTGATTTTTGTTAAAATTTCATTAATTTTGCTTTGGAAATTATTGTTGTTAGAAATAACATTTCGAATATAAATTTAAAGATCATGTTTTAAATTTATTTTAAATTCTTTTATTTCAATAGCAATGAATAAAATAGTAAACAAACCACGGTAGCAAGTTAGACTTGTCATATCTTGAAATGCTCTAGACGCTACGCAGAAATGAAACACTTACATTACGAACATTGCATTACCATTACCTGGGCATGTAATGTATCTTAAATTAGCTCAACATTTTTTACTGAGCATTGGCATTGGCATTGTTGACATTTTTAGCTATAAACCAAAACCGAAACCAAAACCAAATTTTGACGCTTAGAAAAACCAAAACCGAAACCAAAACCAAAACATGTTGCATAGTAAAACCAAAACCAAGATTTATTATCTAGAAAAACCAATACCGAAACCAAAACCATAATTGTCCATTGAGAAAAACCAATAACCAAACCATTACAATAATTTATGGTTTTCCAGCGCTGCTAAATTGTGAGCTGTGATGCCAATTCACGTCACGTAAGCTGGGCAAGTACCAATAATAACAGAAGAGGTCAATGTCTCTTAGAGTACTTGAAAACCACTAATTTGGAAACTCTAGATTCCGGAGGAGAACACACTTTTGTTGACCCTCGACGACAAGAAACCATAGACATCACTCTATGCTCCAGATCTCTTCTAGATGACATCAGGAGCTGGAGAGTGTCTACGGATATATCCATGAGCAATCACAGATATATAAACTTTTTTGTTAAGGCGATTCAAACCGAGGATCGCGTGTACCGGAATCCAAGACAGACGGATTGGGTGTGCTTCAGGGACATTGTAGAGGAGAAATGGGCTCATGGAAGCATTTCCAAAGTTCGGGCTATGGAACAAGCCGTTGACCAGCTCAACAATCTGTTAGTCTGGGATTTTGAGAGCTCGTGTCCCGAAACGAGGCAACGAAGTGCATACAAATCAGTTTGGTGGAATGAAAACCTTGATAAACTCAGACAAAGATCCAAGAAACTTCTGAACAGAGCATTGAAAACTGGTGATGAAGCTGATTGGGCTCTACACAGTGAAGCAAGGAAACTTTTCAAAAGGCTTATTCGTAAATCGAAGAAGATGTCTTATGAAAAGTACTGTGAGTCGACTGAGACTATCACAGAAGGTGCTGCGCTTATGAAGGCCTTGAAAAAGGATCCTTTAGCGAGACTGGATAATATTTAATTATCTAATGATACTCACACTTCTTCAAATGAAGAAACTTATGCATCACTGTTTCAACACCATTTTTCTGGCTGTGCACTTGGGGAGATTCCTCAGGGGACAGTCACGGAAAATAGGGAAAAACCAAACCGAATGGACTGGATAATGGCAAAAAGAGTTGTATCGCCCGAGGTTCTGTCCTGGGTTCCTTTAAGCCATACAAATATCCAGGTCCAAACGGAATATGATTTATTATGATACAACAGTGTGTAGACATAAAAGGAGATAGGCTCTTAAATATCTTTGTGGCCTGCATAGCTCTCGGCTATGTACCACAGTCCTGGAGAAACGTGAGAGATGCATTTATATTAAAACCATGGGAAATCAATTATTGCGAAGCGACAAACTTCAGACCGAACAATCTTTCCTCTTACTTTCTAAAGTCTTTAGAGGGGTTGATCAACCGTTTCATCAGAAATGTCTGTCTGAAAAAAACTCCGCTAAGCAATAGGCAGCACGCGTATTAAGCGGGAAAGTCTAGGACGCAAATCTTTCAGAGGTGGTATTGAAAAGACTATACATTTGATTGGAATCCGGAATGTCAGTCAATTTTTGATAGGTCAAAGAGTCTTATAGTCAAACATAAATGACTGGAACTTTACGATCCAAGTAAACCCATTGTGATTGCCACCGATGCTATTCTTTATGGTGTGGGTGCAACATTGTCGCACATAGTCAATGGCGTGGAAAAACCCACTAATATTTGCATCAAGTACGTTATCCCCAGCAGAGAAAAACTACTTTTAAATTCAGAAGGAAGCGTTAGCTATAGTTTTTGGTTTAAAAAAATTTCATAAATAGACAGGGCAAGATTTTGTAATCGACCATCAAGCCCCAAAGAAAATTTTTTACCTCAAGAAGTCCACTTTAGCGGTTGCAGCAGCAAGATTGCAAAGATGGGAACTGCCCATCTCACTATCACTATCTATGTATACTGTACAGTTTTAAAATTAGGTTGTGAAATGTCTCATGTTGATGGCCTGTCTCGGTTGCCATTACAATCACCTACACAAATTAATGGAGATTGTATTAAATCATTCAATTTTAGTGATAATTTGCCTTTAGACCTGAATAAAATAGTTCAAGAAACAGAAAAAGATGTTAACTTAAGTCAAATTTTTACTTATAGTATGTATGGTTGGCCAATAGCATGTCAAGTGGTCCCGCAGTTAAAACACTATTTCGATAAAAGAAATAGCTTTTCATGTGAAGATAATTGCCAATATTACATGAATAGAATAGTAATACCAAATAGTCTAAAAATTGATGTTTTTACCATGTTACATGACAATCATTTAGGTATTGTGCGAATGAAAATAGTCGCGCGATCATACGCATGATGGTACAAAATTGATCGCAACATTGAAGAATTTGTTATAAAATGTGTTGTTTGTCAACAAACTCAAAATGTCCAAAAAGAAATAGTGGTAACAACTTGGCCGGAAGCTAGATATCCTTTCTAAAGAGTGCACGTAGACTTCTTCCCCTTCCAAAATAATACGTTTCTGCTACTAGTTGATGCCTTTAGTATCATATCGTCGCTTTAATAATGAAATAACGTATACGCAAAAGTGCAGTTTCGAGATATTTGAGTTTAAAGATGGATGTGCGCATGCATGTGCATGGACGTTAATTAACAATATATTAATTTTTACCCCCAGTCAAAAAATGATTGGAAAATATAAAAACGCCACTTCAAAGATATCCTTATGGGGAATGCAGCGCACCCATTATATAATAATAACGTATACATAGCATACGTTATTTCATTATTAAAGCGACGATATGGTATCATATGGATGAAAGTTACCACGGCTACAGCAGTTATAAATGTTCTTTGTAAAATTTTCTCAAATTTCGGATTACCATCAGAAATAGTATCGGACAACGGTCCTCCATATAATTCATACGAGTTTTTAAACTTTGGAGCAAAAAATGAAATAAAACTAACAAAATCGCCTCCCTACCACCCGCAATCAAATGGACAAGCAGAACGGCATATTCAAACAGTGAAATCAGCACTAAAGAAGTCTCGCTTAGACGAATCAAAACATTTAAACATCCAGCATAAACTGAATAATTTTTTAATTCAGCAAAAAAATGCTCCATGGATGTCAACTTCAAAATTGCCGTCAGAATTAATTTTTTCATTCAAACCTAAAATTTTATTAGATTTGAATAAAAATGATAAAAAGAAAGTCAGTTTTGCGCCTGATCTAAAGGAAATGATTTAATTATTGGTGGAAAATAACAATATATGTAAATTTAAGTCTAAACGGAACTCGTTTAAAGATAAATTTAATTTAAAATATCATGTATCAGAATCATTTTAAGAATATATTCAATGGGTACCAGCTAGGATGTTAGAAAAACTAAGTAAATTGACTTATCTTATTAATGTAATCACGCTATGTTTATTCATGAAAATTGTTTAAGAAGATCAACCCTAGATGATAAATTTCATCCTAGTTTAAGTTTTGCGAATCAATATTCGAAGGCTATGTAGACTGCGATTTAAAGTCACCAGTTCGTACTCAAAAGAGAGCTAGTAGCAAACGCAAACGAAGTGAGGAATCAAGTGATGATTCTAGTCCTGAAGTTCATTTCAGAAAATACCATAGAGTAAGAAAAGCTCCCCGTAGGTTAAATTATAGTCGATTCTAAATAATTTAGTTCTCATATGAAGTGCAAAATTAAAAGGAGTAAAGTTGTTATGTATTCCATAAAACAAACATAATATATTATTATATGGACCACCCTATGTAAGTTAATTAATAAGTATAAACGAGTTCTGATTAATATTAATTTTATTTAACATGATTGTAATTAAAAAATGTAAATCCCGTTCACTTAAAAATCATATTTTGTAAGCAGTACTTTGATGTCTAATAAATTAAAATAAATAATTTGTATACTAAAAATTGGGAAATTGTTTTATTTAAATAGTTTAAAATACAGTTTAATACATCAAATATTTTTTTATTTATGCCTGAAAGTTCTATGCACATTTTGTTTACATGTTTACAATATTTTAAAATGTTAAATAAAACAAATAGGTATGACGTTATACGACTCTAATACTTTTAAACTTCAATTAAATTTAAAATATGCATTAGAATATTTTAAAAAAACTTAAAAATTATTAAAATAAAAAAGTGCACGAAATGTGCATAGAATCATGCATTATATAAAAACAAACGGGAATCCTGACCGGGGAATCTCTTATTTATAACCAAAAATTTATATCAACTAAGGCTACGTACAGAGTGAAAGCGTTGAGTGGTGCTGTGCGCAAGGCGGTGTTGTTTCGCGCTGGAGCAAAGCGGTTAACTGCACACAGTAATGCTTTGCGCGAAGCTATATGCTAGCACAAAAATTGATTTAATGGTCATTTTTCTAAATTTATTCATCATCAGAAGATGAGTTATTCTTAACTGAAAGTCTTTATTTACGGTTAAAAAATTGAAAAACGAAAAAAGGTATACATAAGATCAATTTAGATCGAAAAATCAAAGGTGAATTTCATCAGTTATATCCACAACTTCGGGAGGATAAAACAAAATTTTTTGAATGCACTAGAATGTCCATAGAAACATTTGATTATATTTTAATTTTAATTGAACCAAAATTATTAACAATAAATGACTGTTGCAGAACTTACAACATATATTCTTACATATGCTCTTTATTTTTTAATTTAAAGTAAAACATTTTTTTTAAATTCAAAGTTAGGCATTGAAAAGCGACAGTTTTACATCTTGTCACTTTGACCGCAAAACTGCTATTGATGCTCTGGTGTAACGCACGATGTGTGCAGGTTCAGGCAAAATCGATTTGATCTCCGCAGACACCCGTTCATCCATATTATACTTGTGAAATACCTTCAAATCAGCGACATCGCTCCTATGTTGCAATGAATTAACCTCATTAGTAAGATTTAAATTGCCGATCAATTTAACAGCTGTCCGCTGTATCAATCAAGACATTTCAAACTACTTACGTAGACTCCACCCAAAATGTGAGAACAATATTTCATGCAGGGACGAATAAATGACTTATATATTAAAAAGAAGCAACACGCTATTAAAAACCTTACGATCTCTTCCAGATCATTTGAATCTAACTTTAATGAAAACAGATTAGGTGTTGATAACCTAGAAAAATGGCAAACTTGAGTTTTGCTCGTGTTAAATTCAACGCTATTAGCAACACCCCAATCCAAGATTGTTTTTAAATCAATGTTTAATGACTCAATCAAATTTGATCTAGTGACATTAAGAGTTGCTGTTTATTGTTCATGTTTATTGTTCGTTATAAATTATAATGAATTTTATATTAACGTCTCCGAAGATGCCATCGAAGGATAAGGATGAATGTAAATCTACCCTATATATAATTATTATAAGATTTTGCTGAGGATTGGTGCTACATGCTTATCAAATGTTTAAAGTTTAATTTGATGCATATAATCAGGTTCAAATACATGGTTAGTATGAATTTGTAAAAGCATTTTTCGAATAATAAATTTAAAAAAATTATCCGCATTATTTTATGAAACTATAAGCAAAGGCTTAGGTTCTTATAATGTATAATTAGTAGAGAAAACGGTTAGCTCTCTAATTAGCCCAAGCAAATGATCGTTCTCTTTTGTGCCAATTACAGGTACATTTCTATCCTCAAAGGGTGGCAGAGAATATTTACAATAGATGATTGTTCAGCAATTTAAACTCTGTTTTACTATTGAATAGACGCTTTTATTTATCTATATTAGCCTACGTCATAAATTTCTATTTTTGGTACCGGTCTTAGGTCCACCATACCACTTCTTAGGTCTTATCACCAAATAAAACCTTTTGCAAATGAATCAATTGAAAATACGTAAAATAAAAAAACTCGCAACAAATGTGCAGCAAAAAAATAATCTATTATATCATACAAAAACAATCAAAACGCATGCTATTCAGCTTCAAAAACTGCACAGAACAGTTTCAAAGCGCACCGCTTGCGAATATGCTTACGCACCGCTTACAGCTTCACTTTACTGTGAACACTCTCATTTTATTATACGTGTGCAGTTTTGAAGCGGTCTACGCTTTCAGCACCGCTTTGGTAGATTTGATATTTGTTTGTTGCAAAATTGGATAGATATAGTTTTGCTTATATATAGCTAATTTTCTTTTTAAAATTTGTTCGATATCTGTTTGAAATTAGTTTTTGTTGTTTAAACTAATCTGATACATCAGATTCTACTGGCACACAAACCTGTCTGATCTCGAAATCTACCTATTCGAAATCTAGCGGATATACGTGCCGCTGGGACTTTTTTTTATTGGTAATTTGAGAAACATCACAACTTTTCTAATTTTTGCTATTACGAAACTTACTCCGTCATGCTGAACATGAACAACATAAGATGGTATGGCAACTAATATAGCGCATAATCTTCTTCGTCTTCCAAAGATCTGTTTCTTCAAAAGATCTATTTCCCCTACATAAAATGTTTTATATAACCGTTAGCTGAAGGAAATAAACACAATTGACGATAAGTATTAATCAAAGATTCAACTTTTATCCTAACAGCAGCTTCATCAGTCGTAATTGAATTAATGTTCTATTTTGTTTGAACATTTGAACATGTTGGTCAACAGCGTTAAACATTTATCAGATGGCAAAAACCCAATTCCAAAAACAATATATGCCATGAACGAACGAACATCATGTATCTGCGTTTTATTACTGATAGAATATTAAGAAGGAACTGATAGAATATTAAGAAGAAATATTTCACCGTATCTTTTGAGGGGTTGCATCCTTGGATTTTTTCATGTCTTAAAATATGTTTGGTTAGGTCCAGTTTATGCTATTTTATTAAAAATTAATTTATTTTCTTCAGAATATTATAATTCTTAATTTTTTTAATTAAATAAGCATAAATATAAGTTGTTGGATGATTTACCGGTTAACCGATTAACCGGTGTTGCAAACTTTCTATCCAATTAAATATTTAGGATTATGATTGTGATTCAAAAATACTCCATCAATCAATAGTAATATTCAGCTTACGTTTGGCTTTCCTTATATAATTAAAATGCAGAAACCTCGGTTTTAATCGATTAGGCTAGAGTCGCCATGTTTCAAGATAATCAAAAGTTACGTAAAGATCACTTGCTAAAAATTCTTTACCTTCTTCAAACCTTCACCTTCTAAAAATTCTTCACCTTCTTCACTATTTTACGAAAACCTGCTTGTTCTTTCGGTACAATTTATTTATCACAGGATAATATTCTATTAAGAATTAATCTTTCAAGTAATTTGTAAGGCACACACAGCAGAGAAATCGGTCTATAACGAGAAGCATCATTTCCGTTACGAATAGGTTTACAAATCGCTATTACTTTTGATCTCTTAAATATTTTAAAGGATCACAATTTTTGAGCATTTCCGGAAATATTTCATCAAAACCAGCTGATTTACCAGTTTTAGTTTGATATAATGCAATTATAATTTCTTCCATTTTGAAGTTACTACAAAAGACTGGATATAATTTATTAATTTCAGATATGTATAAACAACAAAAACCACCTCAGCAAAATGGGACCGCTTAACTGTAGGTGCTGAAACAGAACTGTATATATTTTTGTGGCACATCGGCAATGCAACCATCCGCAAATTAGGTATTCTGTTTGGAGTCAGCATATCTAGTGCGTGGAACTTGGTGGTCAAGATATGGCTTGGATTATTTCTATCGGTCATAATTATGTTAGGTGGCGAACAATGATTGAAATAACCAATGAATGACATCAAGAGAGTAGAAAAAAAAATGCCGTACGTTTTAGGAGCCATTGATTGTTTCCACATCAAAATAAAGACTCCACAAGAAAATAAATCTAATTATTTTAACAGAAAGCACTTCTAAAGCGTTCATTTACAAGCGTTGTTGAACAGTAAAAAAAATTCATTGATATTTTTCTTGGTGAACCAGGTTCTTTACACGACAGCTGCGTTTTAAGAAAATCAGATTTATTTAAAAAAACTGAAGCACACGAAGAAAGTTTATTCCCAAAATTTACTGTCATTTTAGGGGATTCAGCATATCAACTTTGAAATTGGCTTATACTACCATTCAAAGACAAATTTATCAAACGTTTCAAGACAGTTTAACCTACTGAATTCGTCTGCAAGAATCGTGGTGGAGAATGCTTTAGGGATGTTGTAAACTAGATTTAGACGTCTACTGCATTTTACAGAACAAACTAATATAAAATTAGTTATAAACCTTAGAGTTCCTGTGTGCGTATTGCATAACATTTTCATAGATGATGATGATTATCTTGAAGAATTACAACCAACCTTAACACACGAAACAATTTTCAACGATTTACCCGGAGAAGAAAATCAACATGCAAATAAACGACAGGAAATAATAAATTATGTACTTAACAAGAAAAGGACATATTTATTACCCAATGATTAACCCTTGATTGGAAACAATTTAATTGAAAATATTACAAAAAGGTTAACATCATTTTATTAACAAAGATATAAAATATTGTAATACAAATACATGTTTTTTAAAAAAGAAATTATTTTATTTTTCCATGAATTTCTTAATCAATGCCATTTTTTACTACTGATTTTGCTGTCGTTCCATCCATTCGTTGTAATTTCCTTGTTTTTGACTTTTTAGTTCCATAAGTAATTTTTCCTTTACTCTCAGGTGAGCCACTTTCTCGGCATAGTACTGTTTTTTGAAATTCGATTCTTTTTTGTAGTTGCTGATTTTGATGCTGGTGCTGATGAGGTTCGTTGTGAAGAACTTACGACTACAGCTGATGATGAAGGTAGTACCCTCAACGATGAAGATGGTTATAATTCTGGTAATGGTTCAAAAAAATATTTCTGATTTCATTTGCGATGATGATTGTAACGACTGATTATTTCGAATATTTCTGTAATAGTAAGAATATTCATATATAAAAAAATTCCCTTATAATTTACTCATTCATTTCTATTCCGGCCTATTAAAATGAAACAGAATTAATATATAACAATAATATTTCAATATTTTTTTAGTTAATTGCACTCAATACTAATTAGTAATACTTGTTTGTGTCTACATAGAAACTTTTGGTTATGTGAAGCTTGGTCATAATGTTATATGTAGATAGAATACAGTTTTGTGCATTTGTAAATAATAAGAATGGTTGGAGGGGAATATTTTCTCATTTTAATAGATTTTTGTTTGGATGATATTTGGAAGGAGAAATTATTAATTTATGTACAATGAGAAGGATAATGGGATAATAGAAAAGAAACAAAATACTGAAAAATCTTACTATATATACTTGACCATTTTTGTTTTGGTCGTGATATTACGTAAAATAATAAAACGAATATCACATTTTTTACTTGTGATGTGTCTTTTAATTTTCATTAAAATTGTTTGTGTTATTTTGTGATTAATTTATATTTTAATTATTTTATTTAATAACAAAATATTTACTAATTAATTTGTTAACAAAAAGAATAGAATGGAAATATTTATTGATTCTGTTGATTCAAAAGTGTCTCATTTTGTAAAGCAAAAGTGGCTGAACTAGAGGACGCTATTAGTGAAGTCGATTTAAAAAAAAGATTGTTGAAGTAAGTTGATTAAAAATAAATAAATCTGGAAATTCAGTTAGTAAAATTGTTTAATTGTTTAACTTCGAAGATTCGTAACTTATTTAACAGAAATAATGGGAATGATATGTGATAAAGTGAATGATTACGCTAAAGCAATTTATAAAAACTGTGGTAAATTTCCAATGTTAAATAAAAATGGTTACAAGTGATGGAGTCCTTGACAATTATGTAGAAGTCGCAACAAAATTTTTTATATATGGAAATGAAACTGATAATAATTTTAAATTATGGGGCGAGATGGTTCAATAGTCTAATCAATCGGAAACGGAAGATTATAGTTTGGAACAAGTGAAATGCCAATTTACAGCGGATCAACATTCAACATTCAATAATGTAAGCTTATGTATTTTAATTTATAAAACTTTTATTAATTTATTTTGGTTCTGTTAAATTATTTTCGTCATGTATTTATTACATAGTTTAAACAAATATTTTGTGATAAAATAAAAGATTCCCTTGGTCAGGATTCAGGTATTTTTCTCATAATAGTCCAATTCCCTACATGATATTAACACTTCTGTTGCAAATGAATTTAGTTCTAGATCATTTATGGGTCTTCCTCTTAGATTTACAACAGCAGAATTGGAAACTATAGGCTGCGAACCAAAAATTTCATCCATCTCTTCATCGAATGGAATCAGAATAGGTGTGCTACCAGTTCTCTGCATTAATTCGCCGTTTTGTAACCTCGTAACAAATTTTTCAGTTAATTTTTTAAACATTCGACATCCGTTGGTACCAACTAAAATAATAAAGATAATTGTTATCAAAAACGAAGTTATAACTTTAGAAACAAACTTACTAAAACGTTACGGGCTATCAAATCTCCAAAAACATTTTGCATAGCATCTTTTTTTTTGCGAGAATGGTCAAACTCGTCTTTTCTAGCTGCATATGCTGCTATAAAAGCTTCGATTTCTTCAGTCGTCCTGATACGTCTTTTTCTACTGCTCTAGAATATTATAAACTAATTACGTGAAATAGAATTATAATAGAATAAAGGAACAGTAAACAGTTTTTCCAAAATGTTCAATCTAACCTAAATACAATTTAACTACATAAACTTTAGTCGTTATACATTCATACATAAATCTTAAACAATAAACAAAAAATCTACTGCCTTAAAAACTATTGCTCCTTTTATTACATTTAATTGAGAAAGAATTTCATGTAAGATAGCTTAAAACCTGTGGCCTATTTCACCAAAATCACAATTTACATTCACAATTTACATCTAAAATATTGATGTACTTACAATTTACATTATTTTTTATTTCACCAAAACTACATTTACAATGACTCTAGTTAGTGATGGGAACAATCGAATGATTTCAACAATCGAATAAATAGTAGTCGACATGTTGTAACAATCGAATAATTATTCGAAGTGTTTTTTGGTCGTCAACAAAGTAGAACACACCACCCCTAGGGTCACAAAACTAAAAAACTCGTTGGATTTTGGTCACTTCATTTTTCAGTTTAAAAAAAAAACTTAATAATAAAAAAATTATGTTTCTATTAGGTAAGGATGAATATGTCTATATGCGTATTTTCAGTATTGAGTTAAACGATCTAGCTACATTTTTAAAAATTAATATCACATGGGCTTTCAGTATTTTATTCTAACTTGTTTGGTTATCTGCGTAAAGTAACAACAGATTAACATTATGTGATTTGTCCATTTTATTCATTTGAAAAACATTTATATTGAATACTTGTTTACAGTGAAGACCTTGCCTGCTTATCTATTCGTAAACTAATCAGCAGTTAATTCGTGTAAAATTACTTTCATCACAAACGGCTATAATTAATCTTTTGGTACCGTGGTAAGGGTATCATATCTTAAACCTATAAATCCTACAATCGTTATAGATAAATTTCATAAAACAATATTTCAAAAAAATCTTAAGCAAACACTTTGAGTTTCACACTTTGATGTCTTGATACCTGTTACATCCAAAGTGTAATAAAACAACAGTCATAACTCAACAATAATCAAACTACGCAAAACCAATATATTTAACAGACAAGTTTGTTTAATTTCTCCTACTTAATGAAATCCCAAAATGTTTTAACAATAAACTAAAAATTCTAATTAAAATCCTCGTTTTAATTCCGAATAATATTTTTGTCAAAATCAATAAATCCAATTTTTTCAATAACAAAAAAATTAATTTATTTACAACGGAAAAATATATTTAAACATAAATAAAACAACGGATATATAAAATTCTTCTATTCCTTTTCCAAAAGTAATTCATTCACTACCAAGAAACAATACATACCCTAGTAACAGAGAATTAGTGAATTCATACAATAGTTCATCATGAAAATCATCATTACCTATTCAATGAAACGTATATGAGCTTGTGATGCGAATTCACTTATTTACTTTTGTATATGCTCTTCTCTTCTAATGAATGTTTCAATGAAAACCATGATGAACTTCATTATGAATATCAGTATTATGGAACTCATGAAGTTATTGATGAATATCAGTATTATGGAACTCATGAAGTTATTGATGAATATCAGTATTATGGAACGCATGAAGTTATTGGTGAATATCTATCGGAAACTCATGAATGATAAACAGTGAGTTCATGAATGAACTTCATCAGGGATTTCACTACCAACAAACCGACGAAATAATTAGTGTATTATCATAAAAGATTCATCACTGATGAAATGATAGAGTTCATTTGCAAATTTCAGCAGGCACTTCACTACTATAGAATAGTCGAACTCATTGATTACTTATTTATTATAATCGAAATCAATTATGGAGTTAGTGAAATCAATGTGAACATAGAGCGTAAAACCCGTACAGAATATTTAGAATAAAAATAGTATAGAACACAGAATAAAATATAGAACAAATGAAAATTGTGGTATTTTAAAAGCCATTTTCGTGTTTTAAACTAGAATTTTATTAATTATAAATTTTTGAGGCATTAAAATTAATTTAATAAAGCATTAATATTTTTTAATTAGATGGTTCTTCCTTCTTCCTCTATGATTTATTAGTCACGTCAGTTTTTTCCTGAAATTAAAAACTATTATAAAAAAAATTATTATTCTGCAGCTTCTTCGATTTTCTGTACCATTAATTACTGATTTGTAAATTGTTTTTCAACACAATATTTCACTTTTAACCAAAAACTGATAAAAATCACAAAGTTGCACCTCTAAACGTAAAAACAAAACTAGAAAAAATTTTTTGACTATTACTAGTTTCCCACCGCAGAAATTTACTATGTAGTATAGCAAATATTTGATATTAGTTTGATTTCTCACCGTTCATATTATATTAAGATAATGTTTCGGTGAGAAACCAAACCTAACTTGACACTAGAATAAAATTGATATATCAAAATACCGTACTGTCAATTTTATATTTGATATTAGCGTTATAGTTTTTAAAATGAAATTTGCAACCCAGAGAAAATCAAACTAGATTTAGACCAGCCCTGCCATTGTTTTTGAACAGCATAAAATACATATATGTTTTATTCTATAACGTCTTTTTTAAATAAATCTCTCACGAAAACCAAACGTCTACGTTGACTACGTTTTTCATGTCCTATTCCCTTATAATGCTATACTAAACATATCCATATCATAATCAACAATTAATGCATACACTTTAATTTATTAAATATCAGAAATGAATCTTACAAGCTAAAAATCGCAAGAAAACACAATGTTTACAAATTCCATAAAATGACATTTCACCTATAAAATAATAATTACGTTTCACACCGTCGATATTATACTTTATTTGATAAGTATTATATTTACTAGCTAGCAAATGAAAATATCAAATTTAAAATAATTGTTGTGATAGTTTGCTTTCACACCGTTGCTATTATACTTTATTAAACTATACTAGCTAGCAAATTGCTACGGTGGGAAACTAGTATATGTTTACAAGATATATCAAAAAGAATCATAAAATGCAATGAGAATAAAGAGAGGGAGTGAAAAATGTTAGTTGCTGATAATTATCATGAAAGTAATTAAGAACTTCATCAAAATGTTCATCGCAGGATCACTTATTTATTTCTTTTAAGAAATACAATGAAAATATCATCAATACTTCAATATTTTTTGCTTATCTGTAGTTGTTTCTTATTTTTTTTTTTAAATTGTATTAGTAAACTGGTAAACAATTGTTACTAGGGTAATGTTTAATTATAAATAAACAACGCACATGCATATACTTTTACAATATTCATTAAATTATTTTACTCCTCTATCTCAAAAAACGAAACAAAATGTTTTACTATAATCTATTTATGACAAATTGAAGTATTCTCAAAAACAAAACACAAAATAAAATTTTTCTTCAAATACTTTTTCATTGATGTAATATTTTTTATTTCATTGTTATTGTACTACTATACATATAAATATATAAAGCCGATGTTTTAACAACTCGTTTTTAGGACCTAGATTGTTATTTAATTAATTGTTGAATCACTAATTTCCAAATGAATGATAAACAAAACAAAACTACCAAGTACCTACGCCTATTATAAAAAATAATGTAAAATTATCATTCCTTGATATTATTAGGATATTATTGTTCCAAATAATAACTCCAAATAATAACAAATTTTTCCAAATAATAACTCACATCAAATACCAATTTTTTCAGCAAAATATTTTTTTGTAGGGATTAAAAGACAAAGATACACAAACAAATATTTATCAATAATACATATAAAATAATTCTTCAATTATTCCTTTTAAATTTTGATAAAATATTAAATAACTATAGCTCAAAGCTTTTTAGATTTTTCATTGTATAGTTGAAGTATTTTCAGAAACATTTTGCAAATAATTTTTTAAATCAAGAAAAGAAAACTACCTACAGGACCTAATTCAACTATTTTTCAACCTCTCGATAACTATTTATTCGATTGTTCCATTCAATTACTAATAAAAAAATAGTTATTCAAATAAAAACACTTCGAATAAAAAAACCTTTCGAATAACAAAACTAGTAGTAAAAACACTCCGAATAAAAAAACATTTCAAATAAAAAAACCTTTCGAATAACAAAAATAGTAGCAAAAACACTTCGAATAAAAAAATTAGTAATGAAAACACTTCGAATAAAAAAACTAGTAATGAAAACACTTCGAATAAAAAAGCTAGTAATGAAAACACTTCGAATAAAAAAACTAGTAATGAAAACACTTCGAATAAAAAAACTAGTAACTATTTTTATTCGAATGAATTTTTTATTCGGTGTCTGTTATGAACAATCGAATAATTCGAAATGTTTCAACAATCGAATAATTCGATTGTTTTTATTCGATTGTTCCTATCACTAACTCTAGTGTATGATTTTTGCAAAGAATTTATCAAAAAAAGATGTTTCACCAGTTTCGAAGAGGATTATTTTACAACAAATTTTGATTTAAGAACTGAATCTAAAAAATTATGGTGCAAATTATGAAACATTTTGTAATCCATACAATTTTAGAGCGATCTAGTTTCGAACCAATGAGAAAATTTTTAAACTTTAAAAAAGTCTATCATTCTCATCAGGGCTAGCCGACTAGATAAACTCTACCAAAAAATTTTTTAGATTCAGTTCTTATATTATTCTTGATGGGAGATTTTCCATCGGGGTGATATTATATCACAAATAATTTACTGAATTAAATTTTGATTTATTCTTAATTTGTTCAAATTTCTGTTTCACCAGCTATAAATTTTTGTTGTAACTACAACTACAAATTTTGTTAATTGTTAATGTTTCGGTTTCACGAAAAATTGATGTATTAACAATATTGTTAAATTGTAATCACAATTCTACACCCGAAAAGACGTGTTTAAAATTGTGATTTTAGAATATATAAAATTTAACGTTAATTGATAGAGCATATATTTTAAATTTTAAGTTTTGATAAAGTTCAAGAGATTGCAAATAGTTTTAGGCTGGGCAAATTATTTGTGAGAATTTTTATAAATAACGGATTTAGGAGAAAAGGGGGTTTGCAAATTTGTTACGGTGGGAGCAAAGCATTTTTTGTGTCTTGATAGGTTTTGTTACGAAGATGCGGAAAGCGGTCAAAAAATGGTGTACAGTCCCTTAGTTTGATTTTAAAACGAAAAAAAAGGTTATTGTAGTCCAATAAATTTTAATTTCGGTACCTACAGTTTATTATCAAATTATCAAATATGAAAAATATTTTATCAAAGATGGGGTTATTAATACCGTAAACATAAAAACAAAAATAACTTGACATTTTCTGCGATTATGAAACCACAGTATAAAAGACACATACGATATTGTAAAATCTACAGTATGCAGCAACCAAATTCTGTAACTGTGAAATGGCGGTGTTAAAAATTTCTTCATTTATTTTCAATTAAAAATTAATCTCTTCATCGCTTTACAGTTGCAGAATTTGGCTATTGAACTATCATTTTTTCATATAATACCCTATATTAAGTAGTATTTAAAAGTATAATTTTATAGCTCACAACACTTTGAAATAAGTGAATCACAGTGATATATGTTTTAGAGACCTTTATTGTTTTACTTCGGTTTTGAAAAAATTACTTCGGTTTTGAAAAAACCTAAGTATTACATTCAGTTTTGAAACTCTTACCCCCACTTTTTTTGCAGTTTCTCGACATTTTAGGACCTACTGATTCTAAAAAAGCAACGAAAAAATGTATGACTGTCTGCCGACCGTCCTTCGGCCGTTTCCACAAATATTTATTTCAAGTCAAAAGGAGCTAAATTTGACGACCAACAATTAATTAATAAGATTATATTTTTTTAAACGAAACCATAAAAAGAAATTATTAAAATTGGGAGCCAGCACCACCAGTCTTTGTATAATTTAGAATTAAGCTTAGAAATATTTGCTACAAACGTTTGATCTTTTAACTACCATCCTTATCGATCTGCGGCCAAATTCTGTTACTGTGATGTGATAAAGTGATAAATTTTCAATTGAAAAGAAATGAATAAATGTTTAACACTTCGCCGCATCACAGTTTCACAATTTGGCTGCAGGATTGTTAAAAAATATATTTTAATATTTTTGTTTAGAAAGTTTTTCTTAAAATTTAAACTTGCGATATTTTTCTTCCCTTCCTCGCGTATTTAATAGAACGAAAATTTAAAAAAAAATTATGAAGATAGAAAATTTAATACATTTCCAACGCAAAGATTAGTGTGTGTGGTGTATCTAACAACCATATGGGGGAGGAGGGGTAGGAATGCAAAAAAGAAAATAATATTTTTTACGTAAGTCTGTTTTTGTAGTTAATTTTAAAATTCAAACATCAAAAAAACTCTTTTAAAGATGGTGCTATGGTCGAAGATAAATTTGAATTTAATTTATTTTTTTTTAAACCGTTTCATCTTTCGAAGTTTAGTGGTTAAAATTTTTTGTTGATAAAAATTGTTGAAACAATAATGAACAATTGTGGAGGTCTACACAAAAACGCTACATTTCCATTTTCTTTAAAAAATAAATTGTGTACTTAGATCGGCTCCAATTTCTGAATTCGATCGAAAACTCAAAAATTTATCTATGCTTAAATTAGAACTGTTTTTCCTCTTTGTAGACTAGAGCTTGCTTTAGACATAATGTTATCAGTGTAATGACATAATCAAATTTTCTTGAACTGCGTTGGAAAAATGTAATAATGGAAATGTAGCTTATGGTGTGGACCTCCTCAATTAGAATTTTAGTCGGACTAAACATCTTTAAAATTAAATTTCTCAGGATCACGAATTAACGCCTATTTGTAAATTTGATATATTTCAAAGTAAGGATAGAATTGTTTAAAAAAGAATAAATTAAATTCAAATAGATCTTCAACCCTAGCGCCATCTTTAAAATAGTTTTTTTTGAATTTAAGTTTTAAAGTTAATTACAAAAACACTTAATTAATTTTTTTCAAACGATTTACAGATTTATCAAACAAAAAAATTTTTGATGACATCGGTACAGCCATTCTTGGGCAATTTAATTTCAAATTTACATCGGATTGACAGAATTAACATTTTTCAAGTATGTTGGGGTGCCCCTATGCTCAAACTATGCACCATAATACTTATATATCAAATTTCAGAAAGATCAGAAAATTTTTTTTTCGACCAGGGGTCTTCACAGGGTGCCCCTCAATTTTTGTTATTTTGTGATGTGAGTGCATTTTGACGAGCGATTGTAGAAAAACTACTCAATCGATTTTCATAAATGATATGTCGTTGAATAGGTATTAGAACAAAGTTTTTAAAAATGTACACTGTTAATTTTTTGAAATAATTTTTAACGGTGTAACATAAGAAAAAAACGGTGTAATTGAAAAAAAGATGGCACTAACTTTTTTTTTTTTTTTTTTTAACTAAATTGAAGCTTATTTTATATCTAACAACTTGTGAAAGTTTAGGACTAGCATCATTTTTTGTTTTAGAGATAAAATTCGTTGTGCATATGACTGTCGGGAATCAGTTTTTTTTGATCTGAAGAAAAATTATAAAAATGGCGATTTTTAGATTCAGATTTTTTTTATGCTAAATATCAAATATTTTATTATTAAATGAACTTTTTAAAAAGCAATTTCAGTCAAGTTCAGCAAAATTTTGCGACATTTTGACTCGACCCTTTTTAATTTGGTCTATTTTGGTCTATATTCGGTTTATAGATAGCCTTTGATAAATGAAAAATACGGCTTCAAGTAGAATTTTTTTAAATATAGACCAAAATAGACCAAATTAAAAAGGGTCGAGTCAAAATGTCGCAAAATTTTGCTGAACTTGACTGAAATTGCTTTTTAAAAAGTTCATTTAATAATAAAATATTTGATATTTAACATAAAAAAAAAATATGAATCTAAAAATCGCCATTTTTATAATTTTTCTTCAGAACAAAAAAAACTGATTCCCGACAGTCATATGCACAACGAATTTTATCTCTAAAACAAAAAATGACGCTAATCCTAAACTTTCACAAGTTGTTAGATATAAAATAAGCTTCAATTTAGTTTAAAAAAAAAAAAAAAAAGTTAGTGCCATCTTTTTTTCAATTACACCATTTTTTTCTTATGTTACACCGTTAAAAATTATTTCAAAAAATTAACAGTGTACATTTTTAAAAACTTTGTTCTAATACCTATTCAACGACATATCATTTATGAAAATCGATTGAGTAGTTTTTCTACAATCGCTCGTCAAAATGCACTCACATCACAAAATAACAAAAATTGAGGGGCACCCTGTGAAGACCCCTGGTCGAAAAAAAAAATTCTAAGAGAACTTGCATTTTTTATTTATCAAATACTATCTATAAACAAAAAATAATCAAAATTAAAAGGGGTCAAGTCAAAACGATGTTGAATCTTCGTGAAATTGCTCCTTTACTTTAAACTATATCAAATTTACAAAGAGGTGTTAATTCGTGCTCTTGAGATATTTAATTTTAAAGATTTTTGTCCAACTAAGATTCGAATTTTTCATCATTTATTCGATCTTCAGTGGTTAAAATTTTTTATTGATAAAAATTGTTCAAAAAATAATGAACAATTAGGATTTTAAACGGACTAAACATCTCTAAAATTAAATATCTCGAAAACATGAATTAGCACTTCTTTGTAAATTTGATATATTTTAGAGTAAGGATAAAACTATTTTCAGACAAAAAATTTTTTAATTTCCAATTGATCTTTGACCCTAGCGCCATCTTTAAAAAAGTTTTTTTAATATTTTTATTTAAAAATTAATTACAAAAAAATATTTAATTTTTTTTTCAAACGACTAACTAATCATCTATCAAACAAAAAAAAGTTTTATGAAATCGGTATAACCGTGGTTGAGCAATGTTGGGGTGTCCCCTATGCTCAAACTATGCACTTTCAAAAAAATTTTAAAATAATTTGTATTTTTTATTTTGTCCATACTACTTATATGCCAAGTTTCAGGAAAATCAAAAATAATCAAGTTTCACAACTCGGTCTAGAACACGTTTTTCTTCACATGTACTACAGAAGTTTTATTCAATTTCACTCGCCCTTTTTTATTTTATGAAAAATAAGAAACATTTTAGTTTTTAATTTAGATGTAGAAAATATAGTATATAATTCAGGGGCTTATTTTTATGGAAAAAGGTATGGGACAATATGTAACTTCAATGGGTTTTTTAACGATAAAATTATAATCTGAGGTAAAAGAATATTGACAAATCTATTTTCTATTTGTTTTATTAGTTCAAAGATTTTAAGGAAAACAAAATTAAGGGGTTATATTTTTTCACTCATTAACTTTTAGCGTACTTACACCTTTATTTGAACAATATTTTTTTTTAAATAAAAAGTTTTGTAATTGGATTTTTAATAGTTGTCACAACAACATGCGTACTAAGGTGCTGATGAACGCAGTTAATTTTTAAAAACGTTATATAAAGATAAAACAATAACAAAAGAAGCAACGATATATCGCACCCATCCATTTGCTGTAAATTAGTTTAATAGAGTGACTAAATTATGAAACTCTGTATCGCCTCAGTTTTTCCTGATGAGTTTGGCTCTCAGAAAGGTAAAGAAAATTCATATACCATTATTTATAAAACTTTAAATTTTCTGTATTCCACTCTACCTAGTTGATTTTTGATTCTGATTCTCTAATCTAATTGATTATGATTTTGATTCATTTTGTTGTCTATTTGAACACTCTAAATAATAGTACATTATTTAATTAGGAGCTAAAGTGATACTTTTTGTGTTGAGTCTATAGTTTGACGGCCGACCGCAGGGAGGCCGACAATTATAGACGAAACACAAAAAGTCACTTTAGCTCCGAAATGAATACACTATTTTTTCGGCAAACGTTTAAATTTTTTATAAATATGAATTTAATACATCAAACTTTTTATAAATATGAATTTGTATCGTCATAATTACTTCCAAAAAGAGAAAAAAACATTTAAATTTGTATGAATAAAATTTTTTTATCAAAGCAGCCTTTTTAAAATTTCATAATATGAGAATCAACTTATTTTTTGTTGTCATGGTTATACAATATGTTTGAAAAAATAACAAACTAACAGATAACAAATGCTACGTCACAGCCTGTGTAATATAAAATAAAAATAGCGTTACTTTTGGTGTCGCTAGACATTACTTTTGCCGTCAGGCTAACTCCCTAGCGACAGTAAAGTTTAACTTTACAGCCGTTTGCCGAAAAAGAATATTTTATGTTGTGCAAAATAAGTTTAAATAATCGATTAAAAAACAAAAACCACCTTATGCACAATACTTTTTTGACAAAAACGAAACGATTTCAATTTCGTATAAGCTTCAATTTCATGTAAACCCATTCAAATTACATGTCACATATCTTTTTCCATAAAAAGTAAGCCCCTGAATTAAACTATATTTTCTACATCTAAATTTAGTTGAAATAATAGAAGCAATAGCTTCCGTCAGTTTGACATATTTCGTTTCAGATATTGAAGCAAGTTTTAGACTATGACAGCTGTGCTTCTATACGATCTGTAAACAGTTACAACCGAAACAACTACAATCCTAATGACAACTATAACTTCTATAACCTTTCGGAAGCTTTATTTAGTGTTGTGTAGATAAGTTTCGGTAAAGCTTCTAATATTAAATATAGAAGTATTTTAGAAGCTTTCATTTCGATGGTGCGGAGAACTTCTCTGAGGATGTTGTATCGAAACTTTATAGAAATAAAATAAGTTAGCTTTCACTTGGAAGCTTTAGCGAAGCTTTATTGAAGCTAAAACTTGTATAACTCAATATTGAGAAGTAAGTTTGCTAGTTGGGCATTGCAATAGGTAGATTTTTATATGAAATCTACCTAAGATGAAGCCCATTGCAATAGGTAGATTTTTATATGAAATCTACCTAAAACCAGCTCATTAGGCAGGGAAGCTCAAAAGTCAAAAACTTCCAAACAACTTCCAAAAATAAACTTCCAAACAATGGTTAGACCTCACTTATGCTGTACTCAATGACATTCAACTCGTAGGAGAATTGGGACGTAGATGTAAACACTAGCCGATTCTTCGGAGTTTTGTCATTCTTAATTTTCATTCGTCATTCTTATCATTTGTCATTCTTAATCTACTAAATGGAAATCTTCCGACCGTCAATTTCAAACTCTTTTATTGGTGCAATGATACCAAATAGGATTCAACTATCACCTTATATCCTCTAAGTATTGAAAAGAGGTAAAAATTAAATTTAATTTTTTTTACAAAGATGGTAGTAAAAAGTTTGTATTGCATAACATTAACCATTGCATAACATTAAACGGTAACGGTAACGATTTTCCGAAAAACGAGTTTTACAATATTGTCTAAATTCAATTTTGACAATATCGTGAAACTCGTTTTTCATAAAATCGTTACCGTTGTATGTTATAAAATACAAACTTCACAATATTGTCAAAATTCACATTTGTGTGTTTGGGAATAGAACCCCAGAATACTTGATATTTTTATTTTAAGGTATTTAAAAATGAAATGGAAAATGACTAATATCAAAATCTAATCAAATCAAATATAATAATTAGGGTTAGTAGTTAAAAAAATTCTATTTATACCTCGGTTGAGAAGGCTAATATAGACCTCGAACATTATATCCCTCCCTCAGGATACAAAAGTTCTTGGTCAATAATAGCTCACTTCTCAACATTGTTATATAATGTACTATTATATCGTCGCTGGTCGAGGGTATTAAATGGTTAAATTTCGCTTTTCAAAATAATTCAATTCATTCAATTCAATTGTATACATTCAGTTCTAGTATAAGCCACTTGAATTTCTTGTATAAGCCAGTATAATTCCACTAATCAACCAAAAATTTTAATTTCCAATATGAAGTTAGTCTCAATTATTTTTTATTTTCCAAAAATTGTTATACATTATACATTGTAATTGTATACATTGTAATTGAACAGTAGAGCATTTTTCGTTCCCGTTAGTTCATTACCTTTCAAAAATACTTTTCCTGTTAAGGCCAAAATTTCGGTTAATACCGGTTTTCGGTTTCTGGTTCGGTTCCGGTTCAGAACTTTGAACTCCACCCTCCTGTAGGAACTTCTAGATATAGAGAGAGTCATGCCTATCAATCTATAATACCCCCGAGATGATACCTTTTCATGTCATGATATTCTTTTTACTCCAACCCGACAAAAGATGTTGCTCGCGTCCTTGGTAATCTGTCGGCGTCTTCATTACCTGTTGTGACTACCTCTGTGATAAGCTTACTGACCTAAAAGTTCCTTGGCTGTCCGATAAGATAAAAATGCTCTTGTTCTGATATTTCGTTTTATGCTAAAGCTTACGGTGTTTTCGATTGCCTGGAAATTTAAGCTTGGAAAACGCAGACAAAGATTGTAGTCTAAATCTAAGTCGAAGTCTAAGTCTAAGTCTAAGTCTAAGTCTAAGTCTAAGTCTAAGTCTAAGTCTAAGTCTAAGTCTAAGTCTAAGTCTAAG
This sequence comes from Diogma glabrata, assembly GCA_963693315.1. Taxonomy (NCBI): domain Eukaryota; kingdom Metazoa; phylum Arthropoda; class Insecta; order Diptera; family Cylindrotomidae; genus Diogma; species Diogma glabrata. The sequence goes on from OY856187.1 coordinate 343,130,046, forward strand.
TCTAAGTCTAAGTCTAAGTCTAAGTCTAAGTCTAAGTCTAAGTCTAACTCTAAGTCTAAGTCTAAGTCTAAGTCTAAGTCTAAGTCTAAGGCTAAGACTAAGTCTAAGTCTAAGTCTAAGTCTAAGTCTAAGTCTAAGTCTAAGTCTAAGTCTAAGTCTACGTCTAAGTCTAAGTCTAAGTCTAAGTCTAAGTCTAAGTCTAAGTCTAAGTCTAAGTCTTAGTCTAAGTCTAAGTCTAAGTCTAAGTCTTAGTCTAAGTCTAAGTCTAAGTCTAAGTCTAAGTCTAAGTCTAAGTCTTAGTCTAAGTCTAAGTCTAAGTCTAAGTCTAAGTCTAAGTCTAAGCCTAAGTCTAAGTCTAAGTTTAAGTCTTAGTCTAAGTCTAAGTCTAAGTCTAAGTCTAAGTCTAAGTCTAAGTCTAAGTCTAAGTCTAAGTCTAAGTCTAAGTTACCAGTATAAGTCTTAGTCTGAATCTAAGTTTATGTTTAAGTCTAAGTCTCAGTTGACCGTCTGCTCATCATCGCACACTACCACTACGTTTTCAGGTTTAGAATCTATACTCCCCAGCTTTTTCACAATCAGCATCGTCTGGGGTTAATTTTCAGCCAGAACAATTACCTAAATTGCCTTAATTGTACTGACCTAGCTCTTGTTTGGTCAAATAAGATGTTGTTTCCTATCCTGTTCCTGCCCCTGCACTTGGAGGCTGTCTGGTTTCCAAATGGACATATACGGGACTGGGACTTTACTTTACCAATTGATGATCAGACTAATCTGATGTCTGGTTTTATTGTTGGGTTGGCGGGACTTTTTTAATATAGTGAACCAGAAAATCATGATAAATTTGAAAAACTCCCACTTAGTCACCATTAAATAGTTTTTTCAACTATGGCGCACCTCCATGTGCCAAAACAATTTTCTTTTAAAAAAAAAATTAAACATTTAATTTGTTTGAAATTCTAGCTGATACGACAAGACAACGAAAACCAGAAGCATTACAGACAGAAATACCAGCACATTCTTCGGAATGGTTTGCCATCTTTGTGATTGGTTGCTTCCCCATCTAGGCTGTTACTTTTTCTAGAAAAAATGCGCTTTAAAAAAAACAAAATGAAATAACAGAATTAAATTTATTTATTAGGTGAATAAAAAAATGAAACTGTTAATATTTAAACCCATAAATTATCAATTATTTATTTTTTCGAATCAAAAAAAACAATTGAAACTCATAATAATAATGATGGAACGTTTAACTCAATAATATTATTATAATAATAATAAAATCATGGTAGACCACCAAAAATGAATTTTAATTATACTTTTTCTTCCGTTTTTTTTATGAAAACAAAAAAAAACTAATAATGAATTATATTTATTTATGAATAAAAGATTGAGATTAATATTTTGATTTGTTTTTAGATTTATACATTTTCTATGTTTTATTGCCTAAAATATTTTATCATACCAGATTTATTATTTGATGTTTTTTTTGTTTACGAAAAAATTTGTTTATCATAGTTGTAAGGGAAATAAAATTCCCATTCTGAGAATATTATTATGCTGTAATTTGAATATTCATTTTATTTAGTAATTTAATTGTAGTTTATTATGCTTGCTGTGTCAGTTAACTTTATGTTTTTCAGATAATTAAAAAGTGAGTTTATATTTAACTGCCCCATATAGATTACAGAGGATAACTCTTAACACTTTCTTAGAACTGGTATATTATATTAAAGTGGCAGGTACAGACTACAGTTAAAGTGATTTTACATATGAACTCAAAAGTGCGAGTAGATTGAACAGATAGTCATAATCGGTAGCTTCTAGGTAACTAATAATATTTGGCCAGTTTTAAATGAGATCTTAAAAGAACTACATGTAATTCTAACTCATTTTCCTTTAAATAAATGTTTGTAAAATAAATAATTGTTTACGGCTAATTGTTATAATAAATAATTGTTTACGGCTAAGGACCCACTGAAACCCATTATATCTAGCACTGAAAGAGAACATGAAACCACAGAACTTTAGAGCGTTTTGAACATTTTAATGGGCAGATTGGTAGCCTGGCAGCCTAGTCAAATAACCTGTTTGAGAACTAACTAATTAAATCTTGAGAACTAACTAATTAAATCTTATCGGTTCCATAACCCTAAAAAATGTCGTTTTGTCAAAAGTAGACGAAAACTTGTTAGATATTGTTGTTTTAACAATTTCCAAAGGCCCTATATTTATAGATAAAATTATAAATAAGTTTGGAGAGAAAGCCATGGACACTAGATAGTTTTTCTTTTTGAAGAAAATAATTAAATAAAACATTAGAATTTTGTTTATTTCATTTATTAAAGTATTAACTATAAACGTTATTAAATATATGTTTGAAATAAGGAAAATTGAATTGAATTAAAAATTTTAACAGGAGAATTTAAACGAAATGAAATTATAAAAAATTCTACAAAACTGGAGAATATTAAAAAAAATTTTTTTTTACAAATAGTATATTATTTAATTAGGAGCTTATAGACGAAAAAAACAAAAAGTCACTTTAGGTCCGAATTAAATATGTACACTATTTTTTCGACAAACGTTTAAATTTTGTATAAATATGAAATTAATACATCTAAATTTTTATAAATATGATTTATATATATGAGATAATAAATTTTCTGAAATTAATTTTCATTGATTTTAATTCATTAAATGAACGCAGGCATCATGAACAACTTTATAATCTCATGTTATGTTACTTTACTGCCTCCGTAAAAATATGAAAAAAGGCGACACTTACAAAAAAGTAAGACTTTAACCTTCTCCCAAGCGGCAGTAAAGCTAAATTTTACTTTTAAAACTTTTAAAATTCACAAAATTAAAATTAAATACATATATGTCCCAATACATTAAATACGACTTTAAATAAAAAAATTAACAGAAACATAAAAATTAAAAATATATTAAAAAAGATTCTTTAAAAAACTAAAATAGGAAAACCAGAAAAGAAAAAAATGTGTGTGTGTACCAGAGTACACAGGTAAGAAGTGAAACTTCTTTATGACATATCATTTTTCGTTGCTATTACTTCCTTTTCGAATTGATTTGGAAATTTTACTGCTTGGAAAAATTGGAGAACCATCAACTCTTTTGTTATTTAAATTATAAATTTGTTAACTAGCCGCCAAAGGGTTTTCAGCAATATTTCAAAATACTTTTATATGTTATATCTCTCAATAGTCTGAAATTAATTTGGAAAACATTTTCACAATTAACATTTTCAGATTAAACTTTATGAATGTTTCTGCTTCTTTAAATTTTGCCCACGGTAAAAGATTACATTGTAAAGTAATAATATTTAAATTCAACTCATACCACAAAACCTACTACTAATTTAACCACCAACATAATTTTGTTTATATTTAAAGCCGCTTTAAGTCCTTCCCAATATAAAAACTTTTAAATCTTTTCCTTTTATTTTATTTTGAGAATCAATTCTGATAAGATATTTCTTACCAACCAACCATAATCTCAATCGTCAACAACAAATCTTAAAACAAATATAAATTCTTTTTGCTTTTTACATAACCGTACAACAAACCACAATAATCAATAGAAAATAAAGCTTTTATCTTTCATAATATTCATTGCCTTATCTTGAAAACAAAAAAAACTCTTATTTTTAATTTTCTTATTTATAACAAAAAAAATAAAAATAAAATTACCAAAACAAAATTAAAATCTATAAAAAAACAACATGGCGCGTAACCTAAAATCGTGACTATTTTTTTTTACGCTGCTTTAAAATTTCTCTCATACGCCGAAAAAGAAGTTTCACTTCAAAAACTTCTAAGAACGAACAAAAAAACTTGAAATACACTTGCCTTGTCGCGAGGAGAAAACATATTACTAAAATGATAAAACATGTAGCTCCTGAAGATGTGACCATGAGCCTTGTAGGAAAAGTTAAGCATTTGCATTAATATGTTAGACATATTCAAGCCTATGGAACATGATATTCTTATACATCAGGTTGGTAATGAGCAGTGGACCTGCTAGTATCTCAATAGCAGGAAGTTATCGGGGTACTGCGTGCCTAGTTTGGTTTCTATTCCAATGAGCTTCAGCCTTGTGAGTTCAAGAAGTAATTTCCACGTAATATCTAGTTCAGTCTAAATAATCAAACATGCACGCATAGCAAACTGTATAAACGGATTTTAAATAGATGAAACATAGAACACAGAATCTGACGACCCCACAGGCTGAAGAGACCAAGATAATCAACCACCAATAGGACTACAATTGTTACTACATTTAGTATAAATATAAAAATTTAGTTTGATTTGGATCTTAGCCTTCACCCTCTTCCTCTCTATAGCCTATCATCACGAGTATCGTATAGTACTAAAATAAAAAAAACAAACACGTGATTGTTGAATTAAATGTAATAATAACAATTCAATATATTTGTTATGCCAAATGTAAAGGCGATTGTTGAATTCAATAATCTTAAGCTAAATAAAATGTGACCAATAATATCAAATCAATATATTTGTTAAGCCAAATGTAGAGTTGAACAAAATTAAAATAAATTTGACGAATAATAACAATTCAATATATTCATTGCGCCACTAAACCTGGCAGTTGACGAATTCTTGATTTTTATTTATGCTTTCCTTAACATCCTTAACCGAATGTATTCCATGAAAATATCCCCTTACTAACACTTCTTCTGGTTTGTATAGCCTTACCTCATTTTCTTCGAAAAAAGTGAGTAGTCGCAAATCTCGGCGAGTGACATATATATATATATATATATATATATATATATATATATATATATATATATATATATATATATATATATAAACTGAAAGGTGGGTCCAAAACATTCTCCATGCTCAAGTTTGAGCTTAATCGGTTAGCGGGCTTAGGAAATTTTCGTTTTGTAAGGAAAATTTTTGATTTTCGATTTATGGCCAGTTTAACGTAGCAAACGTTGTATTTTGACTAATTTCGATTAAAAGGATATCTAAAGATTCTTGCCATCAAAACCTAATGTTTTTATTTCAATGTAATAGTTTTATTATTTTAATATCTACGAAAAAAATTATTATTTGTATTACAATATTTTGTCCTTTTAGTGTTAAATCATAACCCTACTTGAGAAAATATTTCATATAGTTATTTCTATAAATGGTATAGCTCATTTTGCTATTTTTTTTTTAGTTAAGAACCAATAACCAAAAATATCAATAACAAGTTCCTTCATAAAAGAAAACAAAATTGAAAATACCATTAATAAAATGACATACCGGTGATTGTAACGCAAAAATATAATAGTAACATTGAACTATATATAGGTACTTGCTAGTAAAAATAGAGAAATCGCATCTCATTGCACTACTAGGTAGTGAACTTAAAAGTTGTAAAAGTTTCGTCATACTAGGCTGATTTTTACACGAGTATTGCACAAACTTCAACTCTATCCGACCGACGACCATTTGTAAAAAAAAAAACAGAACAACTATCAAAATTTGTTTTATATTGGTTTGAATGCAATTTAATTTAAATTACACTAATAAATATTTCTTAATTTTTTCTTCTTTAATCACATTAATTATTTTAATAAACACAAATGAAAAATACGAAGGGGCTGAAATCTCAAGCTCTGAGATATCGAGACTTCGGTTTTGGTTAAGGATTTTGATATAGTTTTCAGCATAAAACTTTTATGAGGACATTGTTTTTAGTTTTGGGCAGCGATGTATATCAAACATAACTCTTTGTTAAAGTACATGTATTTTTATCTCTGTTTAGAAATTTATTACAAAACTAACACGAAACATCAATACGTGACCGAAAAATCATAACAGATCATAAATTAACATAATTTAGTGAAAAGATAATACAATCAGCACACTACTCAAAAACTACTCAAATTTATATTTCTTTCAAAATTCCAAAAATATTGTAAAAATTAAATAAAATCAAACCTTTTTCAAAATTCTAAAAACATTCCAAAAATTATTACAAAATCAAAGATTAAACTTTTTCAAAAATTCTGAAAATATTGCAAAAATTATAACAATATCAAAAATTGAAACTTTTTTCAAAATTCAAAAAATTATAATAAAATCAAAAATTTAAGATCTTTCAAAATTCTAAAAATATTCCAAAAATTCTTACAAAATCAAAAACACAAACTTTTTTCAAAATTCCAAAAATATTTAAAAAAAGTAAAACAAATTCAAAAATTTCCATGTCACATTTACGTCATTCAAACAGCTAAATTATTTTTTTCCAAAAAATTGTCTAAAAATAAATGAAATCATTTTTTTGGACATACTTGACAATATTTTTTTGACAAACTTATAATGCAATAAAATTCTCAATTATTAGTATTATTATTATGATATTAATTAATATTATTAATATTATTATGATATTCCATTTCATACAATTAAGTTATTAATTTTATTATTTTCTAAAAAAATAAATGAAAATCATTCTTTTGACACACTTGACTTTATTTTTTTGACAAACTTATAATGCCATAATTCTCTATAGTAATATTAAAATTTCATGGCATACAAATAATTAATTTTATTTTTTCCAAAAAAATTGGGTAAAAAATAAATCAAACTCTTTCTTTTGACACACTTGACAACATTTGTTGACAAACTTATAATGAAATGAAAATTTTTTTTGATTAAAAGACTTCTTATACACTTCATTAATATTTTATTTTTCTAAATAAATTTTCTGTCTCTAAGAGACCTTCTTCAGAGACAGAAAATATTTAGAAAAATAAAATATTATTAAAGTGTATAAGAAGTCTTTTAATCAAAAAAAAATTTCATTAGATTAACACTTTAAGTAGTTCATCAACAATTAAAAATTTTAAGCTTATAATGCCATAATTCTCTATAGTAATAATAAAGTTTCATGTCATACAAATAGTTAATTTTATTTTTTCCAAAAAATTGGGTACAAAAATAAATCAAAATCTTTCTTTTGACACATTTGACAACATTTTTTTTGACAAACTTGTAATGCAATAATCTAGTTTTTGGTCTCACACACCAATCCCGACCATCAAAATTTCTTCAAATTCAATGTTTCTATTCGTAATCACTTAAAATGAGCGTTTTTTAATAAAAAAATATGCAAATTTCCTTGTTTTGACACACTTGACGATTTTTTTGACACACTTCCGGTACAGTTATCGAACACATCGTCCTTTCGGCTCTTTTTATAGAGTAAACCTATTTTTAGAAAAAAAAAATTTTGAAATCCGTTCAGCATTTTTCTAGATTTCGTGGGTTGTGATGGCCTGCAGACAGACATACATTATTTTTTGCTTTTTTAGAATCAGTAGGTCCTAAAAGGTCGATAAATGCCAAAAAAGTGGGGGTAAAATTACTTCAAAACCGAAATAATTTTTTCGAAACCCAAGTAATTTTTCTCTTTCTCTGTTTTACAGTAAAAGAAAACAAATAAAAAAATTACTGAGAACCATTCTTGGTTAAATAATTCTCTTTGACTCCAAATTACCAAAAATCCAAGTAAATATTAAGAAAATTTCATGGGTCAACATCACACAAAACGAGATAGTAAATCAATAAAAAATAACATTCCGGACCGGGTAAAGAGAATATGTGAACAAATCAGTGGCGGATTAAGAGTTCAGGGGGTCATGGTGCGGGTAAAATTTTGGGGGCCCTTTATCCTCATTTTCCAAAATTGATTACTAAAAAAAACGGTCCTCAGCTTCGAAAAAAACCCTAGTAAATTAAAGTATTTTCAAAAATTTATTTTTGATGACAAAAAAACAGAACTGAATTTTTGATGATTCAAAACTGCATTTCTGAAATCAGAACTGGGAAAAACGATAACAATTACACCCTTAAGAAATCTCTGGAATAGAGGTATACAATGTGTATCATGAATTGATTCTCTAGTTCAAACGACACTCTTGCAACAGTTTTTAATTATGGGTTCCATTGTTTTCTCAGATTCTCAAATAAATAGTTCCAAACAAAATTTTCGATTTCTCCATTTTGCAATCTAAAAGGCTTTTAAAGGCTTTTTAATAATCTATTCGAATATTTTAAATAAAGATATATAATTTATAAAGAAAATAAATAAAAAACAAAAGTTTTAATTCCGAACTTCCGAGAGTGATGAAACTCTGGGCTCGAATCACAATGGCAACTTTCTTGGAGCTCTTAAACTTTTGGCTAAACTTGCTCCTTTGATTCCTTTGATCCTTAAAAGAGCATAGTGATAAATTTGGCAACAAAAGAAAAGTTATGCGACATTTGAAGCAAACTTAATGAAATGATAATATGATATTTAATGATATTTTTAGAAAGAACGTCGTACCTAGTGGCGGCTTTCAAGCGTTGATTCGATTGTTGTAAGGATTGTTGTAAAGATTGTTGTAAAGATTGTTGTAAAGATTGTTGATTATTATTTTTTATTTCTATGAAATTAGGCTCGATGTCAATACTGTTATTTGTTACCGTAACCGTTCCCAGCTGAACGATAACTTTTTAAAATGAAAGTATTCAATAACATATTTACATCGAGAGTAGCGCTTCCAAAATTTCCGTTTCGCCAATACTGGCAAAGTTTTTCACGTTACCGGTGTAATACCGATACTCTAGAAAATAGAATAACTGTAACACTTTTTTTAGAAAAGTTATTGAAATAAATATAAACAAAATATTTAAATTAGACTTTAGTCAGATTTATTTTATTTCAATTAGTAAAAGGAATAATTTTAATTATTATTTTTAGTAAAAAAAATATACAAACAATTTTATAAAGATTAGTATTGCAATAAACTTTTAATAGAATTTCAATAAATCTTCTTCTATCTATCTTGTTCCATCTTCTGTCTATCTATCTATCTTATTCTATATAAATAAAAATGTAAATGTTCGTTTGTTCAAAATAGGTAATATGCTTAAGTACTGGATCGATTCCTTTGAAATTTGGACGATAAGTTGCATTTGAATAATGGCGGGGCTTTACATGATTTTTTTAGCTGTATATGTTTCATAATATAGGCTGTCAACAAGTACAAGTTTTTCACCTGTTTTATTCTCAATTAACTCAATATTATGGTCGAGTTACACTTCATGCTTAATTTAATTGATTAGTTTTGTATAGTGATCAGCCCATAGATTATTTTATCTAATTTATCAACCAATAGGGTTGCGACGTGTCCCCCTTTCAGTAGGACTGTCCTCCTTTGGAGCAAGAAGATCCTCCGTCCTCATTTACTATAAAGATCGGAAGAGTATTGCTTTCGTTTTTAATGAATTTTATTTTCTCACAAATTTCATTGCTCGCTCGCATTGTAAACTTTTGATCGAAAATAAACTAGTTCATTTAACATCTCAACAATAAAGTACTATTATACAATTAAAGTTAAAGTTTTAGTAAAGTATTTAAATGGCTAAAATTATTTAGCTGTAAACATGGATTTTATTGAAAGTGGCGCAATTTGACGTTAGCAAATGTTAGTGCAAAGCAAATGCAAATGTTAGCAAATGCGAATGTCAATTATAGTAAATAATACCGTTAATGCCGAACTAGGATTTTGGGGCCGGAGCTGCCTCCTAATTGAGAGTCGTGAAAGATGTGGAGGGTCTGAAATTTGATAAGAGTTTTTTGTTAATTTCTAAATATGTTTATTGAGAAGATTTTGTTGATTCAATTTGGTTAATTTCAGCGCACTATACAATAAATGTTTTCTTAAAGATCGTGGTACGCGTGGAATAAGGCATCCAAAATTTAAGTTGTATATAACATCAACTACACGTTCATCATCAACATGCTTTCCTTATCATAAATGAGCTATTGGAAAAAAGTTTTATTGTGTGTTGTAGAGGTTGTGAAATTTCTTGCATCACGAGGACTTGCTTTTCGTAAAATTTTAGGATCAAAACACAATGGAAACTTTCTTGGATTCGTTGAATTATTGGCTAAATTTGAACTCTTTTTACAAGAACATATTTCTCGTTTTGGCAATAAAGGAAAAGGTACACTCTTTTCATGTAACATTGACAAATGATTTTTTTTTATTATTCGGAATATTTTTAGGAAAGCATCGTATCTTTCAAGCACAATTTGTGAAGAATTCATCTCTATCATGGCAAAACATGTTAAAAATCACATTGTTTCGGAAATTATAGAGTCTCGATATTATTCGTTCAGTGTCGATTCCACTCAGGATGTGAGCCATACAGACCAGTTGTCTTTTTGAGTTCGATATGTTAAAAGTAGTACCATTTGTGAACGATTTATTTCATTTATTGAAATCGAAGGTCATACATCGAATTATCTTTTTGACATCATTATGAAATTCCACATTGAAAACGAAATAAATATTGATAATTGTAGAGGCCAGTCATATGACAACGCTTACAATATGGCAGGTATTTATGGTGGCCTACAAAGATTGGTTCGTCAAACAAATGAAACAGCAATGTTTGTCCTTTGCTCTGCTCATTCATTAAATTTAGTCGGTAAAAATAGTGTTTCTGGCAATACTGCTGCAACTAAATTTTTTGATATGGTTGAAAAACTTTATGGATTTTTCGTAAATTCCACTTTTCGATGGAATCGATTACAAGAACAATTAACCGAAAATAGCGAATACATGTTAAAGAGAGCAACTGGAACGAGATGGTCAGCTAGATACGAATCAGTTCACGTTTTACATTCTTGTTATTTAAAAGTGTTGCATGTTTTAAAATCTTTCCTACATGAGGAAAGCTTCACTGATGATAACAAAGCGGTGGTAACAGGTTTGATAAAAAAACTATGTCAATTCAAAAATATTTTGATGCTTGTCCTCTGGAAAAGTGTACTAACCAAGTTTAATTTTGTGAATCGAGCATTACAAAAATTTAATTTTACTGTCTCGGTGACAAAAAAGCTGTTTGATTCAATAGATTGGGAAAATAAAGATTACAACAAAATTTTTGATAGAGCCTGTCAGCTTTTAAATTCTATTCCATCTAATATTCAAACCGTAAACAATATTCAAACTCACTCAACGTCACAAACACTTTTTCCAGAGGAACAAAAAGACCACCTTGAAAAATCGTTGTTCAAGCCAATTATTAAGGCTTTGCTTTTCAATCTGAAAGAGCGTGCTAAAGTTTATGAAGATCTAGATAGCCAGTACTCGTTTTTGATACATCTAAATTTAATGAGTGATGAAGAGATTGCTAATTCTTGCAAAGCAATAACCGCAAAATACCCAAAAGATCTCAATGCAAATCAATTCATTGACGAATGTCAATTTGCCAAAAATTATTTCACATTTGATAATTTAAATTATGAATCGATGTACAAAACAATGTTCAATGATAATCTTTCCACTACTTTTCCGAATATCGATATTTTATTACGAATGTTTTTGTGCATGTTTGTCACTAATGTTATAGATGAACGATCATTTTCAAAACTGAAGTTAATCAAAAGTTATTTGCGTAATACTATGCGTAATGGTCGTTTGAACGATTTATCCATTCTTTCTATTGAAAATGAAATTTTGGACGAAATTAAATTCGATGAAATTATAGACCAGTTTGTAACACTTCAGTACAGAAAAAATGTAATTTAAATGCCTGCAAATAAATATATTTCAAACATGTCTGGTTTTAGTTTCCTTTTTGCTTATGCTTGGGGCCCCTGAATCGCGGGGCTCTGGTGCGGTTGCCTAAAAACTTGTATGATAATCCGCCACTGGAACAAATAAAAAGACGATCAGTTGCATTGAATACATTGATTCATGTAGAAGACAGTTGTTTAGACAAATGAACTTTTACGGGAAAAACAGCTTCGTAAAAGGATCTGTATAGAGTAATATTTAACAATCATGTCCAATCAAAGCAATTTTGAGATGGTTTCTTAGTATGATGGTTGCAAATTGCTATGGCGAAAATCTGCGTTCTAAAGTGAATGTTTTTTTTAAACCTATGTAGATTTTAAAACCTTCGAAACTATTAGTTCATGCAAACCATTCTTTTTATACCCTGTTCAGACAAAGAACTTGCCTTCTGTTATTACAGTAAATGAGGTTTCAATTGACTCTAAAAAATAACATGACTTTTAAATTTCTCGAGAAAGAAAAGGAGAAATATAAGTTTCTCGAGAAATCTCGAGAAATCTCGAGAAATATATTATCTTAGAATTCTTCGTTTATAAAGTCAAATTAAAAATCAATGTTTCTTTACATTGATTTTTTAACAATGCATATTAAATAAAACAATTTTTTCAATTGTAAATAATAAGTCCAATTATTTCCAACAACTACCATTTATAGGGATTAAGCCCAAATTATTCGATTCAGTGATATTACTATATCTGTCCTCCATAATGACATCCATAAATCTTTTGTTTGGCGTTTTCGTTCATTCATTCAGAATATTCTGAATGTACTAATTTTGAAAATTTTAACAGAATTTGTTCGAAATTAGAACTATCTATTCTATCTCGAATGAATTAACGAAAACGCCAGTTGTTGACGCTAGTCCATTCGTCTAGGAATCTGCTTAACTTTTTGTTACTGTTGAATTAATTTTATTAGAGAGAGAGAGAGATACTCTCAAGCTTTTATAGTTTCCAAAAATTTAATGACTAGTTCCTTAATATCTGAAGGCTTTTTTGGAAAAGTTTTTGTCGAATAAAGCTGCTTTTTGTAATTCTGGGGAAAAAAACCACATCAACAGCAACTAATTGAGCAATTACTTTACTCATCGACGGACACCACTTTTTCATGAATTTATCGATTTTTTGCATATCAATGTTGATTTGAACATATTTTTTATGCACAGGACTATTGGCTGTTTTTTTTCAAAGAATGTATGGGATTGAAATGTCGATGAAGAAAAGTGGTTGCAGATGCAGATCCTTTACATAATATCGTTTTACCAAAAATATAGCAGTTTGATGCATCCTTATTGTTTTTGGTAAAATGTTTCCAAAAATCATCGAATTGATTTGGGTTGTTCATTTTAATGATTATTTGATGAAAATGGTTAAATTTTTTAAAACAATTTTAAAAAGAGGCTTGTTGAATAAAATATTTAATTACCTCAATAACTGTTGTTTCTTGAAATTTTTTTGTTTCTGATTATTTTGCATTTCACACAAAATATTAAACTATTTAGAATGCAGTGGTACATTTTAGTTTTCTTTTGTTCCGAAAAGCGCAAACATTTATATTTTTGATTGTTTTTAGTGTCGTAATTACTAAAAACGTTTGATTGGTTTAGTTTGATTTTTAAAATAAAGGAAATATATTTTTCTCTAGAAAAATAAAAATTTTCTCGAGAAATTGAGATTAGATTTTTGTTAAATTTCTCCAGAAATTCTCGAGAAATATTTCTCGAGAAGAAACACTACATACAACTCACAATTTTTTGTAAGTTTACCAAAAATATTGTAGATTACAAAAAAAATTATTTGAAAAAACCAAAATTTTATTTGATTTACGAATTATTTTTGGATTTGTAGAAAAAAAATTGTAGTTTTATTAAAAAATTTGTTGTGTTGTATATTTATAAAAATTTTGTAAAAGTAACTTTTATATTTTTGAGTGCGTTACCACAACATCATCAATTAGTATTTTATCATTTCATTCATATAAAATATAAAGGGGCAGAAATCTCACAGCTCTAAGATATCAAGACTTCGGATTTGGTTAAGGATTTTGATATAGTTTTCGGCAACTAAAAGCCGACAAAGCAAAACTTATATCAGCAATTAAACACTGTGACAAAACTTCTAGAGACGGTTCAATCTAATAATAGTCAGTGGTCTTCATTGCAATAATTATAAAGGTGCAAAAAATATGTTCACTGACCTTATTAATAAAGTGATTAATATACAAGCTGTTGTGGTCAAAGTAATTAAACTGAAAAAAGCGAATGAATTTTTATTTGAACTAGACTCTGCTTTAGGCATGACCAGAAATGTATGAACAATTTTGAAACCATCTTTTTCTTCGCTCCCACCGGCTAATTATGTTCCATTTGACTCGAATATAAACTATATCAATTTTTATTGAAATCGGAAAATAATTACCCACCGCGCAGTGGCGTCGAAGATAAGAAAATTAGCAGAATAATAGGATTTTTTATTTTTATCAGATATAATTATCTTAAAACATAATATATCTCATAATTTCAATTTTTTTTTTATTAAAAGTTAATTAATTAACGATTCTAACGAGCCTAAGTATGTAGAAATCGATCTTAGAAAAGCGATTTATCTTAATTTTTCTTCTTACATATACGAAAATTCACTAATTCATAATAATCTTTTCTCAAAGAAAAAATTAATTTTATGGTTAAATTTATAAAAATTTTTCATTTAAAAGCAACATTTTTCCAAAAGAAATCATTAAATTAAATTAGATTGATTGTATGATGGGTATTTGCATCTGTAGTTTTCGACCACCTGAATGGTGTATTGTGTACCTTCCTCGTCTTTAGTTAGAATGCTGTTGTATTCCGTGTCATCAACTTAACACCGAGTTTGGCGGTATCATTAACAACATGCAAACTTTAGCAAAACAACGTGGCTTTGACGAAATCCTCATTCCGATGGGTCATGTAGCAAAAAATCAATACAAATTCTAAATCGATTAAAAAAACTCTGAGTTTTTTCTGTGACGAAATCACTAATGTTCTTATTAGCAAAAAGTTGCATATGTTTGACTGCGTCAAAATCTTTTTTGCGAGTTTGGGGTGCGATGGGGATGTCTCGTGCTGGGACCTCAAGGTTTTGAACCATTTTTAAGAAAAAAGCCAAGCCAATATTTGCCTCCGTTAAATAGTGAAGATTATAACAAATTTTGCTCAACATTTCTTCTGAAACTCTTTGGTCAATTTTGATGAAATCCAAATCCTGATATGCGGCTGCTGTTCCATCTATGCATTTGAACCAAATTTTTACATACAACATAATCAGAAAAATGCAAACGTCTCAAAAAAATGCAAACGGCGTGACTTGTCGGACCTGGGCGTTTGAATTTGTAATTCTCAATACTTGGTTTCGCCAAGAAGAATCAATGTAACTTTCAAAAATTCTTTATATTCGCTGCGTGGGTGTGATTTTTCCAACTCTTCATGACAAAAAACTACTAGAGCTTCTCACAAGTGTTTTGGAATTTTGTTTCCCAGTTTTTTGTACGATATTCCATTTTTGAACATTGTTGGATTAATTTTACCATCATCCCATGCCTTCTGAAATTTGTTGAACAGATAAACATCGGGTGCTGTGGTCTTTCCAAATTTGAGATCATAAACAGCCCGTAGTTTAATCTCCTGTATGTGATGACGACATGGGAATCGAATCAAGTTGTGGCCAATCTTTTTTTCCACCTTTTTCTGGTCCAGCGTTACTTGATGTCGTGTCGTAATGCATGGCTTCGACTTTATCAGTAAGATCCCATTCTTCAAGGCATTCATATATCGCATTCGCAATCGATAAACCGCTCTGTTCTTTGCATTATGGAACCGTTAATAACTTCTCAATATTACCAAATGTTACTATGGTTGGCAAACGCTACTTTACCATGTCCAGTTAATTCTGCTAGCAATGTATCCAAAAATAAAAATTTGTGTTACTCAAACAAAGTCTAAATCTAACATAAAAATTTATTTTTTCTGAATTTTCGCAGAATTTTTTTTTTTGGATTTAAGAAGAAGGAATTCGATAAAAACGCTTTCCTAAGATCAATTTCTACATACTTAGGCTCGTTGGAATCGTAAAGTAATTAGCTTTTAATGAAAAATCGAAATTATGAGATACATTATATTTTAAGATGATTATACCTGATAAACATAAAAAATCCTATTATTCTGCTAATTTTCTTACCTTAGACGCCACTGCGCGGTGGGTAATTATTTTCCGATTTCAGTAAAACTGCATACACTTCATTTTCGAGTCAAAAGGAACATAATTAGTCGGTGGGAGGGATGAAAATAACAACTTCATAAGTTAGGTCATGTCTACTCTGCTTATCAAGTTAATGAAATATTAAATACCAGTGGGAAATTTAAAGGCAGTGGTGTTTATATTCTAAGAGATGATACTGAGGAAGAACGCACACAGAAATATCATCTAAAGCAGCTGAAAAAATCTTTGCAAAAACTCGATGGGAATCTGGTGTTTCAGTTCAAGGGAACCTACTTATACATCAATAATAGACCATGCAGATGGAAGGATGTCAATATAATTTTTGAATCTGGAAGTATGCCGAAATCGTTTAATAAATCTATATAATTGTGCCAATTTCCAAGAAAGGAGATAAGTAAGTAATGATGAAGACCGAGCTTTTATAGATAACCTGTTAAGTAAATCAGCTGACCAGTACAACGTAATAAAAAACTTTGAAGAAGTGAATAATCACAGTGAAATAGCACAGGATTTAGTAACGCAAAGGTCCACAAGCACTGTGACCAGATAACAATCAGAAGTCTGTCAGGTACTGTCATATCGTCGCCTTAATAATGAAATAACGTATGCCATATATACGTTGTTATTATATAATGGGTGCGCTGCATTCCGCTTAAGGATGTCTATAGAATGGCATTTTAACATTTTCCAATTATTTTATAACTGGGGGTGAAAATTAATATATTGTTAATTAACGTACATGCAAATTTGAATTTGGTTAAATATTGAAATAGCGTAAATGCATGTACGATATTTCAATTCCTACAGAATAATAACTTGGGTAAAATCATTGTCGTATATATTACATACATTACGATCGCCACGCGAAATGGTAAATCTAGAATATTGTATAAGCATCATTCATTACTACATGATATGCCGGTTCATATAAATAAAAAATTGTAAGAATGTTATGCGTTAGTTCAATAATAATTAGTTTAGGCTTAATCGTACTTCCATGCAAAATGAAATAACGTATATGAAATATGAAATAACGTATAAGGTACCTGATTGACTTTTCCCCTCTTTTTAGGTAGAAAAACCAGCAGGTACCAATGTGAAATTTTAATATGTTGTGGGGAAATTAGTCAAGATTAATTAGTAGAAATATTTTTTCCAATATCTTTATTCATTCAATAGTGCTGCCGAGTTTACGAAAATCAGAAAATCGAAAAATCTTTAAACCCAATTATCTCGAAACTACACTTTTGCGAATACGTTGTTTCATTATTAAAGCGACAATATAACGTAGCTAGTTTAAGTAATAAGGCAATTTTTCGTAAGTTTTTTACTTTTGTTAATAAATTTGATATCGTATTTTTATTTGAAACACATTTAATTAAGGAAAATCGTAAGTTAGTTGAATATAATTTTAGAGATTTTAACCTGTACTGGATAGATGCAACTAGAACGCATAAATTTGGCCGCGCGAGTGGAGGATGTTTATTTGGCTATAAAAAAAATATAGAAGATAAATACTCATTACATTTTGTTAATGTCAACGAAAAACATACTTTTGAAAGCTTTAATCGGAACCATAAATATATGTTTTATACCAAAGTATTTGTATGATAAAAGATGGCATCATGAATACGAAACCTTAAAAGAATTTATGTTGCAAATGAAAGACACAAATTTCTGTCTGATTGGGGACTTAAACACGCGTGTTGGTACTACACAAATCGTCGAAGCAAATATTTTGTGCAATAACGTTAAAATTCTGCCAGAACGAAATTCAAAAGATAAAGTTGTTGATGCGAATGGCAGAAAACTGCTGGAATTACTGAAAGATGTTGGGGGAATCATTGTAAATGGTAGAATAGATAACGATAATGAAGGTGAATGGACTTTTGTCCGAGCATGGGGCAGTCGGTCATCGACCACTGTAGCTGTTCGGTGGATTTATTAAATTTAATTGATAGTTTTCAGGCTAAACCATACTCCGACCACATGCCAATTGGTTTCAATATTTTATGTTCCAACAATAACACAGCAAATATACGAAATGTAAGCCTCCCACCAAAATTGAAATGGAAACCATTAGAAGAAAATATTTTTAAAACAAAAATGAATAATTGTATATGTATCGATGACTACCACAATTTAAATAACATAGATGAAAAAGTAAATCTGATAAGAAATAAAATATCTTCGTGTGCCAAGCTACAAAACACCAAAAAAAATTATTTGAACCCAAAAATAACTGGTTTGATCATCAATGTCTGAATGCGCGTGTCCGCATGTTTGAGAAACTTGAGGCATATCGCCGATATAACACATATATACACAAACTAAATTATATAGAACATGTTAAAAGGTACAAAAAACTGTGTATAGAAAAAAAGGTTACATATCACAATAAAGTGCTAGGAAAGTTAAGCTTAGTCAAAGACTCTAAACAGTGGTGGACATTAGCAAACACAACTAGACACAAAAAAATAACAATAAGCTCACAAATTGAAATACATGAGTATATGCATCATTTTTAATAAACTTTTATCGCCTGAAACAGAAGTGGTAGAAATATATACGGCTGAACCTTTCATAAAAAATCCAGCACTGGATAGAGCTTTTGATTTGAATGAACTTCAAACTGTTGTTAATAAGGCAAAAGAGAACAAGGCACCAGAATAGATCGTATCCCATTTGAATTCTTCAAAGCTGCCCCCAAGGAATTTTACAACGAGATTTTGTCAGTATTCAACGAAATTTTTGAATCTGGAAGTATGCCGGAATCGTTTAATAAATCTATAATTGTGCCAACTTTCAAGAAAGGAGATATACATCTCGCACTAAGACACACAAGCCTTCGTATTTTTGTAAACATATTTTGAGCAGTTATTTGGCGCGTTTTAGGCCACCAAACTAAAGCTGCATATGTTAGAATTGGTTTAATAAGACTTTGGTGCAACCAAAGTATCATTTTTGGGCTAAGACCCCATGTTTTCCCAAACAGGTTTCTGCATGTGAAGAACACTTTGTTTGCCTTATCGGCGATATATTTCAGGTGTGAGTTCCAGGTTAGTTTGCTATCCAGAATATCTAGCCTCAATCCACCCAAATATCTAACCTCTTTTGATGTTTGTATCGGATCGCCGTTTAGAACAGGAGAAATGAAATTAATGTTTCTCCTGTTTGTTAAAACGACAATGCTTGTTTTTTGTGGGTTGATCGACAGTCCCAATCTATTGCACCACTTTGATACAATATTAAGAGCTGTCTAGGTTCGACCAGCGACAATGGAGTCATGTTTCCCTCTAACCATGACTGCCAAGTCGTCGGCATAGCCTACAGTGTTGAAGCCGGAATCATTTAGCTTAGTGAGGAGATCATCAGCCACCATTAGCCAAAGCAGCGGAGAGAGCACGCCTCCTTGTGGGCAGCCTCTAGATGCAGTAACAGTCACTGAATAATTACCTAGTGTAGCCGTTATCTTCTGACTCTGTAGCATCTTGATAATCCACGTAATGATAAGCGGGTTTATATTTTTCTTTGTGGCCATTTCAATGATAGCATTGAAGTGGACATTGTCAAAGGCTCCTTGTATGTCCATAAATGTACAAACAAGTGCCTCCTTATAGTTTAAGGTGCTCTCAATTTCTTTCACCATTTTGTGCAACGCCGTTTCAGTAGATTTCCCAGTCTGATAGGCGTGCTGGCTAGAGTTGAGAGGGTTTTGTTTAAGACATACATGACGGATGTGATAATCCAACATCTTTTTCATTGTTTTTAATAGAAAAGATGTAAGACTTATGGGTCTGTATGATTTGGCTTCATTAGGTTTTTTTCCTGGCTTAGGTATAAAAACAACTTTGGTTTCTCGCCATATCTGAGAAATGTAAGCAAGGCGAAAGCATGCTTTGAACAAACGCATATAAGATATGGAAGAATGATTGTTAGACCCTTTGTCAGAAATACCGGAAAAATTCCATCACCTCCTGGAGATTTATACGGACCGAAGGATTCTATAGCACATCTCGCTTTGTTGGGGGTGAAAATTGTGTTGGCTAAATGATCTGCAGTACTTTTAGTCGCAGGATCCAGAAGATGTACGTCTTCGTTGGCATTATCTTCCGTGCTGCATTCGTGCAAACTACTCAAAAACCTCTCCATTTAGCGATTCGAGAAATATTACAAAATCAAAAATTCAGATTTATTTCAGAAATCCAAAAATTATAATAAAATCTAAAATTTAAACTTTCTTTCAAAATTCTAAAAATATTTCAGAAATTATTACAAAATCAAAAATTTAAATTTATTCAAAAGATTTTAAGTTATTGCAAAAATTATAAAAAAATCAAAAATACAAACTTTTTCAAAATTTTAAAAACTATTGCAAAAACTATAACAAAATCAAAAAAACTACCTTTTTTCAAAATTCTTAAAATATCGCAAAAATTATGACAATTCCAAAAATCTTCCAAAAATTATAATAAAATCAAAAATTTCATGTTCATCCCATTTCATGTCATAAAAATAATTAATATTATTTTTTCTTAACAAAAATTGGGTAAAAAAATAAATGAAATCATTCTTTTGACACACTTGACAATAACTCTTTGACAAACTTATAATGTAATAATCTAGTTTTTGGTCTCACATACCAATCACGATTTTTTTAAATTTAAAAAAAATATGCAAATTTCCCTGTTTTGACACACTTGACGATTTTATTGACACACACTTCCGGTACAGTTATCAAACACATCGTCCTTTTGGCTCTTCCTATTGAGTATGCCTATTTTTAGAGAAAAAAATGTTTGAAATCCCTCCAGCGGTTTTCGAGATTTCGTCGGTTATGACGACAGACAGACATACTTTTTTTTGCTTTTTTAGAATCAGTAAGAATTATCATAAAAGAATTTCACTTTGGTAAGAATTTCACTTTTGGCTCGAGAATTCAATACTTTGTTTTTTTTTCAAAACCGAAGTAATAAAATTTCTACTAACCTGATCTGTTTGTTGGATATAATCCTCCATTCTATCTATCCTGTTAAATGCCTCTCCATCCTGTTGAATACAATCCTCCATCCATATGTTGATGAATGATCTGATACATCTATAAGAATGTTCCTGAACAGCCCATATAATATCCCAATCTTGATAGCGATATTGAACCAACCGTCAAATAGTGTGAAAGCTGCCAACAATCTAGCTCAAGAATTTCCCACGCTCACGTTATTCCATGCTACCTAAGTAACGCTAACAGAATTAGTTTGTTATATAGTTGAAAGTTTTCAAAGAAAATACTGCTTATAACCTCGATGATACTATACATATCGTGGTGACTTATTAGCATATCTTAACACCAATGAAAATTAAGCGTATCACATGTATGGATGTTATACAATTTTCAGTAGTTGTAATATGCCTACTCCTAAACATTTCAGTGTCGACAATCAATCCGCCACTCTCCTGAAGAAGTTTCCGTCACTTACCGAGGCACCAAATTATATATGGGCTCGCAATTAAGCACTTAAACCATTATATTAGCACGTAAGCATTACATTGTGACTAATGGAAGACTTCAATCCATTAATTCCAGGCGCTTGGAACCTAGCGGTCACGCTTGGCGCCTTTACGCCAGCGCGTAAATTTGTGTTTAAATTAATTTGTATTATTAGTTAATCGTTTTTAATTCTAAATTAAAAGTTTATTTAAAAATATATATTATTTTTCTTTTATTCTGTGCTTAAAAAAAATTAAATATTATTATATGAGAACAACAACGATCAAAGTACCTTCGAAAATCTCCACGTTAATGCTATATTTAAATCGTAACCGAAGATCTGAACCTCAAATTAAAAGTATTTTGTTTTACCTCTTGAAACTACGAAGCACTAAAACTTCTACAAAATCAATGATAACCCACATATCCCATATAATACCAACATGTTAAAATTATAATAAATCCATTTACATTACCACAACGGAAATGACTATAAAAAGCATAAACTCTAATAAAAATATAACAATTTCAAATTATGAATAAAAATTATATTAATATATTTTTCTTAAATCAATGATTTATTATCGAAATAATAGTAAGAAAAGATAATAAAATTTATATATTGATGTTAATTTTATTACTTATTTATTCATCATGTATTTAAAAAAAAAATTATAGAATATCCGAATTTTATTACACTACGTAAATGTAAATATAATCTTAAATAAATAAATTAAATTTTATTGATGGGAAAATTTCTCTCATTTTCTTCTGAAAATAAAAAATATGATTTTGTTTTGTTTACATTTAAAATAGCAATTTATAGTGACATCTCTTTTTTTATAGATGAATCTTAAATTTAGGTTTCTTTAAAATTTATAAATTAATGGTGTGTTTCTTTTATTAAAATTTATTTAGTTTTTATTTTATTAAAAAGTTTTATTAAGTTGTACTAAAATCTCATATGTGTGTGTCTAGGCTATATTTAAGTATCGACATCTAGTTGTTTGACTTGTTATCTCTTATAGGTATATTTTTATATTAAACACTTCATTTTCTATACATAC
This sequence comes from Diogma glabrata, assembly GCA_963693315.1. Lineage (NCBI taxonomy): Eukaryota > Metazoa > Arthropoda > Insecta > Diptera > Cylindrotomidae > Diogma > Diogma glabrata. The sequence continues at coordinate 343,152,537 of OY856187.1, forward strand.
GTTAGATGTGTATCTTGAATAAATTTAATTATATGACATCTATCCAAAGAATTTAAAACATATGAGTACAAAATAATTACGTAAGTAAATATAAACGTTTTAAATGTGTACTAAAATATTTAAAAACTATAAATAAGTACAGTGATGCTAAAACTTTTATAGTGAACTGATGTTAAATCGGAATCTATAATTTTATAATCCAGTTGTTTTCAAAACAAATGAAATAGAAATCTTAATCATATTATTTATTTAATAATTTTATTTAAATTTTATTTCCACCAATAATGGTATGAAGGATGAGTTCAACAAAAACATAACTACATTTAATTAAACATAAAAAACTCATTAATATACATTTTTACTAAATATATAGTACTTTAGAAAGCATGTTATTTTTGACTAATTTTGATTACACAGATATCCCGAGATTCCTTTCCTTTTAGCATATTTATTTAAATTTCTTTTTTGGGCACAACAACGACTAAAACTTGAAAATAGAGAGAACATAACTTTTAAATTCTATGAAGAGAGGACATATCAATTATGGTGATCGCTGATGTGTTATATTCAATTTCTCTTGTGTCCATTTTGATTTGTTTTTAATTACTAACACAAATTTTTTTATTAAACTATAAATTAAAAACAACACTAACTGTAAAATGCCAAAACAAATTAAATGATTTCTTTATAGTTGGGCTAATTTTTATAAAATTAATGAAAATAATTACTAGAGTAATTTAAATTTATATATTGTGTTAATTTCAGTGATTATTTAAGTTATATTTAAGTTATGTAAATTTTCTCAAAGTAGATTATGAAAATTTACTGTCAAACTTTTTTCATTATGTACAAATTTATTTTTCATTGAAAAAATATCAAATATTAAATGTTTGGTTATAATAAACACCAAAATGTCATTTTTTTCATTTCTTCTTATACAGTTGCAAGGAAGGAAAAACTATTATTTTTTGTGGTAGGGTTTTTTTCTTATGGACTAAAAAACACTCGCAATAATTGTACAATTTTGAATTAAATGAAAAAGCTACGCACGTCTATGGGAAGAGTGAACACATAACTGTTTGACACAGAGAAAAGAAACAAACAAACAAAACGATTTCGCAGTTGTGGATACACGCTAAACATAATTGTGGTGATTAGTTAAACTCAAAGGCGAGATATAAAACATGCACCGTGCTTAATCGAACAAAGGGACCAGGAATAGCAGCATATTTTTGTTACTTTTTTTTGTTTGGGATATGTCCAAATACAGGTGTTTTGTCAATTTAAGGCTAGTTTTCTTGTAAATCGGCTTATTTTGAGTGCTTGGAAATTCAAAACTTCCTTCTAACATATACATGTGAAAAAATTGCAATAGCAAATAGTTTTGTATTAAAGTAAAGTTGTTTTAATTACAAAGGCGAAGTTATTACAATATTTATAGAGACAGAGAACCTATCATTAGTGTGCATTAAATGTTTTAGTTTTTGGGCTTGGAGTCATCCGACCCGTGCCAATGAAATACTTGGTATGGGGCTTGTTCAAATAACTCAGTCGCGAACCTAACCACATGTATATCGGGCGACTTTCAGGTGTATTTTGCCTTCCCAAGTTAATAGTGCTCTGACTTGATCGACCTACTTTCTGATGACAATCATGGGAACAAAAATGAACAATACAACAAAAATCAATACAAACATAAAAGACGGAACATCACTGTAACGACGAGGAGAGAGGGAGGAGCGGGAGCGAGTCTCCCCGTCATGTGAATGTACCAGCCACAAGTGATACTCCTGTTGCGCAGAGCTCAGAGAATCTGGTTCAAGCTTCAACGGAAACGACTGGAGCACAAGGGGTTGTCACATCCGTAGATGAAAAATAAAATAAATTGATAAATTAAATCAATTGATAAATTGATCATTGAACATAAAGATTGTCACGTTTGTCGTTCACGAAAAAAATTCAAATTTGTGAAAAAATAAAATTCATTATTTGTAATTTGTATAACATGAAATGTGATGAACATGAAATTTGACATGGAAATTTTTGAATTTATTATAATTTTTGGAAGATTTTTGGAATTTTGAAGGAAGTTTGTATTTTAGATTTTGTTATAATTTTTGCAATGTTTTTAGAATTTTGAAAAAAGTTTTAATTTTTGATTTTATTATAATTTTTGGAATTTTGAAAAAATGTTGTTTTTTTTGATTTTGTTATAACTTTTGCAATATTTTGAGAATTTTGGATGAAGTTTGAATTTGTGGAATATTTTTAAATTTTGAAAAAGTTTCAATTTATGATTTTGTTATAATTTTTGAAATATTTTTAGAATTTTGAAAAAAGTTTGTATTATTGATTTTTTATAATTTTTGCAATAATTTAAAATTTTTTGAATAAATTTAAATTTTTGATCTTGTAATAATTTCTGGAATATTTTTAGAATTTTGAAAAAAAGTTTAAATTTTTGATTTTATTATAAGTTTTGGATTTCTGAAAGAAATCTGAATTTTTGATTTTGTAATATTTCTCGAAACGCTAAATGGAGAGGTTTTTGAGTAGCTTGCTGAGTGTATCATGTTTTCAGTAAATTATATATGATTTTTTATAATTTTCCGGCAACGAATTGATGTTTCGTGTTAGTTTTGTAATAAATTTCTAAACAGAGATAAAATACTTGTACTTTTACAAAGAGTTTTATGTTTGATATACATCGCTGCCGATAACTATAAACAATGTCCTCATAAAAGTTTTATGCCGAAAACTATATCAAAATCCCTAACCAAAACCGAAGTTTTGATATCTCAGAGCTGTGAGATTTCAGCCCCTTCATATTTTCTTTATTGTAATAATTATAATTAAACAAAACTTTAAATTTAATTTTAATTAACTTCAAAGAAAAACAAACAGATCGATAGTTAAAATTATCACTATCGGAATGGTGGATGGCCTCATTCAAAAATAATTTTAAATAAAAAAACCTTATTTTATGTCCAAATCAAAATCAAAACAGCTGACATTTTTTACGTGATCGGAATAACACCTGAAGTTGTTCGTTTTTCTCTCGTTCCTCTTTTTCGTATTTTTTTGTTTTCAAAAAGCATAGGATAAAACCATATAAAGGGTGAAGCCCCATATTTTTAGGTTGTTAATGCTGTCGTTACAACCAACTGAGTTAAATCCAAATTATAAAGTTAAACTTTTATTACTGGAAATTCAACTCAGGGAGAACGACACAATGCAATTTGAGAACACTAGCTGGATAACACGATTATATGGGATAAGGAATCGAACAGGAACTGATAAACAGACTAAAAGTGAATACGCATGCCAAATCAATAATAAGATTACCACGGAACGCTAGGCTTCACAGTTAATATTATCCATCAGTATTGTAAGATCCCCGATACATTGAAGGAAAACGAAATGAAGAAAGCTGAAGAAAGTAATACAGAAAAATCACGCTTTAATATCCTTAGCATGACGAACCCAGATGTTTTTACTATCCAGGTTTTTACATTCATAAAGCACGTTACCAATTCTGGATTCAATTAACAGTTAACAGTCTCATCGAGAATGTGAAGAGATTTCATATAAGTCGATATATCTTCCATCTGGATGTTGTCCAAACAACAAATAATACGAGGAGTATTGAGTGGAACCGCAAAGCAGTAGCTATCTCCACCAAATGAGAATCCCATGTTATGTGTTGAACCTTCACACACACTCGAATGGCAGCGAGGACCGATCTATTCACCCTCTCTGACGCATTACTCTGTGGACTGTAGATCCCAGTTCTAACATGTTGAATATACGAAAAACCGATAGTAAATTCTGAAAAAATCGACTCAGCCACAGTTTATAATTGTGACTGTGTAGAAACTTTGATACCCCATATTTTAAAAACAAACCACTCTCCAGGAAGGCGTTCACTTTAGGTGAAGTTACGTTCCGAAGAGGTTTTAGTAATAAAAATTTAGTGAAATGATCAATAACAACCAATATTAAAGTATTCCCAAGTTTAGGATGATTGTAGACTCTCTGCCATAGACGTTCAGTTACGAACTGAAATTGCTTCGGTGGACGTAAAATCTGGTTCAAGGTTTTTGTTTGTTTGCAGGTTTGACAAGACACAACATAATTGTCACCTTGTGATGCCATACCAGGCCAATAGTATGGACGTCGGAGTACCTCCAACGTCTTTTTACCCCTTCATGAGCACCAAGTACTATCATCATGATGTCTCTATATCATCTCCGTGTAGTCTTTTTGTTGTTGACCTCCATCGTCAAGCTTTATCTCATTCACGTGATGTGTTAGTTTTTCGAAAAGAATTTCGTGGGTATCGTCGTATGTTTTGTGTTCCCTATTGATGGATAATAGTAACGTCCATATACTAGAGCTTTAGACTCCACTGAATGGTCGGTGACAATTGCGAATTTGTGACCCACACATTAGGTCCTAAATTTTTTTTTGCTGAAGATAAGATCAGTCTACAGATTTTCAAAAACTAATTAGGCTTCCAAAGTCCACATTAGCTTGTTCGGACCTCTCTTCAATAGATCGGTAAATTGGTGTTACATACTTTCGCATAATTGGGGATGAGTCTTGGTGCCATCCCACCATACAAAGAGGACGACGCAAATGCTTCACATCCGATGGAGACGGGTATTCAGCAACAGCTAGTACCTTTTCCAAAGCACCAACAAGAAAACCCAAATAGCGTACGTCTTTTAAAACAAACTTTATTTAGCTAAGGTGACAATAAACCTTAGCTAAATAAAGTTTGTTTTAAAAGAAGTACCCAGCCGCGTTTATCATTTCGGACACTTTACAGAGAAATCCAAGTGTTCTTGAAACGTCGAAGAGACGTCGAAGAGACGTCATCCAAACAAACGATGACATTGTAGTCCACAGTCCAAATGGCATAACTCTATAAATTGATACAATGGTCTCCCAGGTGCTGTGAAGGCTGTTGTCTCTCTGGTTGGTTCTATCAAAGGAATTTGCCAGAAAGCGTCCTTAAGATGTACTTCGTACTATTTAGACGACGTAATAGGTCATCGATTATGAGGAGGAGGTAAGTGTCCTCCTTGGTCAAAGAATTTACACAACGGGAGTCTAAACATAGCCTATTCTTACCAGAACTCTTCTGAATTAATACCACTGGCGAGCAACCAGCAACTGCAGGACTCCTCGATTTCGCCCATTTATAAAGCATTAGGTCCAGTTTGGCGTAGATTTTTAGATGAACAAATGTCGTTGTGAGATAATGCTTCTGTTTAACAGGGAAACTATCACCAACATCGATGACACGTTCAACCAAAGAAGTTTCTCTGAGACCAGAGAATTCAAAGGCATGGAAAGAATCCTATGCCTCTCATGAAAAATCGATTCCTATGTCGATCTCCTCACGCAACTCAGGAACAATATGGAATTGGATGGGTTTAGTGTAGCCATTCAGAGTGATAGATACATCGACATATCTTAAAATTCTATTAATTGTACCATTCGCCGTGCGGATGTATGATGTAAACTTACAATAAGATATACCGAGAGACTTTATAACAAATCCAAGGAATTTCTTCCCAAAATACTAATAGTGCGGTTCCACTCTCTGAAAGTCCTAAAAAAGTTTTTAATAAAAGTTTTTATTGATAAATGCGACCGAGGATAAGAGTAAGTTATATTGCTTTGTTGACCATTAGTGGTTGCTTTAACAGATTCACGATTCTGTGCTGTACATAAATTACGTCACGCTCTTTGTGACAACATGTGACAAAAGGAGTATAGTGAAAATGTGTCAAATTATATTTTTTTAATTTACGAAATAAATAAAAATGTCCTTGGTAAAAATTACAGACATATTTCATTTTTTGTACAACGCCGTAATGACTAAAAACATCAGAAGTCTTAAAATTTGGTTTTTCGTAGGACTTTAACGTATATTTTACCCGAAAATATTAGTCGCAAATTTGTAACCTCTTTGGATTGTGTTAGGGGTAAGGATTGTGTGACAAAATGTGGATTATAATTTTTAATTTAATGCAAGAAAATGTGTCATATTTAATAAATTAATGCAAACGTATCTGAGTTCCAACTTCCATTATTTAGGATATTTAGGACAAATTCACAAATGTTGGTGAAGTGTAAAGATATTTGGAGTATTTCCTAATAAGTATTTGTATTTCCTAAGAATCGTGATATCATTAAATATAAAATAATCGGTCTTAAAATATATATAAACTTCTTACTTTTGCAACAATTTATCACAATGTTAAGATTTCTAACTACTTAATATGCAATCTTTCATTCTATAAAGAATAATTGTGCTTATGTTTCATTAACTTTCGATTTTATTCCAAATAAAATAAAAATGTAAATGTTTTAAAGAGATATGAAGTCGTACTGCAAATACATTTAGGTATACCAAACAACTGTTGCCGCCAAAGTTTACTAATAAATACAAAATTAATTAAGTCACATTAATTGGCTTCATTTTAAATTTAATTTAAAAGTTTTTTAGATAATTTTTTTTATTTGTATATTTCATTTAATCGCGAGGATATATTTTAAATGAAACAAATATAAAAATAAATGACGATACTAAAAGGTAAACGACGCGTCACTTACAGATAAAACAAATGCATTTTCCCTTTTATTGAAAAAGAAGAAATATTATATTGTGGAATGAAGTTTTCGTTTTAATGGGTACAGGGTTAGACACGAACATCGTACAAAAGTAAACATCTCTAATTTTGATATTAATTAACATTTATAACAACTTTATTTTTTGGAATTTTGATGATGGTGGTCGTTTACGGTTAATTTAGAGTTGTTAATTATTTATTTAGTTTAATTGTTTAAACATAGATCCACTACATGACTCCCTGAAAACTGGTTGGCTTGCTAATTATATTTTTGTGTCTGTCATTTTGTCTCAAACATTTTACCGATATTTTAAGTGAAATGCATAAGATCAAGCTTTTGCTTAACAATCATTAATGCAGTTGATATAATTTTATGAATTTACGTTCATGTCAAACATAACGAATAGTTTCATGATAAAATTTAAATAACAAATATTTATAGTGCCAGATTTGAATATATTCTGTTTGTTATGAAAATGTAGGATTTTTTTGCCTTTGAAATGTTTGAGTTTATCTTTGGTTATAGTATATGATTATAGTGGAATTTATTCTAATTTAATTTCGTATAGACAAGCAATAATAAACTAACTTCATTTGACATAAATTGAAATTTTTTAAAATAACGGTTAAGGTTAATTTATTTTTATTGGAGAATAAATTTATTTATCTCACACTTTGATTGAGAATCAAGGAATTAACCGCAAACCAACGAGTTTAATTTTAAAATATTTGCAATACAAATTAACAGTATTAGTTTTTTATGGAAATTAAAGCTGGTGAATGAGTTTGGCTAAAATTTTCGATAGCAGGATCTAGTAGAGGGCAATTGTGGTCCTTTCTGAAAGCCATGCTGTTGAGCTATTGGAATGCGATGAATCTATTGAGCAAACGCATAAGATCGTTAAAGAATTTTAAGTTTATGATTTAGGGTACTTAAAAATGAAAGTTGTGAATGGAACTGATCAGTTTTGAGCTATTTTGATGTGATGTGTGTTCACTAATGGAAAAGCCTCTTGGAGAGAATAGAAAAAAAAGCTTTCTAGCTCTTTAACAGAGCAACAAGGACAGCTGAAAATAGTACCAATCAGTTCTTACCAACTACAATAAAGAAATTAGACGGTTAAAAAGGAATTGTTACAGAAAGCGTTGAACAATAGACAGTTTGCAGGCTGCATCTCGACTCCGAAATTTAATTGCGTCTGACCACACCAATCCTTCGAGCTCAATCTGCAGTTTGACACTGAGACACTTTTATAGCCCTAATTTCCGGGCTCAATATGCCTAAAGAATTGGACTTTATTAACACGAATAAATGAATAAATAAGCGGATCTGCAGTACATAACTGAATCTAGACCGGGTAGATCTCTTATAAATAAACTATATGTTAACAAAAAACAAATCAAGGTTCAATATAAAAAAAATAATTAAAAACAAAAGTTACATAAACTAAATCAAAAAGCTTACATTAATGTGTTTCCAGCACGAATACTGTGGTAAAGAGTTGATGTAGCTCCCTCTTTTTGCATACATTTTGTTCATCCTTTGGAATCCGACGCATTTTAATTAACTTCAAAATTATTTTGCTTATCGTTTCAGAATCCAATACTTCTTTCTTTTTCCATGTGATCCTTCACCCTTTATATACCCCATTTCATATCTGCCAACCATTTTACATTTCTTCTTTTCAGCTTTACATACAACATAAGCACTATGCGGTATGCCCTTGATTGAACAATATCAGCCAATTAATAACAATTTTATTTTTGTATATATCGATAATAAATTAACATCATCATCCTCATATGTTTGTATATGATTTTTATTTACTAACAATATTTTTGTTTTACTAATATTTTGATCATGTAATATACACATATCAAAATTTGATTCCATTGTAAAATGAAAAACCATAATTTACTCCATTACAACATACATTTAAATTTCTTTATTTAAAATAATTTAATTTATTTACATAACATTAAAGCACGAAACCACTACTGTTGTATCAACTTAACTTTTTCATTTTAGTTTACATAATGTCCTGTATCGAATATTTTATCGAGTATACATAGCCAGCTTCTCTGTCTCTTGCTTCCCTTTAAGTATAATTTTATTTGCACACAGATTAAAAATGTCCCCATATCATTTCAATATAAAATAAAGTCAATCATTTTCATATTACATCTCAATAAACAATTCTTATTTAAATGAGAAAATATTCTCTACAACTACAGACAATAATTCTACCTTCCATAAATTTGAACAATCGTATTATATTTACATGTAATACTATGACTAAACTTTACAAAAAAAAATTGTTCATCGTTTGAAATATAAATACTAAAAGAAATCGGAAAAAGAAAACCATATAAAAGCAACAAAAATTTTTGGAGTTTTGAAAACAGTTTTTATTGAAACTGTTTCCTCGGGTGGAAGCCTGAAATTATAAGGCGACTTAGCAAACAACTTAATTTGATTATTAAAACCCAGATAAAACGGCACATGCATGTTTTAACTACGGTCACAGATTTGAATTTTTTTCGTGAACGACAAACGTCTTTATTTTGTAGGCAGTTTAACACGTATACAAATTTTTTAGAAATATTTTAGTTCGTTAAAATTTTTTCCGTAGAATACGATAAAAATATTAAAAAACTTTTTGAGGGTAGTTTTCTGCCTTATTTTGAGGTTTGAAAGTTTAAAATCATTTTTTCGGATTGTATGACACGTTTTTTTTTATTTTTTTTTTAATTTAGTTTGCAATATGCACTTTCAAATAGTTTTTATCGCGTGATGGAAGTAGTATCGATGTGAGCGCTAGAGGGCGCTGAAAGTGAAAAACCAGTTTTCACGATATATCTTGTGCTGTAAAATGAAAATTAAAATTTAAAGAATGTATTATAAGAGAATCATAGTCATTAAATTCAAATTCAGGGTCAAATTATTAAAATTCAAAATGGCGGCTAATATTTTTAAAGTTGGTGAATTTTGAAAATCGAAAAATGTATTCGTAATTTTCCTACATGGAGCTATTTCCGAGGAAAAAAATCATAAAGTTTTAGAACTACGTGAAAACCTTGTTTTTTTTATATTCAGCGCCCTCTAGCGCTCACATCGATACTACTTCCATCACGCGATAAAAATTATTTGAAAGTGCATATTTCAAACTAAATTTATAAAAAAAAAAAATTAAAAAAATGTGTCACACAATCCGAAAAAATGATTTTAAGCTTAAAGGGAGAAAACTACCCTCAAAAATTTTGTAAATATTTTTATCGTATTCTCCGGAACAAATTCTAACAAACTAATATATTTCTAAAAAATTTGTATACGCGTTAAACAGACTACAAAATAAAGACCGTTGTCGTTCACGAAAAAAATTCAAATTTTTTACCGTCACCGACGGCAAAGGGGTCGGCCAAAAAATCTAAAAAAATAACGAAATCGTTTGTAATGGAGTACTATAAATTCCTAAAATTTGGGAAAAAACAAATTTTTGATCGTCCCACTATATATATATATATATATATATATATATATATATATATATATATATATATATATATATATATATATATATATATATATATATATATATATATATATACACTCAGTTCTGTTTTTGCACGAATTTATTATACACGAATTTGAAATAACACGATAACACGAGTTGGAGAAAAAAAATAATTTTCTTTATGCACGAAATGTTTTGAAATAACACGAATCGATTAAACCTTTAAATTTAAATTTTTTCGTCTGTTTATCCGATTTTGGAAGAAAAACAAAATTCTTTTGTATTACCCTGTATATTTTTAAAAGCCGCTTCAAATTACAATAGGTAGATTTTTATATGAAATCTACCTAATACATTTGCAAAAAAAATTTAATTAAAATGTAAAGTAGAAATGTAATTATTTTTGAATTGATAATGTGCAATTTTATTTCAACTGATAGTGTGTGTTTCAATTTAAACCATTTACAGGCTGGTATAATTCTTTCTTTTTCTTGTTTAATTTTGTTTTTTTTTTTTGAGTTCCATATAGGGGCATGGCCAAGGTAATCAGCTTTAATTGTTCATCACGTACAATGGCAATAGTGACATAATTACCATGGCAGCAAATTCTTTAAAGTCGTTTATTACGCCCATCTCCAATTGCAGTCGAGGTCTCCCTGGACTCTCTGTGTGCGTTAGTGCACATTTGTTTAATCATTCCAGACTGTAAATCGGCTCGTAGAACATGCACAAACCAAGCAATCCAATTGGGCCGGATACAACCTATTGTATCATGATCGTCAAGAAGAACTGTGATCTCAAAGTTATATCGGGTTCTGTACTCTCCATCGTCTGTCTTAAGTGGGCCAAAAATGTAGCGTAGTATCTTCCGCTCAAATACAGATAAATGTGATTTTTTGTAAGAGTTCACGTTTGTGACCTATACATCGCACCACCGATTTAATCAATGTCTTGTAAAACTTGAGTTTGGTGTTAGTTGATACATACGGTGACCCAATGGGAGGTATAATTGAGTAGAAACTAGAAAGTTAGATTATCTACAACGATTCGAGCTTTTATATCTGTAAGTATGCGGTTCTTTGAGTCAAGCATTGATCCCAAATAGTTAAAAGATTCAACGCCCTCATTTCGTTCATCGCCGCACATCAAATCTTTCTTCTCCGCATCCTTTAAACATTCATATGTTTAGTTTTATCGTTGTTAATTTGCAGACCAATTTTTCTAGCACCATTCTCAATCCATCCAGGAATTCTAGGAGTGGTTTTCTGGTCGGTAAAGTATTCCCTCAGCAGCGCTTAAAACAGCATCTTTGAATAAATACCATGACTTATCGAGGTCTCCATTAATGGTTTCTGATTCCTCCTATATTTGGCAATATGATTTTGATATATCTGATCTGTTTAAGCATTCTTTAGTGATTAGATGTTAAATCGTTTCCGTTCTTTGAATTTCGGAATGCCTGGATTTGGAAAGTGGAACCTTATCAAAGCACACACAAGGAAGTGAGTGGTCACTTCCAATGTATGCACCGCTAAAAGATCGCTCAAAAAGAAACGTGCTGTTTCTAACACATGATCAATTCGATTTCGAGTTTTTCCATTCGGCGAAACCCAAGTCTGCTTATGAATCGACCGATGCGGAAGATCCTTTCATTCACCAGGATGAATTTCATCACGGCTTCTTGTATGCGTAGACCTACAAGAAACCTAGTACCAAATTCTCAGGCCCAACCCAAATTTTCATGAATGGGTCCGTTCCAATGTTAAGGTCAGTAGAATAACCTTTTTACACGTTTATATAGCGTGCCACTTGATCCAAGATAGACGCCCGGTCCAAGCCGACCTTAACATAGAGAACAGACGGTAGGGTCGCATTCGTTTTAAGGCGCCAATTCGCCGTGATGTAGCGTCCTTGACTAAGCAGTTTTTACTCTGCTTGTCTCCGATGCATTAAAATTATGCTGTCAGTATTACCCAGAAAGCACGGTGAGGACATCGAATTTCAGATTTCGCTACCCTTTATCTTTCTTTAGTTACCATATACTGCTATGGATAAGATTAATATGTAACATTTTTCAATGGATAGCAAGCTACATTTTTCGTATCTGATCGATAAATTTTCCATTGTCATTGCTATTTGTTAGCAAAATTCTACGTCAACGCAGTGCCAGCTAAGTAACGCTGACAGAATTGGGTTAGTTTAGTTGAGAAGAGCAAAGTAAATATGTACTGCTAATACTCAATGATTCTACACCATGGCTCCGTAAAACCAATGTAACTCAAGCGTCTGTTCTCCATGTAAGGGGTGGCTTGGAGCAGACCTCTTTCTTTAATCAAGCGGTTTGCTATACAATCGTGATAAAAAGTTTTTCTGGTAACCTAAAGTTTAGAACGGACCCATTCATTAAAATTTGGGTTGGGCGAAGGGCTAGTCCACCATTTGCGTAAAAAATTATTTGTAATGAGCTCGGTACACTGGCCTCGGAAACTGTACCCGGACTACGATTTAAAAATAGGACCCTGGAACGTACTAAGCCTTACAAAACCAGGAGATCTCCTAAAATTCACAAACCAGGTCGATAACTATACACCGAATATAGTGGCATCAAAAGAATTAAGATGACAAGGCAGTGGAATCTACGACACAATGAAAAGATACACTTTTAACTATTGCAGTCATCAAAACGGAAGAGAAATTGGAGTTGGGTTCTCATACATGATCGCGTGAATCAACATGTCATCAACGTCTGCCCAATTAATATGCAGATATGCACACTAAGAATCCGCACGCAAAAATTAATGTAACTATCGTCAATGTTCATGCACCCAGTGAAGACAAAGCAGATGACATTAAAGACCTGTTATGCCTTGAACTCATAGAAGTCATCAATAAGATCCCGCGGCACGATAAAAAAATAGTGGTAGGTGACTTCAATACTCAAATTGGTAAAAGTACAGAACTTTAAACACATATCGGCCTTAACAGCTGAGCTGGCTATGATGTATGATCTATAGTTATTTCAAACACTTTCTACCCTCAAAAGAAAATCCACAAGGTAATGTGATAATTAAATGACGGAAGAACGGAAAATCAAATCGATTAAGTGTTCTCAAAGAAACACTTTACAGGTGTAACTGCCGTTTTATCACACAGCAGAGGCGCTGATATGGATACCGATCATACGCTCGATAGCTTTAATTACAAGTGCAAGTTATCAGCCACCTCTAATAGACCAGCAAAAAAGGCCGTTCGCTGGAATGTTAATGCAACACTAAGTAGATATCAGGAAAAACTCCGGCAACACTAAGTAGATATCAGGAAATATTACTATTTCCTGAAACATAGAAGAGAATGACATCCCGCTGGGATGCCATTAAAAATGCAAGAAGAATACCAAACGCTTCAATCAACCATTATAGCGCCAGCACCCACTACAATCGGAAAACGAGCACCAAAATCACGCAACGAATGATTCGACGACGGTTTCCGCTAAAGCGTTGATTATAAGCGAGAAAAATGATTAACAAGAAGCACCCGAAGCTTCCCAGCTGATCATCTATGCGCTAAGAAATCCCCAGCGAAACTTCTACCGAAAAGAAACGCGAACTATGAAGAGTTGTATCGAAAATATCAACCAACATGCGGCTAATGGAAAAACGAAAGAGTGTTTTGCCAATACGCGGAATCTGACAAAAATGTCCACCCAAGATCCACAACCATCAAAAATGGAAAGAACGAACTTACAACAAACGAACGTTATGTGCTTGTAGTATAACGCTCCCACTTTCAAAGCCTACTGTATAAGTCGAATGAAATTGATACAATTCCAGCAATTGTTCCGTCAAGTGACGAGATTTTTGTCCCTTACCCAGCAATAGGAGAAGTGGAAGCTGCCATTGAAAATCTAAAAAATGGCATATCACCAGGTATCGATGGATCCGCGTAGAACTATTCAAAAATGGAGGAACTCTTGTCTCACGCTTATACGATCTGGTTCTTGCGATCTGGGACAAAGAAGAACTACCTGCTGAATAGAAAACAGCTCTCATTGCTCCGCTCTTAAGATAGCCGACCGCCTGAAGTACCAACTATCGAGGCATCACTCGACTTGCTCGACTTATCACGTTCGCCGAATCTATCATCGGTAACTCAGTGTGGTTTTCATCCCAACCGTTCAACCAAAGATCAATGTTTTGCTCTAAGGGTGATTCTGGAAAAAATTTTGGGAGTACAGCATCATCATCCACCAGTTCTACGTTGACTTCAAGTAACCATATGAGAGTATAATCTGGGCAACCTTTGGTCCGAGGTCAGTTTCTGGTCCTTTCGATACCAGGTGTTCGCAAGTGCATCGCCCGTATTTTTAATTTGGCACTTGAGAACGCGATAAAAAAAAGCCAACTCGAGAAACATAACTGCATCTTTAACAAATCTAGTCAAATTCTTGGTTACGCAGATGATATTGCGTTTCTCGGACGTAGAACAAGTGATATTAAGGATATTATCACAACTTGAAAAAAAAGCTAAACGACTTAGATTATGAATCAAAACTGGCAAAACTAAACTTCTAGCAACATCTAGATCTGGATATTAGCTATAAAAAGGAACGCGTGGAAAAATTCAAATTCCTCAGATCTGTAAAAACATCGTCAAATAACATGCAGGCATATATCAAAAGCCTTGCCACATACAGAGTTTTCTACGCATACTTAAAACTACTGCGATCAAAATTTCTTTTGTGGTCACACTTTATAAAGCATTAATTCGACCTGTGCCTACCTTCAGAAGTGAAAGCTGGAAACTGAACCCCATCGACTATAGAATTCTATCAACATGCGAGAGGAAGGTCATGCGAAGAATTTATGGTCCATATAAAGTTGCTGAAAATCAGTAATGAATCCGAATGAATCACGAAATCAGACAGCTTATTGGAAGCTGCGAAGTAATCGGATTCATTAAATTAAACCGGATCAGCAGTCAAATTCTATAATTATGAAGCGGTGAAGTGTTAAAAACTCACAATAATTCTGCAACCCATTTTTGGTTTGCCACTTTCTATAAAATTATTGAAGTTCTATTTTTATTTAAGAATATTTTCTAAAGTTATTATAACTAATTTATGGCAAAAGCTAGCCATCAATTGAATAATATATATAAGCGTACTATATTTTCAGAACTGATGGTGGTGTCAGTCAATAGCGTGTCCTATATTTTTTCGAACTCATTTCTCGAGAGTGGAACCAATCCTCCATTTTTCCATGTAAACAATGTATATTTTTACACGAATTTTTTTTACACGTCTTTCTCTGGAACGTATCTGTCGTGTAAAAACAGAATTAGGTGTATATATATATATATATATATATATATATATATATATATATATATATATATATATATATATATATATATATATATATATATATATATATATGTATATATATATGAGCAATTTCACGAAGATTCAACAACGTTTTGACTTGACCCCTTTTAATTTTGATTATTTTTTGTTTATAGATAGTCTTTCATAAATTAAAAATACACGTTCTCTTAGAATTTTTTTTTCGACCAGGGGTCTTCACAGGGTGCCCCTCAATTTTTGTTATTTTGTGATGTGAGTGCATTTTGACGAGCGATTGTAGAAAAACTACCCAATCGATTTTCATAAATGATATGTCGTTGAATAGGTTAGAACAAAGTTTTTAAAAATGCACACTGTTAATTTTTTGAAATAATTTTTAACGGTGTAACATAAGAAAAAAACGGTGTAATTGAAAAAAAGATGGCATAGCCTTCTTTTTTTTTTTTTTTAACTAAATTGAAGATTATGTTATATCTAACCACTTGTGAAAGTTTAGGACACGCGTTATTTTTTTTTAGAGATAAAATTCGTTTTGCATATGACTGTCGGGAATCAGTTTTTTTTTGTTCTGAGGGAAAATTATAAAAATGGCGTTATAAACTAAGAGATTTTTTTTATATTAAATATCAAATATTTTATTATTAGATGAACTTTTTAAAATATGATAAAAATTATATATGTAGTACAATAAATAAAATAAATACAATTGTTAAAAATGATTTACTTATTTTACAAACAGAAGTTTCTTTTGAATAGGAAAGCACTTCTGCAATTATTTTCTTTGTATTAGATGGCATAAAAAATGAAATGTTTATTTATCACTTTTAGTAATCACTTGTCACTCTTATAAAAAATAATTTGACAGTCTTGACTGCAAACAAAAAAGCCGTATAAACAACTAAATCTATTTAGGAACTTTTGACTGGAGAAGTATTATGTTCGTATTATGTTATTATGGAATCATAAAGTAAAAGATTGTTTTTCAACATTAAATTACAAATATTTTATTATTGAATAAACTTTTTAAAATATCATACAAATTATATATGTGAAAATATAGTTATTAAAAATTATTTACTTATTTTACATTCAAAAGTTTCTTTTGAGTTGGAAAACATTTTTGCATTTATTGTCTTAGTATCTACTGGTACAAAAGAATGAAATTTTTGAGTTCCACTTATAGTAATCGCATTTTTATATCGATTTTGTAATTTTTCTTTTGTTAATTGATATTCATTTTTATCGGCGTATCCAAAGTTCATGGTAGATTCCCATTTTAAAGCCCATTCGAAAAGTTTTTTTGGTGTATCAATAATATTATCTTCGCTCGCCATACTATAACGGTGTGCAGCACGCTTCAGTGTACCACCAATTCCATCACAAGGTCGCTTTCCATGGCTGGTAGCATGAAAATGCCATTCAACATCAACCTTAAAGTCTTTTTTATGGTGGCATAAGTTAATTAGGTTATGTTTATTTTTGTATTGAGAAGGTGCACGGTCAGTGTTGTAAATTATTTTTGTAATATTAGAATTTATTTGCGTTTTGATGAATTCAATAAGTTTTGTAATGAAAAGATGGACTGTAGTACTGTTGTGATCATTTATATCCGAAATGAGTATAAAACTTCGTTGCTGTATATATTCACTTGTGGCACTTTTAAAATAAATGACAAATGGATGAATAGTAGCTTGTGAATTATTATAATAATAGCCTTGAACCGCATTCTGAATTATGAAGCCGTAGTTTTCAGAAAAATCCCCTTGAACGAAGTACTCTCCTGCTTCTAAATTTTTTTTTTCCTCAATGAATGTAGATTGTTGTTTTGCTATAAAGTTGTGTGGTATCAAAATTTGTAAACGGTAAATAAATTTTTTCATAAATTCTTCTACAGTTTCTATTAAAGTATCCGAATTGCATCGATCAGTGGTATTCCATTGTTGATATTTGACTTGAAGGATTCCTTTAACGTCAAAATCATTTAGTAATTTTTCTTTCAGTTGTTGAAGTTTTTTTGAACATTCATTGCACTTCAAATTATGACAATCTGTTAATTTACCACATGAAACAAATTCAATTAATGTTTTATAATTTTGGAAAGCAGCATCAGTAATCCAAGACATCTTAGAGTGTTAAATCATTAGTTTTATATTTTGATGTATGGTACACACGCACACATTATGAACTCCTTGGGATAATTTTATACATTCTTGTGGTCGAAGGGACGTGAATTTAGTAAATCCTGTTTTCACATCAGGAAACTTATTTTTAAACTCCACATAAGCTTCATTTAATGTACATAGTAATAAGCGCTTTTGTGTTTTTATGCGCTCATCTCCTTTCTTAAAAGATATTGCATCTCGTTTGCCTGGCAATAATCTACTGATTTCATCACTTTTATCGAACTGCTCCACAACATTTATATCTGTTGTGGATACACCTCTTTTATCCGTCGCAGATGAAAATTATTTTCATGTAGAGTTTTACTTTTTTCAACCAAATGACGCGTAGCATTACTTCCAAATATATCTTGAATCTCCTGCATTTTCATTTCTTGCGGTAAAATTGACAACATTTTTTGTTTTTCAGCATAATCCCCATTGTCGAAATGTATCTTTAGGTTTCTAATAATTTCTTCATAACGTTGCCTTATTTTTGCATTTTCAGACAACTCTAATACTTCTCCAGTCAAACGTTCCTGAATAGACTTAGTTATTTAAACGGCTTTTTGTTTTCTGTAGTCGAGACTGCCACACAAATTTATTTTAAGAGGTGAAAGATGATCCGATATATGCGGCACAATATGTTCGTTTAAATTATTAATTAGCACATCACGCTCTATGTTAATCAAGTTTGGTGTTTGAACATAATCTCGATTAAAGCTGGCACCAATCAGTTGATCGGTTTGCATTTCATCTGATGTTTCATTTGAAGATGCGTCATTGGATACTGCATCGTCACTCACTGTTAGTGATGTTGATAAATCTGAACCAGAAGGTAGTGTTGACTAATTGATTAATTTAAATAACAAGATCAACATATTCGCTTATTCTCCATTGCACTAATCCCAAGAACATCTAAATGTTGTCGAACATTCTCTGTGATTTTCCTTTTATTTGAAGAACACTTAGAATTTGAAAATGGTTTAACGCATTTATATTCACTCATTTTAGAAAAATTAAATTTTGAAAGTTTTTGTTAAAGTAATAGAAATTAACTGATAGTGACCAATTTAAAACTTCATTTATATAACAAAAATGGGATTAAAAATAGTAATGCAGGCATCAATAAAGATTATATACGCCTATTTTTTATGACCAAATATAATTACTCTACATTTACTACTCTACAGCATCTATTCAACCTTTTGAATTCTTTGTCTTAATTACAGCCATATATAATTTAAAATCCTTAAGATGGTTTTTATTTATTTTTAATCCATATTAGTTTACGCCTATATTCACTTAAAATTGAAAGTAGGATTTTCAAATGTTTCAATCATGCATATCTAAAAAAACAGCCTCCTTTTAAAGGATTAACGGATTAACAGGTAAATTCACAGGTAAATAAAAACAAAATTCAATTTTGATAGTTAATTTTTTATTTATTTAGAGCACTAGATATCATTAATATATTATAATTGTTATTGTTTAGTTAAAACACACTTTTTTGATATCTATATGTTTATTACAACCGATCGATTTCGAAAGCTATAAGCTTCCATTTTCAAGGATCGTTCTAAACTAAAAGTTACAAAAGTTGAAAATTAATATATAGTGACATTTTTGTAATTACATATAAATCTAAATGAAATCTAATAATAAGTTAAGACATTAAAGGAAGAATTATATAATCATAAAAATATTGAGAGAAGGATATATGATGCTGACTTTTTTTACTAGTTATTTAACCGAAAAATGGGGGAGGAGATGTTTTTATCAATTATGTAAAGTATTATAATAAACCATTCAAAATTATAAATCTAACAATTATTAATACTTAAGAGTAAATACCTATTCTTATTGAGATTATTGACAAGTGGTCACAATTTGTGTTTAAAAAGGGGAGGAGGTCCAAATATTGAAACAATAAATGTTATAAAAAAATTTTGTTCATTCATTGTTAATTATATAAACTTGAGGGTTTGTTGAAAGATCTACAAGATTAAATTATGTAATGATTTTGGAACTAAAGTATTTTGTGATATTGATATTAAGATCTAGGTATAAATTTTCAAAAAATATATATTCAGAGATTAATTATTTTTACTACTAAACTAAATTATAAGATGTACAATCAAACAAAAAGCCAACTGAAAGGTAATAAAGTTATGGTTTTTGAGCATAAGGTTCGATTTTTAAGGTTTATTTATTATTATTATTTGCAAAGTTGAAACAATGAAGAATAGATTTGACCGTTATCAGCATTCATTAGATTATTGTTTGATTGTATCTCTATGGATTCTATTATTTCTAAGCGGCGGTTGTCTGTGCATTCTTTTACTAATCTCAGGTTATCGATATTGAATTCATGTGTCTTTGTGATCATGTGCTCTGCTACTGATGACTCTGTTGGATTTTTCAGTCTTGTTGCTCTCTCATGTTCTTTGAATCTAGTGCCTATTGACCTTTTTGTCATACCAATATATACCGCTCCACAATCTTGGGTGTTGCATGTTATGGAGTAAATGCCTGATTTATGTGTTTTTTCTTCTCTGTCTTTTGTAGATGAGGTCAAACTACTTATTTTGCTGGTAGATTTTGTTATTACATCAAATCCTTTTTTGTGAAAAATGTTGGACATGGCTTCGGTTAGACACGGTACATATGTCAACACGGCTCTGTTCTTTGTTGTTTTCTCGGATGCTTTTAAAGTTGTGATGTTATAACGATGTTTCTTTTTAACCATTTTGTGGAGAATCTGGTCTATCCATATTTGTGTATATCCGTTTTCATCTGCTATTTTATAGATAGTTGACAACTCGTTCTGGTAATCTATTTCTTCCATTGGTATGTTTATCAGTTTATATACCATGCTATTGAACGCTGCTCTTTTGTGTTGTTTGCTATGGCTGGAGTTTGAAGTGATGAGTCTCGTTGTAGCTGTTGGTTTCCTGTATATTTTGAATCCTATGCTGTTGTCTAATTTACGGTAAAGGGTGACTTCTAAGAATGGAATTTGGTTGCCTTTTTCTTCTTCGACGGTGAACTGGATCGCGGGTTCTCTAGAATTTAAAAAGGTGAGAGTATCTTTGATTTTTCTGTTATGGACAACGCAGAATATGTCATCTACATATCTGTGCCATATACGTGGAAATTCGTTAGAGAGGCTTAACTCTTTTTCAAAGTAGCACATATATAGGCTAGCTATGAAACTCGATATTGGGTTGCCCATTGCAACTCCTTTATGACAGTAATAGAATTTGTCTCGAAATTTGACATATATTAATTTTCAACTTTTGTAACTTTTAGTTTAGAACGATCCTTGAAAATGAAAGCTTAGCTTTCGAAATCGATCGGTTGTAATAAACATATAGATATCAAAAAAGTGTGTTTTAACTAAACAATAACAATTATAATAAATTCAATTTTATTTAAAAAAAAAATAAAAAAGTGGGATTAGATGCTAGCTTCATCTTTTAAACTTGTTTTCTTATGTAACACCGTTGAATAGGATTAAAAAACTAACAATGCACAATTTCAAAAGTTTCTTTTTAACACCTATTCTACGACATATCATTTATATTGTTATTATAATTATATTATTATATTTAAAAATATAATAATTTATATTATTATATTTAAAAAAAATTCTACTTGAAGCCGTATTTTTCATTTATCAAAGGCTTAATAATAAAATATTTGATATTTAACATAAAAAAAAAATCTGAATCTAAAAATCGCCATTTTTATAATTTTCCTTCAGAACAAAAAAACTGATTCCCGACAGTCATATGCACAACGAATTTTATCTTTAAAACAAAAAAAATGCATCTCCTAAACTTTCACAAGTGGTTAGATATAAAATAAGCTTCAATTTAGTTTAAAAAAAAAAAAAAGGCTATGCTATCTCTTTTTCAATTACACCGTTTTTTTCTTATGTTACACCATTAAAAATTATTTCAAAAAATTAACAGTGTACATTTTTAAAAACTTTGTTCTAATACCTATTCAACGACATATCATTTATGAAAATCGATTAGGTAGTTTTTCTACAATCGCTCGTCAAAATGCACTCACATCACAAAATAACAAAAAATTGAGGGGCACCCTGTGAAGACCCCTGGTCGAAAAAAAAAATTCTAAGAGAACTTGTATTTTTAATTTATGAAAGACTATCCGTAAACAAAAAATAATCAAAATTAAAAGGGTCAAGTCAAAATTTCCCAAAAATTTGCTGAACTTGCGTGAAATTGCTCATATATATATATATATATATATATATATATATATATATATATATATATATATATATATATATATATATATATATATATATATATATATATATATATATATATATATATATATATATATATATATATATATATATATAAATATATATATATATATATATATATATATATATATATATATATATATATATATATATATATATATATATATATATATATATATATATATATATTTATATATATATATATATATATATATATATATATATATATATATATATATATATATATATATATATATATATATATATATATATATATATATATATATATATATATATATATATATATAAATATATATATATATATATATATATATATATATATATATATATATATATATATATATATATATATATATATATATATATAAATCATAATAACTTTTGAAGTAATGTACATATCCCAACTATTTTAGATATTTAAATTTGTCTTAACAACCACAATTTGTTGAACATATAACTTTATTTCAGGAGTGATTTAAAAAAAGAAAAAAATATATACAGACATTTATGGAAAATAGGCAAAAAATTCCTTAAAGTAAATATCTTGATAAAGTGATTAATGTACCTGCATTTAAAATTATTGTGTTTTTTTCTAATAAAACTGAGGTTCCTAAGCGTACACACATATTTATATTACGAAATAACGGTAAATGTATATTTTTTTAATCTTAGTCTATAAAGGACTTTTTTTGACAATGTTCAGCGATAAAATGATTAAAAGTATTTGTTTATCACGAAAAAGAATATTCTCAAGTTTAAATTGCTTAAAAATGAATATTTCGCGTTGAGTTGTCCAACGTACGTTTGCGCTATCGTGCTCCAGACACTCACGACTCAAAAAAATGTTCTCGCTGCCCAAAAAATACATCAAAACGCCAAGAAATTGAAATAACGAATATCTTTCTATTAAATGGACGTCTATCTAGCGAAGTTACTCGAAGTACAATCAATTCCAGGATCCGAAAGCTAGTATGTCTACAATAAAAAGTAATATTCGAGGAAAAGGTCTTAATGAACGAGTTGCCGCACGGAAATCATTACTGCAACCAGGAAATAAGGAAAAACGGTTAAAATAGGCACTGGCACATAAAAATTGGTCACCTCGACAGTGATGAAAAGGCATGTAAACCGATGAATCGCAGTTTCTAATGTTTGGAACCAAGCGAAAAATTTCCGTACTACGCAGAGATAGAGAATGATTTAGATGACTGCACAAGATGACTTGATTGACTGTGAAACATGGTGGATGATCCGTTATGGTATGGAGATGCTTTGGCGGCAAGTAGCTTGCACAGAATTGTGGTGATTATGAATAAGGAAATGTATAGAAACATTCTAGAAACCCAAGTTGTGTCATCTGCTAAGAACTATTTTGGAATCAATAAGTCTTTATACAGGATAATTACCCCAAACATAAAAGAAAGATATGCACGCAATTTTTAAAGAATTTGGAAAAGAAAAGAGTGCTCACAGTATTGGAGTGGCCACCACAAACTCCTGATTGCAACCCAATCGAATTATTATTGGAAGAAATGGATCGGCAGGTTTGAAAAACAAATATTGCATCTATTATAAATCTCTGGGAGATACTCCAATCAGTGTGGGATAATTTGGATGCAAGAATGTCTTGACAAATTAGTCGGTAGAATGCCAAGAATTTATGCAAATAAATAGGTGGTTATTTCGATAAGTCCAATGACTTATCGAAATAACCACCTATTTATTTGCATAAATTCTTGGCATTCTACCGACTAATTTGTCAAGACATTCTGCATCCAAATTATCCAAATTATCATTCTGCATCCAAATTATTGGGCTAAATAAACGTAAATGTGGGCTAAATTACTTTTAATTCGGTGTTAAAAAGTTAAAGTTTTATATTTCAATATTATTATGACACAATAAAATGAAGTGCATATATAATTTTTGCTTTTTCATTAAAAATTAAAGGGTGCCTCATACTTTCTGCCTCTACTGTATATCATATGGGAACGCCGGTAACACTTTTTTTGCATACATTTGTTATATTTTGTAAATAATTTATAGTTAAAATTTTTTACAATATTTTATAAGCCTACTAGGAGGGCCGTCGTGCTTCGCTACGCTTTTAAATAAAGTTATGATTTCAAAAAGTGGTAATGAGAAATGCTAGCATATAATTTTTAATTTTTTTTTAAATATATGAATGAAAAATAAGCAGAACTCTAGCTGATCAGTTCGGATATATGAAAAATTAGCGATCAAATAAGTTAGAGATCAAATAAGCTTACTTGAAAACTTTATTGAATTTATCGAGAAAACTCGTAAAGATAACATTCAATTTTCATTGTGTCATTTTTATTGCAACTTATTTATTTTAATATGGAACGAATTTCAAAATGTCGTTTTAATTCTATTTATTTATTCGAGTACATGTGGCCACACTATATTTTTTGTTTTCCCGTCTGGTGCGTACACGAATAAATCAGAAGGTTTTCCTAACGCGCCAGCCACATACAATTGTCCATGCGATAAGAACGGATTCTCCAAATCTAGTCCACATGCTTGCAGGCACTCTCCGTGTGCTTTGTTGATGGTAATTGCAAAAACGAGTTGCACTGGAAACTAAACGTTTGAATCTGTTGGGATAATTGAAGTATGTGGCCTGTCTGTCGTGGCAACACTACATCTTCCTCTTCGAATTTTTCACTCAAAATTGTAGATTCAATGACATTGTTCATCATTTTTTTCACCGAAGTTCAAAAAAGTTTGTGCAATTTCAAAATATGTGGCATATTTGGAATTACAATATGTGTCACAACAACACATAAAAACCTTTTAAGACCTAAGTTCTACAACATAATGCTTTTTAAGACATTGATGGACGCAATTTTTTTTTTATATTCTTCTTAAAGAATGGAACACTTAATAATAAATCCTTTCACATAATAATATACGACATAGGGCAATATTTCATGATAGGATGGAGGAAATAAAAACAATATACTTTTTTTTTTTCATATTTGCAGGAACAAAGCTAAAATTAGGTTCCTAATTATCCTAGTGCTAGAAACATATTTCAAGATCATCATGTAACGCATTGTTTACCTCAAGCCAGCATATATAATAGTTATATGGAAGCTCATTTGTTCGAGCAATCAAAAAGTTCATTCTTTTAAAAAATAAAAAAATTACGTCCATCAACACCTTAGAAAGCATGTTGTTATTTGACTTTTTTCTTAAAAGGTTCTTATGTGTTGTTGTGACACACATTGTAATTCCTACTACCCAACACATTTTATTTAAAAAAAATAGAGCGTTATCGTCAAAGAATATTCCATAATTAAGACTAAGGGTACTATCGTTGATTGAAAAAAGAATATTCGCCAGCACCCGTAAAATATCACTTATCCCCTTAATATAAGTGATCTCTTACTGTTATTGTCAGTAGTATACGATATCTCACGTTAACTGATTTGCCAATAGCAGGTACTAAAGTACGCGGCTTTGTCACATCCATAGATACAAAATTTTAAGTATTTCATATGTTCCTGCGGGCGGGCGGATATTATAATCTCATTGGTAATTTTGAGCTTTTAATCGTTGTTATCAACTATCTTTCTTAGTTGAAGAAACATGTATTACATTCAATAGCAAACCAATAACATATTTAGTGTAGATGATAAAATATATAACATCATTATGTGTTTAATTCAAATACATATAGTTTTGATATATAAATGTAATTGTTTCAGATTATACTTTCATTTTGCAATTTCATTAAAAAAAATGATCAAAGGAATCTAACCGTATAAAACGATATTTAAAGAAAAATCAAATTAAATTATTATCAACATTTAGGCAGAACCCCTTAAGATGATTATAATGGCCCTGGGGTTCCATCCAAAAAAAATTTGCATGTTACCTATGCGCAAGTATACACAAAAACTTCCCAAAGTTTCATGATGATCGGATGAATGGTTTATTAACGCATAAACGACAAACATACATACTTTCAATTTTATATATATAGATTCGGTATGTTGAATGGATTTTCGTTTACTAAATTACTAAATTAAAAATCGCAGTTCCTCTAATTCATCAGGTTACTCTAAGAAAAAGGAAACGTTTCTGGGCATCCGGCACATTAAATCATAAAGAAAGATACATTTTCTTTCGTCACTTAATGTGATATTAACGTAGTCTATTAAATGAATTAAAATCGCAGATTATCCTTTTGCTGTAATATTGAGAAAATTGCTACGTCACTCAATGGTTTTACTTTTTCTTGGAGCATAGGTTTACTTTGCCATTTGAAATCTTTTTCGGTCTGTAAACAAATTTAAAAAATAAAATATAGAGGGGCTGAAATCTCACAGTTTTGAGATATCAAGACTTCGATCTGGGTTAAGGATTTTTATATAGTTTTCGGCAAAAAACTTCTATGAGGGCATGGTTTTTAGTTTTGGGCAGCGATGTATATCAAACATAACTCTTTGTTAAAGTACAAGTATTCAGAGATAAACTCTGTTTAAAAATTTATTACAAAACTAACACGAAACATCAATACGTTGCCGGAAAATTATAATCAAAATTCCAAAAATATTGTTAAATTAACTAAAATCTAACTTTTTCAAAATTCCAAAAATATTCCAAAAATTAGAATAAAATCTTATATTTAAATTTTTTCTAAATTCCAATAATATTTCAAACTTCTTAAAAATTCAAACTTTTTCCAAAATTCTATCAAAATCAAAAATTGAAAATTTTTTCAAAATTCCAAAAATTATAATAAAATCAAAAATTAAAAATTTTTCAAAATTCTAAAAATATTCCAAAAATTCTTACAAAATCAAAAATTAAAACTTTTTCCGAAATTCTAAATATATTGCAAAAATTATTACAAAATCAAAATTACAAACTTTTTCAGAATTCCAAAAATATTTCAAAAACTATAACAAATTGAAAAATTTCCATGTCCAATTTCATTTTAAATTACATTTACGTCATAAAAACAGCCACAAAACCTTTCTTTTAACACACTTGACAACATTTTTTTGACAAACTTATAATGCCATAATTCTCAATAATAATAATAAAATTTCATTTCAAACAAACAATTTTATTTATTTCCAAAAAATTGGGTAAAAAAATAAATAAAAATAAAAATCTTTCTTTTTACGCACTTGACAACATTTATTTGACAAACTTATAATGCCATAATTCTCAATAATAATAATAAAACTTCATTTCAAACAAACAATTAATTTTATTTTTTTTCCAAAAAATTAGGTAAAAAAATAAATAAAAATCTTTCTTTTGACACACTTGACAACATTTGTTTGGCAAACTTATAATGCAATAATCTAGTTTTTGATCTCACATACCAATCCCGACCATCAAGATTTCTCCAAATTTAATGTTCCTACTCGTAATCACTTAAAATGAACGTTTTTTAAGACAAAAATATGAAAATTTGCTATTTTTGACACACATAATGATTTTTTTGACACACTTCCGGTACAGTTATCGAACACAGCGTCCTTTCGGACCTGTCTCTTGCGAATACCTATTTTTAGAAAAAAAATTTTTGAAATCCCTCCAGCCGTTTTCCCAGCAGCGTAGGTAATGACGGACGGCCGTCATTAGGACCTACTGATTCTAAAAAAGCAAAAAAAAAAAATGTATGTCTGTCTGTAGGCCGGCCGTCCGGCCGTCCGGCCGTCTGTCATTACCTACGTCGTTATTACCTATAACGTCATTACCTATAACGTCGAGAAATGCCAAAAAAAGTGGGGGTAAGAATTTCACTTTGAGCTCATGAATGTAATACTTAGGTCTTTCAGACCGAAGTAATATTTATCAACTTTTCCACCAAACTTACATGCTGCATGTTTAGTTTACCAATTTCTAACCCTATGGTTTCCTCTATACTGTTGTAAATTAAGAAATATATCTCCCGTTGAGGCGTTGAATTTAATTAATTTTAGTCTTGTAAAACAAGTGTTTCTCCAATTTTGGTTTGGTTCTGCCCATGAACAATTATTTTTTTGTCATGAACAGTTCTCCCTTTATAACTAGGGCTACTTTTTAAAAAGCACGAGTTTTATAAATGTTTAATTTAATGACTTGCTATAGACAGATTTTAAAATTTTTTTTATTCGCCTACATATTAAAGTGTTGCTTTATTATTGTGATTTGCGGCTTTAAAGTATAACTTTTCAACTATTTATTTTGTTGTCATAGCTACGTCCAAAAAAGTAAAAAGCATTTGTATTTATTTAAATTCTATGAAAAATAAAAATTTTTATCAAAGCAACCCTTAAATTCAAAATTTCATTATCCAATTAAAATAGTTTTTTATCATTTGTTGTCATAGCAACACAATAATTTGGAAAAAATAATAAATATTTTGTCAAAGGTTACTTGTTCCACTTATGTTTATTTTAAAATTTATGAAAATTTATAATTTTAATTTAGAATAAACAAATTTTCCTAAAATATTTTGCTTGCGGCGAATAAAAAATAGTATATGATGCACGGACGTAAGCTATTTTGGACTTAATGTGGGTGCAAATCTCGGCTAGCGCCTCGATTTGCTAACTCCACATCCGTTCAAAATCTTTAGCTTTACGTCCTAGCATCATAATGTACTATTGTTGTGTTTAAAGGTTAAACAAAGACCTATTTGATAATAATATTTTAAGTTATAATTTTTTAACAATTTACTGTGCAAAATTAAAAAATAATAAGGTTGATATCTCATCGATCGTTTTTTATATTTTCTTTTATAATTTTAAAACTTTATTAATTCACAAAAATTGGGTTTGCGATATTTTTTGGAAATTATAAAAATTTTTGAATAAACTATTATCTCTTTAGTTTTTTTTTAAATTTCCATTTAAAAAAAAATCGCCAAAACCTAAATGATCGGTATTATGTAGAAAAGTAATGAAATTATAACTTATAAGGCAAAAAATAAAATTTAGCGGAAATATCCACCCTCCAACCATTTTTATTTTTTAATATTTTTTATAACAAAAAATCAAAAACTGTAATTGTATTTATTTTAACTTACTTTTATCATATGTATTTATTTTAACTTACTTTTACAATATGTACTTTAAATTGAACATATATGAAAATCGTGGTTTTTTAAAATTACCCCTAGCTTAAAGGGGTTTGGAGTGCTGCTTCTGTTTCCATCTTGGCCCTCTTAGACTCTGTTCAAAAGCGGGCTATACGAATAGAGATACGCTTTTCGCGACATTTTCTGTTTCTCGGGAAAAATTGAGAAGGGAAATCTGTTTCTCGAGAATTCTTGAGAATGAATTTTCTTTAATTAGTAAATAATTTTCTAACCCAATAACACCTCATAAACCCTATTCTCTAATTATAACCGCCAAATTATCAATAGCTATCTGGGATTTTTGAAAGTTACTAGAATTAAGAGAATCAGCGGACGCTTTGTTAAAGTTTCTTGACAGTCAAATCATTTTCTGTATGGGAAACCAGTCCTGTAAAAATACTCTATCAAAGTAAACAAACTATTCTTACGAATTTTGAAATCAAATAGAGGAAACAGCTTTTTTCTCGGTTTTTACAGAGTGTTGCGATACACAATTTCTATTGGGGGTGTAATTAAAACAACTATACTATTTGAATAAACTTTGGTCCTCACTTAGGTCACTCATATAAAACTAATCGATTAAATTAAGTCTTCAAGTGAAATTGGGCCATAAAAATTATAGACCGGGAGGCAGCGTTGCAAATGAAAAAGTTATTTGATGCCGGTTGATTTTTATTTATTTTAATTAATTAGCTCCAGCTGATGATAAATTTGGCGGTCAGCTGCTAAAGTAGTGGGGGGTGTGGTTGTGGGAGACTTTTAAACTGGTAAAAAAAACGAATTCCAAAAGTAATTTGATGCCACTTCAAAATTTGTATGATGCATGTTTACACCATAACAATTGAAAAAAAAGTCGTCAGCTGATTGGCGGATGGGGGATTATACGTCAGCTCCTCGTATACATCAGTATAAAAATGCAATATAGTCAAGACCTTTCTGCATAGGATCTTGATGAAACTTTGGCAAATGATCCAGGTTCACTTGAAAATGGAAAATCTGAATTCATTTTAAATTTGGACAAAATGGCGGGGGGTCTCCCGAACACCTCTAAGTTTAAATCTTCAATAACTTCTAATCCCGACTTATGATCTTATGGAAACTTGGTATAAATTTTTAATACTGTTTCCAATATTTCTGCGTACTAACTTCCGGTTTGACACTTCCGGTTAAAAGTTTTTTTTCCAGGTGTTTATCCCTACTGTAGCCTACAATTACCGATCGATTTTCATGAAACGTTGGTAAACGCTTTCAAGTGTCATGAAAAACATTTTGTTAGCTTTTGGATTACATTGGATAAAGGGTTGGGGGGTCCACCATACAACAGATGGTTTTTTCCACAGTGTTTATGTTTGTTGGGAGCATAAAACATTCGTTCGGGAATGAATTTTGACGAAACTTTGCAAAAAGATGCAAATATGTATGGCAAGAAACTGATTAGTTTTTTAGCGATAGTAAGCCAAGTTGTGAGGGGTCACCCAAACACCTGTTTTTTTTAAAGCTTAATAACATATGCACCTGATAATCGAATTGGATGAAACTTGGTACATAAACATTTGGTACGGTTCACAAAAGTTCTGCATCCCAACTTCCGGTTTTTCATTTCCGGTAAAAATGTTTGGTATTCCCAACAAACATTGCAACAATGGTGACACAATAAGCAGGTGTTCGGGAGGCCCTCCACCACTTATCTCAATATTGTCCAAAAACTAATCAGTTTTTTGTCATTTAAGTCTCCATATTTTTTCAAAGTGTCACTAAAATTGATTAATGAATGAAGTCTGTATGCTCCCAACAAACTTTAAAAACCAAGTGCGAAAAGTCAGCAGATGTATGGTAGACCCCCACCACTTTGATCAATGTGTCCCAAAAGATGATAATTATTTTTCACTAATTGAAACTTTTTCCATAAGTTTCATCATAATCACTTCATTATTGTAGGCAGTGAAAAAACTTCAAAAAATTACGAACCAAAATTTTTTACCGGAAATGAAAAGCCGGCAGTTGGGATGCAGAACTGTTGTGAACCGTACCAAATGTTTATGTACTAAGTTTCATCCAATTCGATTATCAGGTACAAATGTTATTCAGCTTTAAAAAAACAGGTATTTGGGGACCCCCCACCACTTTGTTCACTATCGCTAAAAAACTAATCAGTTTCTTGCCATACATATTTGCATCTTTTTCCAAAGTGTCGTCAAAATTCATTCCCGAACGAATGTTTTATGCTCCCAACAAACATAAACACTGTGGAAAAAACCATCTGTTGTATGGTGGACCCCCCAACCCTTTATCCAATGTAATCCAAAAGCTAACAAAATGTTTTTCATGTTACTTGAAAGCGTTTACCAACGTTTCATGAAAATCGATCGGTAATTGTAGGCTACAGTAGGGATAAATACCTGGAAAAAAACTTTTAACCGGAACTGTCAAACCGGAAGTTGGTATGCAGAAATATTGGAAACAGTACTAAAAATTTATATACCAAGTTTCCATAAGATCATAAGTCGGGATTAGGAGTTATTGAAGATTTAAACTTAGAGGTGTTCGGGAGACCCCCCGCCATTTTGTCCAAATTTAAAATAAATTCAGATTTTTCATTTTCAAGTGAACCTGGATCATTTGCCAAAGTTTCATCAAGATCCTATGCAGAAAGGTCTTGACTATATTGCATTTTTATACTGATGTATACGAGGAGCTGACGTATAATCCCCCATCCGCCAATCAGCTGACGACTTTTTTTTCAATTGCTATGGTGTAAACATGCATCATACAAATTTTGAAGCGGCATCAAATTACTTTTGGAATTCGTTTTTTTTACCAGTTTAAAACTCCCCCACAACCACACCCCCCGCAAGTCTGACGGCTGACTCTTATTTTCTACATCACAAATAATTAATCTATCTATAAAAATTAAATTCAATCGGCGTCAAATCACTAACCAAAATGCAACGCTGCCTCCCGGTCTATTACGTTCCTTTATAGACATTATACGAAAAATTTTAATAATTCGTCAGCGATTCATCATTTTTATCATATGGATAACGGAGTCCTCACTCTCAATATTTACAATATTTATCATATAAAACAAATATAGTGTTCGTTATCTAATTTAAAATTTTAGTTTATAGGATAAAACATGATTCTCAATCTAATTTAATGAATTATTCTGACAGAAAAATTCGTGAAATCGTAGAAGGGTTGCGCTGACTGCAAGAAAAGCTTAGTGAGTTTTAAAAATTTAAATTTAAGGTTTAAAAAATTTAATGAGTGATTTTTGTTTGCTTTTAACTTTTTTTAAAATTCTCGAGAAATAAAACAAAATTTCTTGAGAAATGAGAAA
Source organism: Diogma glabrata (assembly GCA_963693315.1). Taxonomy (NCBI): domain Eukaryota; kingdom Metazoa; phylum Arthropoda; class Insecta; order Diptera; family Cylindrotomidae; genus Diogma; species Diogma glabrata. Next base: position 343,184,986 of record OY856187.1, read on the forward strand.
TAAAAATCTTTAGGGAAATCTTGAGAAATCGAGAAAAAGAATTCTCGAGAATAATATCTATATACGAATTGTGGGGTGATCGAGATTTGACGTCAAAACTTGATTCCCTACAACATCGTCGCACCGTTGCTGACCTCGTTGTTTTTTACAAATATCGTCATCAACAGTGCTCAGATGAAATCAGTGGCATCATGCCTCAAACTTATTCTTACCCCCGTTTCACTCGGCAATCGGTTACCGCAACCAGTTAAACGGTCGAGCTCCCGTGCTGTCATACTGGCAGATCGCAGAAAGATATCTTTGTCCGAACTGCATACAAATGGAATAGTTTGCAGGAATCCATAGTCTCAGGTGGTTACAATCCGCAGAGGTTTATTTTAAAAAAATGTGAAGAAATCTTGATATTCGGCATCTGTATGTGAGACCAGGTCCTTGATTACTGTTATACAAGTGTGTCAAAAAAATCGTTAAGTGTGTCAATAAAATGATTTTCACATATCTTATTTCCCAATTTTTTTTGAGAAACATAATATGGGAAACATTTTCGACTAGAAAGATATAAAACATAAAATTAATAATTTGTATGACATAAAATGTAATTGAACATGAAATTGGACATGGCATATGGTTCTATCCAGTTTCAGCTCTCCCCTACTTATAGGAACAGTTGGAAAATATCAAGTTGTTGCAGATAAAATGTCGTTTTTTAACAAAAAGAGTAATTTTTTGTGATTGAAGATTTCATGACTTCAGAATAACAGGAACAGCTAAAAACTAAGTTTGAATTTTTGACTATGTTATAATTTATGCAATATTTTTGGAATTTTGTAATTTCAATCCTTAATTTTGGATTAATTTTTGAAATATTTTTAGAATTTTGAATAAAGTTTAAAATCTTGATTTTATTATAATTTTTGGAATATTTTTAGAATTTTGAAAAAGTTGTACTTGTAATTTTACTTGTACTTTTACAAATAATGTTATGTTTGATATACATCGCTGCCCAAAATATAAAAACAATGTAATCATAAAAGTGTTTTACCGAAAACTATTTAAAACCCTTTAAAACCCAACCACAGACCGAAGTTTTGATATCTCAAAGCCTTGAGTTTTTAGCCCCTGCATATTTTTCACATTGAAATGAAAATCTTGTCTTACGGTATATAATAGCGGACAGAAGCTATATTTCGGTTAAACAAATTCAGCATCACAGTGCCGAAACACCATGACCCCTGAGGTCGATATAATAACAAATTAATAATATTCAGAACAGTACTAATGTTTACGTTTGTTGAAAATCATTTTGTTCATTTTTTTTTAAATTTTTGGGCTTATTATTTTGTTGAAAAACAATCTGTTAATCCATCTTTAAACCAAATCAAACAGGTAAACTAGTCGGAAACAATAAAATTTATCTTCATTTCAACCTTTACAAAACATTAAACAAAACTAATTTTTTGACAATAAAATTATAACAAAGTTGCTTTTTGTATGTAGGTATGTTTACACAAAATTTGTTGTTTAATGTTTGAGATTATATTTAATAGTAATTCTTATCTTATACTCTTACACCACTTACTTAAATAATTTAATTTTTATATTAAAAATCAATAAATATGTAAATGCGTTATTTCAATTTACATAAAAAACTACTTCTAACCACAACTTTTTGTCTTTTTGTTTTTTACGTGTTTATAATGCATAACATTAATTAGTTATTGCTTACTAAACCTATAGGCCAGTAATAATAGGAGAAAAAATTAGAAAAAAAAAAATAATTCGTTACAGCAAACTGACAGTGGGATATTGTAGAACACGATATTGTAAAAGAGGGAAACATAAATCGAACCAGCAGCTGCTATCCGGGGGAGAATGGGGAGGGTTTTTAGGGGTTGAAAGGGGTTTTTCGTGATTTCTGGCTAAACCGTGCATCCTATCAAAAAGAGTTATATGTAAAAGTTGTAGGGAATAAAAAGATCTACACTTTTTGTACGGACCATTTTTACCCTCACCTCAACATTTTTCGAAAAAAATGTGAAAAACCGATTTTTTTCCTTTTTCCTTTTTCTTGTTTTCTTTTACAAAAAAAATTTTATGAAGTTCAAATTTTGGAAAAAGATACCTCTATTTATTGGAAAAAGGCAGCAATATTTTCGGAGGGAAATATTTAGACGTTGTTGTTAAAATTAATTTTTTTGAAAAAAAAAAACAAATTTTTAACTGCGATTCCTCTTAAAACTACGCCTCCTAAAGAGTTCAGTTTTGACTCATTTACTCGTTCTTACGTCTATTTTTGATAAGTGGTAAAAAAATGGTACACTGTTATGGAAAAAAAGACGGGAAAATTGAAAAAACCGAGAAAATCGCTTTTTTTTCGTGGTAATTTGCATATTTATCGTTGAATAATCGTTATTAATTAATAAAATCATTTAAATTTTTTATGATAAACGTAAACGACGATCATTTGGAAATAAATTAATGAATAATTATATGCTTTCGTTACTTTTAGTTTATTTAGGTAACAAAAAAGCAAATTTTATTCTTCAAACATGGCGATCTCAAAAAGTACCTTTTAGTTTTCTTTCATGTTTTTTATATTTTACAGATTTGTTATTTACTTAAAACATACTAAATCTATAAGGACAATTGTTATTTTTTGTTTTTGAGAAAAACACATTTGAATATAGGTTGATTTTTTTTGTACTTTGTGCCATACACTAAACCCAAGTTTACTGATTCTATTAAACTTATTTTGGGTTTAGAAGGTACTAAATGAGGTTTAAAGAAGGTACTAAATAAGCTTTTTTTGGGTTTTCTGAAGGTTTAATATTTTACCCAAAACATATTCAAATTACAGACAGACGTTTTGTTCGACGATAAAAACCAATTCGAATATTTGTTAGCAAAAATATGCCAGTTGCAGATTTTGCTGAAATTTATCAAATAGATAGTGAATTTTCCTTTCAATTACAATAAAAAATTCATATTAAATTAAAATATATCATATATTAATTATCATATATTATAAACTAAAATAAACATTAAATATTTTAGAAAAATGAAAATTCTGCCAATCCCATGTACCTTCGAAATCAAATTGCTCAAGAACGGCTTTACCAATTTTATCAAACTTTTTTTTTTTTTGTAGGTGATTAGTTAATCGTTTGAAAAAAAAATAATTAATTGTTTTTGTAGTTAATTTTTAAATTAAGATATTAAAAAACTTTTTTAAAGTTGGCGCTTGGGTTGAAGATCAATTGAAATTTAATTTATTTTTTTTTGTAAGAACAGTTCTATCTTTACTCTAAAATATTACAAATTTACAAAGAGGCTAATATTCGTGTTCTTGAGATATTTAATTTTTAAGATTTTTAGTACGACTGAAATTCTAATTGTTGATTATTTCTTCGAACAATTTTTATCAAGTTCGAAAACGAAAGCATCTAATTATTCATTAATGTATTTCCGAATGATCGTTGTTTACGTAATAATAAAAAAAAAAATATGATGTTATTAATTAGTAACAATTATTCAACGATAAATATGCAAATTACCACGAAAAAAAAGCGATTTTCTCGGTTTTTTCAATTTTCCCGCCTTTTTGTCCATAGATTTATACTTTTTTTTACCATTTATCAAAAATAGACGTAAGAACGAGTAAATGAGTCAAAACTGATCTCTTTATGAGGCGTAGTTTTAAGAGAAATCGCAGTTAAAAATTTGTTTTTTTTTTTCAAAAAAATTAATTTTAACAACAACGTCTAAATATTTCCCTCCGAAAAAATTGCTGCCTTTTTCCAATAAATGGAGGTATCTTTTTCCAAAATTTGAACTTCATAAAATTTTTTTTGTAAAAGAAAACAAGAAAAAGGAAAAAAATCGGTTTTTCACATTTTTTTCGAAAAATGTTGAGGTGAGGGTAAAAATGGTCCGTACAAAAAGTGTAGATCTTTTTATTCCCTACAACTTTTACATATAACTCTTTTTGATAGGATGCACGGTTTAGCCAGAAATCACGAAAAACCCTTTTCAACCCCTAAAAACCCTCCCCATTCTCCCCCGGATAACAGCTGCTGGTTCGATTTATGTTTCCCTCTTTTACAATATCGTGTTCTACAATATCCCACTATCAGTTTGCTGTAACGAATTTTTTTGTTGTTAAAATACTATTTTGCCTGGCCTACTATTCAATATATATTACTATGTTGTAGAATGTAAATATTTTTGAATATAGAAAATACTCAGACCGAATATATTGTGAGTAAAAAAGCACTAGAAATAATAAAGTAAATATAATAATAATAATCCTTTATTGACTTCAAATTTATAATACAGTTGTGTACATTTAATAATTTACTGAGATCAGCTTTTAATAGTAAGCTTTACAGCAGATGAAATTAATTATTATGTTTATTGCGAAAAAAAAAATGAAAAAGAATGTTTATATATACAAATGCAGTTCAGTCTGCTTAGTAACTAATAAAAAACTTATATTTACCTAACCTACTTAAATCTAAACTTAAAAGCTACGTTGCAAAAATTAAGCGGTAGTAAAGCTAATTGCGTTTATCAATTCATTTTCAATATAATATAATTTATTTATATATCTATCATTAGCTTCTCTAGCAACTACATTGACAAGCTTTATATTTAATTCGTTGTGCAGTCTTAAAGTTATTGCACAGGCCCTGATACGGAGCCAGTTATTGCGAGTGCCACTGTAGGTGGCTTGAACTTTTAAACACAACAATTTTACTACTTCAAGAAAAAATAAAAATATAACTAACCTACGGATTGTAACGATCACCCTCACACAAATCTGAATTTAGGAATCTCTTAAAATACTTATTCCTAATCTGACATTTCAATAGTTAAACTTCGGAATTAATTAATAATATATATATATAAAAACAAATAAACTTATCTTCTATGTAATCGAATTGATGCCTTCTATCCTTTCCAGATTGCCTTCGTTGTTTTCTTTCCATTCACCAGCAAAAAATCCATTTGGAAATATAGCTTTTAATTCACTTAACATATGTGCAAAAAAACCAGACTTAATTTTGTTAAATTCCTTCGATATTGAGAATTTTCATCAAACATCTTTTCTTTACCTTCCTTAAATAGTTTTATAGCTTGTTTACCTTTTCTCATTAAATTATTTGTAAATATATTAAAATGTTCATTTGTGTGTAATATATACATTTGATCCTCACATTTAGAATAAATCAAACGTAATCTTTGATATGTATCAATTTATTATTTTATTTTTAATTCCAGACACTTATAATTAAAAACACACTATTCAAACTTTCATAAAACATTTTTGTGTTTAAATATAACATTACAAAAATTTGTTTTTGATATAATTATCAATGAACTTATTTTTTTCTAAACATGATTGCATGAACAAACTTTGACTAGATGTCATCTTTTGAAAAACTAAAACCGGAATGAATTTTTATTTAAATCAAACTTTTAACATCGAAAACTCATTCCATCCAAAAATGTGATTTTTTGTTTTACATCTTATGATGTCAAAACAAATCGGGTAATACTCCAAAATTCAACAAAGATTAGCAACAACATCTGTTTGTTAGAATTGGAAATAAAATTGAGTACGTTCGGTTGCTTTTTATAGTATATTCAAAATTTAACTAGCAGTAAAGTATTAGAAAATTTTAAAATTATTGTTAATGTAAAAATGAACGGAAACTAATGAAATACATTTCTATTGAATTGAAAACAAAGAGGAATTTGGTTTTATTATTGTTTTGCGATTATTGCGATCGTTACACCATGAATTCAAGGTAAAAATCAAGATTTCTACTCTTGAAATCACAAAAACGTCGCCATCCCCTCCATGACAGAAACCACCAAAGCACTATTAAACTTAAACTAATAATAGAAATTCTAATAACTAATAAAAAAAATTATAATAACTAAGTAATATTAAATATAACACCTATTTAAATTCTAAAAACCGAGAATTAAATTTATAACTATAATAACTAATGATTAAGAATAGAAGTTTAATTTATGACAACTAATAATTCTAACACTAAATTTAATTTTATAAAAAAAATATATTGAAAAACTTAGGCTTGGTATATAGGAAATAAACGCTAGAGATTTCGATGGTAAAACCCGCAAAATCATGACTCGCAATCACCAACAATAGTAAAACCAATTCTCAACAAAAAAAATGGAGTTAGTACGACGGAAATGTAAAAAGGATGAAAGCACAAAAACGAAAAAAAAAAACAACGAACGCCCAATTCGAAAACACACAAGATTTTTTGTAAAAACAAACTTTGTAAAGGAACAAAAAGGACCACCGTCGTAGCCAATCTTTGCTGAATCTTTCACAAAAATTCCTAAAACATTATATATGTAAAAGTATAATTTATTTATTTAATTTCAGATATACTGAAATAGTTATATATACCTAAAATTAGTTATTGACGATAGCACCCCTAAAATATATTTATTTATTTTTAAAAAAATTGAAAAAATGAAAATTATTCAGAAAGGATGTTTATTTATTGGATGCACCGTCCTAGCTCAAAATATTGATTTATTTTTAGAAAAAAATAAAAAATATTTATTTATATCTTGATGTCTTGCTTATTAAGAAAATTTATTTATTTAGTTACCTAAAACTATTTAGATTCTAAAAAAAATTATTTATTTACCTAAAATTATTTAATTACGAAAATTTACTTTATTTAATAAAAAATTTTATTTATTTAATTCTTGAAAAATTTGTTTGATTTATTTTATTTTTTTATTTAATATCATAAGAGATTCCCAAAATCAAGATTCGTGTGGAGACAATTTAAAAAGTAAGTATGGCTACAATATCCATATTGTTCAAATTTAAAATATCGCGTTCGCGAGCCCACTCCAACAATGCATGTGAGAACCGACTAGAAAAGCCCCTAACGACCAGATTCTACAGAACAGTTCTCCCCAACCTAATAAAACAATCACAACTGTCACGATTAGACACTAGGTCCATTTCTACTGACCCAGTTGTGCTTGTTTAACCTAAAAATAAATTACAACTAAACCTAATGCGAAAGTTGAGGAACGCTCCCGAGCACCAGACTTCAAATCCTAAACTCTATGAAAAATTGTTCTATTGTAAAAGCTAAGTGGAAAAAAATGGTAAGTTTTTGAATTTGTATGAGGTGAAGCCTCTGATCCTGAAAGCAAAGTATAATTGGTTCTTCTCTTCATTACACCGAAGAAGCCTCTGAGCAAAGAATGGTACTACTGGTTTGCACCTAAGTACAAACACAGCAACACCACTCCTCGTCCCTGAGGACTTCCTCGCCGAATGAAGAGAAGAAACCAATGTTCTTCGATCGCATAACCCCGATGGCCATAGGCGATCTAAGAACGACATTAATGTTAAGGGGATAAGCCCCATGGATGGCTTTTTAGGCCTACCGCTGAGAAAGGAGAATTTATACATTAACATAAAGTAAATAATACATAACTTATCCATAATCTAAATAATTTCTTATTTAAAAATGCTAAATCGAAACATGAAATATATAATATGTGTTAATAAAGTTTTACATGAAATTAATTAAATTTAATCTTCAGACTAGATAATAAATTGGTAATTTATATTATAAAAAAAATTACGATTATTTTAAATTTAAAACTAAGCTTACTAATTTTTAAGTTATTAATTCTAATATATTTGTTCAGGTCAAATTTTCATCGCTTTATTTATTGTATTCAAAACAAAAATAAATGTTAGCTAAAAATAATTATTTCTATATTTATCTTATTTTTTAAATTAATCGCAATAAAAAATAATTTTAAAAATGGTGGTAACTAAAATGGACTCATACGAGATATGTATACGTACGTCAGCGGATCAATATGATGACAAATGTGGAGATATTGATTTGGATCCGGCTCACTCTATAAAGTTAATGGGAATTAATTATTTTCAATTATACTTCTATAAACACAGACCAATAATACTTTGATAGTAGTGACGAAAGATTTAAACTTATATAAAATTGTCGAAAAACTGTTTGGTCAATGTTAACTTTTATTACGTTAATAACATCCTAAAACTCATAAAAACATGACTTAACCACAAAAAATTCTTTCGCCAAACGAATTGTGTTGCAATAGGAAACCTACCTAGATTTTCAGGTTTGACATAAATTATTTTGTATATATATATGAGATACACAAAATAATTCATGTACAAATCATAAAATCTAATAAGGCGTATTGCAATAGAAGTCGTTTTGGCCAAAAATGAACATTATATTAGCCAAAATAAAAATATTTCAACATTTCCGTATAAGTTCAAAAGTTTATAGAACTGTAATGAGACATGTTCTATTGACATCCACTCCATAGTGTGAATAATACACACATCAATACCTCGAAATTGTAACTCACATTAAACCAATGACGAATATGGGGATCGCGTATGAGTGCATTGAAAAAAAGCTAGCTAAACATTTACTAAATCTAACCATAATCAAAAAAAACATACAATTAATTTCATAATCCAAAAAATAAGTCAACAAAAAAACCAATACTGGTTTTACCCAAAAATTACAAAAATTTATAATAATATTATATGAATATCTTTGCCAAACCAAACCGGTTTGACAACCAACGCCTAAAACTGCGCCAAAAATATACAAAATCATTAATTATTTACTCATATAATTCAAATATAAAAAAAACCCTTACAAAGCCCCAGGTTTTTGTTTCGGCTGCCAGTTCTTACACAGGCCCTGATACGGAGCCAGTTATTGCGAGTGCCACTGTAGGTGGCTTGAACTTTTAAACACAACAATTTTACTACTTCAAGAAAAAATAAAAATATAACTAACCTACGGATTGTAACGATCACCCTCACACAAATCTGAATTTAGGAATCTCTTAAAATACTTATTCCTAATCTGACATTTCAATAGTTAAACTTCGGAATTAATTAATAATATATATATATAAAAACAAATAAACTTATCTTCTATGTAATCGAATTGATGCCTTCTATCCTTTCCAGATTGCCTTCGTTGTTTTCTTTCCATTCACCAGCAAAAAATCCATTTGGAAATATAGCTTTTAATTCACTTAACATATGTGCAAAAAAACCAGACTTAATTTTGTTAAATTCCTTCGATATTGAGAATTTTCATCAAACATCTTTTCTTTACCTTCCTTAAATAGTTTTATAGCTTGTTTACCTTTTCTCATTAAATTATTTGTAAATATATTAAAATGTTCATTTGTGTGTAATATATACATTTGATCCTCACATTTAGAATAAATCAAACGTAATCTTTGATATGTATCAATTTATTATTTTATTTTTAATTCCAGACACTTATAATTAAAAACACACTATTCAAACTTTCATAATAGTATATTAAGAAACTAGTTTCATAATCGACGATTTTATCGCACGCAATCTGTTTAGAAAACGACCCGCGCAGCGGGGAGTTTTCTAAAGGATAAGTGCGATAAAACGTCTTATGAAACGAGTTTCTTATACTATTTTTTCTATTTTGCATTGTTTGTCTTGAAATTTTAAAAAAATATTTTTTATGTTTTAATGTTTTAAAGAAAATTTCTAAAAATTTCAATTCAAAATAGTAAGCTCTGCGTTTCATCATGTTTCTATATATTTTTTTGTTGCAAAACTAGCTTACATAAAATGTGTATTTTATTAAAAAATAGTCAATTTGAAATTTTGTTATTATTACTAATTATTTTAATTAATTAAAATATTTAACACTAATTAAGATATTCTTATTAATTTTATTTATATAATTATTCGTTTTAATTTTCACTGACGTTTGTATGACCAATGTGACCAACCTTGAAGAACAAAACTTTGCGTATCGTAATGAAGGCCATTTCGATACGCATTTGGGTATCGAAATGACTTTATTTTAGACGCAAAATAGAAAAAACATTTTTGTGTTTAAATATAACATTACAAAAATTTGTTTTTGATATAATTATCAATGAACTTATTTTTTTCTAAACATGATTGCATGAACAAACTTTGACTAGATGTCATCTTTTGAAAAACTAAAACCGGAATGAATTTTTATTTAAATCAAACTTTTAACATCGAAAACTCATTCCATCCAAAAATGTGATTTTTTGTTTTACATCTTATGATGTCAAAACAAATCGGGTAATACTCCAAAATTCAACAAAGATTAGCAACAACATCTGTTTGTTAGAATTGGAAATAAAATTGAGTACGTTCGGTTGCTTTTTATAGTATATTCAAAATTTAACTAGCAGTAAAGTATTAGAAAATTTTAAAATTATTGTTAATGTAAAAATGAACGGAAACTAATGAAATACATTTCTATTGAATTGAAAACAAAGAGGAATTTGGTTTTATTATTGTTTTGCGATTATTGCGATCGTTACAAAGTGCTATAACGTCTAGGGCGTTTATATATAGTTTTTAGAAATTTGTTTTGAATGATTTGAAATTTCTTTTTATGACACAAAGCAATATCCCACCAAATTGGCGCACCATAAAGTATGATATTAAGAATCACACACTTGTAAATTAGTGTCTTATTATGACTATTCAGTTTACTATTTCTGTTGAGTAGAGGATATAGACTTTTGAACAGTGCATTACATTTTTGTTGTATTTGAGTGACGTGTGTCTTAAATGTTAATGATTTATCCAAATAAATTCCTAAATATTTAGTTGAAGGTTTCCATTCCAAAGAAGAGTTTTGAATCAGAAAGGGTTGTTGTGGAAGTTTACGGGATGCTCTGCATCTAGTAAAATAAATAGCTTCACATTTTGATATGTTAATACTAAGTTTCCAGTTTTTAAAAAATTCGAGAATTTTAGTGAGGTACAATTGAAGCTTATTGATAATAGATACCGCCAGCTCATCTGACACAAATATTGCAGTGTCATCAGCAAATAATGATAATTTACATTCACTATCTCTTGGAATATCATTGATGAATAAACAAAAAGCAAAGGACTCAATACAGCACCTTGAGGAACCCCAGCTGGAATGCTAAGTATAGAGGACATGGAATCAAAAATCTGGACAAAAAATGTTCTATCAGTTAAGAACGATTTTATGATTTTAATTAAAAATATTGGAAATCCATATATAAATCATTTATAGCAGACTGCGTCTTGCCAAACTTTATCAAAGGCTCGTTCAAGGTCTAATAATATCATTCCAGTAGATTTTAGCGAAGATCTATTAGATTTAATATGATTGACTACACGATGGATTTGATGAACTGTAGAGTGCCCGGATCTAAAACCAAATTGCTCGTTTATAATTATTTGATTATCAGCTATGAACTCTTCCATTCTTCTTTTGATAATCTGCTCAAAGAGTTTTCCCAATGTACAAAGAAGACTAATAGGTCTGTAGCTTGTAGCAAGAGTGGGGTCTTTGCCAGGCTTTAAAACAGGAGTAATTTTTGCTTTTTTCCATTGAATGGGGAAATAGCCTAGGTTCAAGCAGCACTCGAATATTATCTTAAGAAAATGGATTCCACTTTCAGGAAGATTTTTAAGTAAAATAAAAGAATATTATCTACACCTGGAGCTTTGAGCCTTGGAAGGAATTTCAAAATATCAGAAATTTCAGAAGGGTGAATTTCAGGAATTGTAGCATTGTTATCCAAATTATTGAAATTAGTGCAAAAGTCATTCACTTGTTCTTCAATTACAATATTGGAGTTTGGAATTTGATGAGCGTCAAGGAAAACATCAGCCAATACTTGTGCTTTTTCTGTATTTAAGAAAATTCGATTTCCAGTGTTGGGAGTAACTAATGGTGGAATGGACTTGCGATGGTTTTTAAAATGTTTAGTTGTTTTCCAGAAGTTTTTTGAACCATTATCCAAGCATTCAAGCTTCGTTTACCATTTTTGATTATAAAGGATATTTATATGATATTTAATAATTCTATTTAGCAAGTTTATTGAGGTTTTAATGTGAGCAAGGCGACTTCTGAGGTAAGATCTTCTAAGCGAATTTCGGTGTCTGATAAAACTTAACACTTGATCAGATAATAACAATTTATCAGTTGGAAGAACAGGCACAAGCGGTACGGATAGCTCACGAGCTGAAGAAATAGATGCTGTCAAAAAATCGACTGCAGCGTTGACATCTGAAATAGTATGAATTGAACTTAAATTGAAATTTTCAATTTCAGATGATATATGATTCTGATAAATGCTCCAATTAACATTTTTATAGTTAAAGTATTTACGATGGCAATGATCTACTTGATTATTAAATACTATTGAACAGAGGACTGGCAGATGATCGGAGCAGAGTGCTTGAATGGTGTTAACTTCGGATATCAACTGTGGGTTGTTTGTTAAAAATATATCAATAATACTAGGGACTCCAGCAGGACTATAGTGGGTAGGATCTTGGGGAGCGATAACAACACAATCAGAGTTAATAGAATAATCATATAAAGTTCGACCACCGCGGTTAGTTCTAGGACAAAACCAGTTAGGATGCTTACAATTTAAATCACCACCAATTAGGTAAGGAATATTACCACTACAAATTTTTATAAAATCATTTCTGAGATGCTCAGAATTCGAATATGAACAATATACAGAAAATATTTTAAGTTGATTATTATCACTACTTATTATATTAATACCCAGGGATTCTATACAATTTAATTTAAGGTCAGGAAGAAGCGAATGTTTAATGCAATCTTTTATAAGAATACCAACACCACCCCTGCGAAGATTTTGTCTATCATTACGATAAAAGCGAAAATTAGGAATCGAAAATGAAATAGAAGGCTTTAAATGCGTTTCACTAATAAGTAATATATCAATATCAAAATTATCTAAAAACTGAATTACCTCAAATTTTTTATTTTTTATACCGTACGCGTTCCACACACAAATTTTTAAAGAATTATGGATAACAGACATATTTAATAGCAATATTAGCCATAACATCAAACTGTTCTTCTTTGGAATGGCACCCCCGAAGTCCTGAAACAAGTTCTTTGAGAATTTGTAATAACTCATGTGGTGCAAACAAATCATTTGTGCTATCTGAATTAATATTAATTGAATTTTCATGATTGATTGCATTTGTTTGAACCACTGTACTGAACTGCATTTTTTTGTTAGCAAAATTATTATTAAAATTATTATTAAAATTGTAATTGTTGTTTTGATGAGGTATTGAAGGAATAATAGGAAAATCCTGTTGTTGAAATGAAAACGTTGGTTGATTTGAAGGTCGACTCAACTTATTTTTTAGATTCAGATGATTTTTTATTTGAATGTATTTTTCTCTTTCTGGACAAATTATAGAGTTAGATGTATGATTTCCACTACAATTACAGCAAACATGTTTAGTAATATCGTTTTGTAAAGGACACTCCATATCATCAATATGTTCATCTCCACCACAGAAATTACATTTTGGCTTCATGTAGCATGCGTTCGCTCCATGACCATACATTTTACATTTATAACATTGGAGAGGACCTTTGCTGGTGGATCGACAAATTTCCCATCTGCACACTGTGTTATTAACAAATCTTATATTTTTTAATTGATTCAGAGACATTGATCCCTTTTTGAAAGCAACAAAATAAAGGGCATCTTCACTGTTTCGACGATATTTTTTAGGAATAGTTTTCCAAACATTAACAGGACTCAGGCCACTATTCTCGAGGCTTTTCTTAACTTCATTTGTATCCATATCATGGAGCCCACATAGTACAAATTTAACAAAGCGGTTTTCCTCAAGCGTATATGAGAACATACCATTGTTATGTTCTTTTAATTTAGTAAAAATTTTGTTATAGTCTGATAGGCTATATGTTAGTATTTTTATACCAATTGACATGATTTGTATATTATATTTTGAAATATTTAGTTCCTTCATATTTTTATGCATCTCCGTTGAGGAAGATTTTGTAATTATTGGAGGAATCTTTTCTACAGGTTTTCTAGAACTTTCACCAGACGGAGAACAAGTTTGCGATGTTTTTGCATATTTTGATAAATTAACGTTAGGCGGTAAACCTGCATACCTGTTTACTGTTGGGATGTCACTCATTTTAATGCCTTGACTCATCTGTTTAATGCTGCTGAGCGAGCTCCTAGGGAGGCTACGCATCTGGCGACTTATAGTTCTTTTATTTGTGAGCATCCACACACAATAATCACAAAACAATCAATTTATATTTCAATGTTTAACTTTAATTTGATTTGAATTTATAACTAACAACAAATCCAAACAAAAAATAAAACACAGTTAGAAATTTTAATATTGAAAAATTTGATTATAACTTGATACTTTGATGTTTACTTCGCAAACACCGAATATCGAATCTAAAGTAAATATAATTGAAATAAAAATTAACTATATTTAAAAGAAATTTTCATTGACCTTAATTAAGTAATTTTTGCTTTTTTCCATTGAATGGGCAAATAGCCTAGGTTCAAGCAGCACTCGAATATTATCTTAAGAAAATGGATTCCACTTTCAGGAAGATTTTTAAGTAAAATAAAAGAATATTATCTACACCTGGAGCTTTGAGCCTTGGAAGGAATTTCAAAATATCAGAAATTTCAGAAGGGTGAATTTCAGGAATTGTAGCATTGTTATCCAAATTATTGAAATTAGTGCAAAAGTCATTCACTTGTTCTTCAATTACAATATTGGAGTTTGGAATTTGATGAGCGTCAAGGAAAACATCAGCCAATACTTGTGCTTTTTCTGTATTTAAGAAAATTCGATTTCCAGTGTTGGGAGTAACTAATGGTGGAATGGACTTGCGATGGTTTTTAAAATGTTTAGTTGTTTTCCAGAAGTTTTTTGAACCATTATCCAAGCATTCAAGCTTCGTTTACCATTTTTGATTATAAAGGATATTTATATGATATTTAATAATTCTATTTAGCAAGTTTATTGAGGTTTTAATGTGAGCAAGGCGACTTCTGAGGTAAGATCTTCTAAGCGAATTTCGGTGTCTGATAAAACTTAACACTTGATCAGATAATAACAATTTATCAGTTGGAAGAACAGGCACAAGCGGTACGGATAGCTCACGAGCTGAAGAAATAGATGCTGTCAAAAAATCGACTGCAGCGTTGACATCTGAAATAGTATGAATTGAACTTAAATTGAAATTTTCAATTTCAGATG
Source organism: Diogma glabrata (assembly GCA_963693315.1). Lineage (NCBI taxonomy): Eukaryota > Metazoa > Arthropoda > Insecta > Diptera > Cylindrotomidae > Diogma > Diogma glabrata. The sequence continues at coordinate 343,200,188 of OY856187.1, forward strand.
ATATATGATTCTGATAAATGCTCCAATTAACATTTTTATAGTTAAAGTATTTACGATGGCAATGATCTACTTGATTATTAAATACTATTGAACAGAGGACTGGCAGATGATCGGAGCAGAGTGCTTGAATGGTGTTAACTTCGGATATCAACTGTGGGTTGTTTGTTAAAAATATATCAATAATACTAGGGACTCCAGCAGGACTATAGTGGGTAGGATCTTGGGGAGCGATAACAACACAATCAGAGTTAATAGAATAATCATATAAAGTTCGACCACCGCGGTTAGTTCTAGGACAAAACCAGTTAGGATGCTTACAATTTAAATCACCACCAATTAGGTAAGGAATATTACCACTACAAATTTTTATAAAATCATTTCTGATATGCTCAGAATTCGAATATGAACAATATACAGAAAATATTTTAAGTTGATTATTATCACTACTTATTATATTAATACCCAGGGATTCTATACAATTTAATTTAAGGTCAGGAAGAAGCGAATGTTTAATGCAATCTTTTATAAGAATACCAACACCACCCCTGCGAAGATTTTGTCTATCATTACGATAAAAGCGAAAATTAGGAATCGAAAATGAAATAGAAGGCTTTAAATGCGTTTCACTAATAAGTAATATATCAATATCAAAATTATCTAAAAACTGAATTACCTCAAATTTTTTATTTTTTATACCGTACGCGTTCCACACACAAATTTTTAAAGAATTATGGATAACAGACATATTTAATAGCAATATTAGCCATAACATCAAATTGTTCTTCTTTGGAATGGCACCCCCGAAGTCCTGAAACAAGTTCTTTGAGAATTTGTAATAACTCATGTGGTGCAAACAAATCATTTGTGCTATCTGAATTAATATTAATTGAATTTTCATGATTGATTGCATTTGTTTGAACCACTGTACTGAACTGCATTTTTTTGTTAGAAAAATTATTATTAAAATTATTATTAAAATTGTAATTGTTGTTTTGATGAGGTATTGAAGGAATAATAGGAAAATCCTGTTGTTGAAATGAAAACGTTGGTTGATTTGAAGGTCGACTCAACTTATTTTTTAGATTCAGATGATTTTTTATTTGAATGTATTTTTCTCTTTCTGGACAAATTATAGAGTTAGATGTATGATTTCCACTACAATTACAGCAAACATGTTTAGTAATATCGTTTTGTAAAGGACACTCCATATCATCAATATGTTCATCTCCACCACAGAAATTACATTTTGGCTTCATGTAGCATGCGTTCGCTCCATGACCATACATTTTACATTTATAACATTGGAGAGGACCTTTGCTGGTGGATCGACAAATTTCCCATCTGCACACTGTGTTATTAACAAATCTTATATTTTTTAATTGATTCAGAGACATTGATCCCTTTTTGAAAGCAACAAAATAAAGGGCATCTTCACTGTTTCGACGATATTTTTTAGGAATAGTTTTCCAAACATTAACAGGACTCAGGCCACTATTCTCGAGGCTTTTCTTAACTTCATTTGTATCCATATCATGGAGCCCACATAGTACAAATTTAACAAAGCGGTTTTCCTCAAGCGTATATGAGAACATACCATTGTTATGTTCTTTTAATTTAGTAAAAATTTTGTTATAGTCTGATAGGCTATATGTTAGTATTTTTATACCAATTGACATGATTTGTATATTATATTTTGAAATATTTAGTTCCTTCATATTTTTATGCATCTCCGTTGAGGAAGATTTTGTAATTATTGGAGGAATCTTTTCTACAGGTTTTCTAGAACTTTCACCAGACGGAGAACAAGTTTGCGATGTTTTTGCATATTTTGATAAATTAACGTTAGGCGGTAAACCTGCATACCTGTTTACTGTTGGGATGTCACTCATTTTAATGCCTTGACTCATCTGTTTAATGCTGCTGAGCGAGCTCCTAGGGAGGCTACGCATCTGGCGACTTATAGTTCTTTTATTTGTGAGCATCCACACACAATAATCACAAAACAATCAATTTATATTTCAATGTTTAACTTTAATTTGATTTGAATTTATAACTAACAACAAATCCAAACAAAAAATAAAACACAGTTAGAAATTTTAATATTGAAAAATTTGATTATAACTTGATACTTTGATGTTTACTTCGCAAACACCGAATATCGAATCTAAAGTAAATATAATTGAAATAAAAATTAACTATATTTAAAAGAAATTTTCATTGACCGCTGATAATTTTATTCAATTTTACATTCGATTGGAGAATAAAAATTTTTTTTCAACAAAATGTGTTGTGTAATATAAGAATTACAAAATGTGTTAACACAACTCATAGGTAACTTTAAAGACCTAGGTCCCAATAAAAACATGTGTTCTGAGGTATTGTTGGTTGTTTTTTTAAACCTTTCTATCTATTTCATTTGTACGCTGTGCGAATAGAGAAATCCCTCTGCATTATGTCACTATGACAGTGAGTGATCTCGATAGTTTGGCTGTTTGCAGAAACCGATTAACGTCTAAAACGAAAAAAAAATATGTTTGAGACATGATGGATCGAATTTCATCCGAACACTGCTGGTGACGATATTTATAAAAAACAACGAGATCAGCAACATTGCGACGACTCAAAAAACCTTGTTTGTAAAAGTAACAGAAATCGTCGTTTATTTAACAAACATTTTTGTTAAATTTTTTAAAGTTGAATTTATTTAATCAACAATTTTAATGGCTAGTTTGTAAATTTGACCACGTATATGTATGTTGATTATACAAACAAAAACAACAACTAGGTTGTTAAAATAACAAAATTGTTCTTATTTTATATTTGGTTATTTTATTACAGAACAAAATTACATACTTTTTGTGCATGTGTTGCAAAAATAGTTGTTTGAGTTGAAAATATATTTTGATTATAAACTAAGCAAGTCATCTTCATGCAACACTTGCACTAAAATGGATTACTAAATTGCTACTTTTTGTGGTACTTATAGAAGGTCAAAATCTATTCGCAAAATGTTATAATAGTCACATTACAATACAAAATGGAACTTGATTGGAATTAATTAAGAATGCACAATTTTTGTTTTGTTTAAAGGCAAATGGATGACTAACGTATGTTATCGTGGCTTTTTACTAAAACTTCAAATCTTTATAAAGCTGTATGGTAATGACACATTACAAGAGTTACAGTTGTTACGGCAGCTTCCACTTCTTCTATTGCTGGATAAGGGACAAAGATTTCCTCAGTTGATGGAGCAATTGCTCGAATAGGATGAACTTCATTCGTTTTATTCAGTAGGTCTTGAAAGTGGGACCGCCACACTGCCAGCACAACACGTTCACTGTTGTAAGCTCATTATTTCCATTTTTAGACCTGCAATTCGACTACAACATAACCATGAAAGCAGAAAAAGCTGACATATGGAACTTCTGAATTTAATTTTTGGTCCTAGACGTCACGCTATATAGATCCAGCATGAAAATAGATATTTTCAAATTTCATTGCCTAGAAGTCGATGGAAACAGGCAAGGTGCGTATAGGATTATCACCTCCATATGAAGGTCTTTACAAAGTACTCCACTGACTCCGCAAACACTTAATCATTAAATTCTATCAAAGTTAAAAATCACACCGTTTTAATTGAGCATACGAAACCAGCATATGTTATCCTATCTGAATACCGAACAGAGTTCAAAAACCAAACCACGTAAAATAGTTCGTATTGCCTCACGATTGCGATAGATCGTATTGCCTTTGGAAAACCTCACGGAAAGAGATAAAGATTTTAGTTTTCTCTGGAAATAGGACACATATGTGTCAAGAAAATAACCCTGAGCTATTCAACAACTTCTTGCAAATGAGTGCAGAAGGCTTTGACTATTTACTCTGCTTGATTCGCCCGCTCATCGAAAAGAAAAACATACCGAAAGGCACTTACGGCTGCTGTAAGAAGCAGTATGGCAGTCGTCCACTGTTTTCTGGCCACTGTTGATTTAGTACAGTACAGTACTCTCATGTTAATTTTCCAAATGTCCAAAGCGTCAATTCATCATATAATTGAGGAAACATGCGACGCAATCTATAAAGAGTTGAAAAGCGAATATTTTCACTTACATATTAATTCAAATTTTTGGGGGGATTTTTGTGAGAAATTAAACTCAATTAAAGTAAGGAAATAATTTGATTTTTTTCAATTCGAAAGTATGGCTGGAAATTATCAGATAAAAACTCCGTTTACTCATTTACGTTTAATTCAGTTTTTATCAAAGTCATATATATAAAGTTTTTGTACTTCTTTTTTCAAGTTTAAAGTGCAATCACAATTATTCGAGTATTATGTCAATTTCGTCCAAAACTATATCTCTGACGTTGGCTTGCTGCTCGAACATTTGGGATTCGTCATTCAAAACAGCCGTTTTAATCTCTATTTTAAAAGATTGAGCCAGCAATATGGCAGTCTTCTCGATGTAATTTGTACGTAAGGCATTCCTTTTTGCCGCGCAATCGTCCTCGCTGCGAGCCATTTCCTTGTTGACATCAGACCATGCCGCATTTCATGCGTATTTATTTTTGAACGAGGATTGATCGAGGTAACACAGGCGCTTGTGCGCCTCAATTCGTTCAATTATCTGCAACGTCTCCTCATTCAGCCATGGAGCAACTTATTAACGACCTTTCGGTTTGCGTTGACTTTTGGTTGGATTGTATGCACTGTCCACTTCAAATAAATTTTGGTTCCTCATTTTACATGGCACGATTATAAAATACAACGCAGACAAAATTGGCACAAATTAAAAAACAAACACCATCGCAGAAACCTTTGTGAAGTTAGCCCGTAATTCTATCCCGTAAAATAAGAAAAGTTGCATATGGCAATACTACAAAATTTTATACTATATGACATTTTATTTTCGATTTTTTTATTAAACTAAGATTTATGATCGTAATTGGAAAAGGTTCAATGAACATTATGTGATTCATTTTTACAAAATTTAATTTTATTTCAGTATATGTTACTCTCAGCCCGTAATTTGTTCTTTCACGATATTACTATCTTAATCGCAAATGAGATAGACGCTTGTAAGCTGAAAACGGTTCCTTGCCCGGAAATTATGATTAATGATCTTAATTGGAAAAGGTTCAATGAACATTATGTGATTTTTCCAGAATTTTTGTATGTGTAGTTACCTGGATAAAATTTTGAGAACTTTGGGCAAAATAATAAGTTTTCGTATTTTTCGTACTAATTTAATTTTTGATACATTTTTTTATGTTTTAATAAACCAATTACGTCGAAATTTTGTAAATATTACACACATAATCAATTACAACAGCCAACGTTCATTTTTACAAAATTTAATTTTGTTTCAGTATATGCTACTCTCAGCCCGTAATTTGTTCTTTCACGATATTACTATCTTAATGGAAAATGAGATAGACGCTTGTAAGCTGAAAACGGTTCCTTGCCCGGAAACTATGATTAATAATCTTAATTGGAAAAGGTTCAATGAACATTATGTGATTTTTCCAGTATTTTTGTATGTGTAGTTACCTGGATAAAATTTTGAGAACTTTGGGCAAAATAATAAGTTTTCGTATTTTTCGTACTAATTTAATTTTTGATACATTTTTTTATGTTTTAATAAACCAATTACGTCGAAATTTTGTAAATATTACACACATAATCAATTACAACAGCCAACGTTCATTTTTACAAAATTTAATTTTGTTTCAGTATATGCTACTCTCAGCCTGTAATTTGTTCTTTCACGATATTACTATCTTAATGGAAAATGAGATACACGCTTGTAAGCTGAAAACAGGTTCTTGCCCGGAAATTATGATTAATGATCTTAATTGTAAAAGATTCAATGAACATTATGTGATTTTTCCAGAATTTTTGTATGTGTAGTTACCTGGATAAAATTTTGAGAACTTTGGGCAAAATAATAAATTTTCGTATTTTTCGTACTAATTTAATTTTTGATAAATTTTTTTATGTTTTAATAAACCAATTACGTCGAAATTTTGTAAATATTACACACATAATCAATTACAACAGCCAACGTTCATTTTTACAAAATTTAATTTTGTTTCAGTATATGCTGCTCTCAGCCCGTAATTTGTTCTTTCACGATATTACTATCTTAATGGAAAATGAGATAGACGCTTGTAAGCTGAAAACGGTTCCTTGCCCGGAAATTATGATTAATGATCTTAATTGGAAAAGGTTCAATGAACATTATGTGATTTTTCCAGAATTTTTGTATGCGTAGTTACCTGGATAAAATTTTGAGAACTTTGGGCAAAATAATAAGTTTTCGTATTTTTCGTACTAATTTAATTGTTGATACATTTTTTTATGTTTTAATAAACCAATTACGTCGAAATTTTGTAAATATTACACACATAATCAATTACAACAGCCAACGTTCATTTTTACAAAATTTAATTTTGTTTCAGTATATGCTACTCTCAGCCCGTAATTTGTTCTTTCACGGTATTACTATCTTAATGGAAATTGAGATAGACGCTTGTAAGCTGAAAACGGTTCCTTGCCCGGAAATTATGATTAATGCTCGTAATTGGAAAAGGTTCAATGAACATTATGTGATTTTTCCAGAATTTTTGTATGTGTAGTAATCTGGATAAAATTTTGAGAACATGTTGCTGTTGTTCATGTGTTGTGAGGGATTGACCAGATTCATCCTTTATTGGTGGAGTGTTTGTATATTTGTTGGTGACCTTTCTCACGCATTTGTGTAGTGTGCGCATATTTCTATTAGCTGCTGCTGTCTCTGCAGTGTTGAGAATGCTTTCTGTATATCTTCTGCGATCATTCCTTGCCATCTTTTTAACTTGTTTTGCTGTACTTTCATATTTGCTGCGGATTTCGGTTGTGTTCTGGTGACACAATTGCAACTTGAGCTGACGACGCTCTTCAATTTTCTTCCAGGTATCATCGCTAATCCATGGTTTCCGTAATTTGTCTTGGTATCCAAGCACATCTGTAGCAGTTTTGACGTAAGCTTCTTTAACTTGTTACCATTTTTCATCAATGGTTTCGTTGTTTGGTAGATTGAGCTGGAGCGATTTTTTGAAGATGTTATTTGTATTTTTGTCGCTCAATCTGTTGATGTTAAATTTCCTCTGACATGACTTGTTGTGTTTTACAGCGGCTGGTTTAATTTTGAATGTTGCAATTACCAGTTGATGATCGCTGTGTATGTCTGCTCCTCGCTTTGCTCTGACGTCTTGTAGTGAGGATAGAAACTTCTTATTCACCAGCACGTGATCAATTTGATTCTTGGTTCTTCCATTTGGTGATGTCCAAGTGTATGTATGTATGTTCTTGTGTGGGAACTTGCTGCCTCCTATGAATAGTTGATTTGTGACACAACAATCGATGAGCCTATCTCCATTATTGTTACCTGTTGATTCTAGTGCATTTTTGCCCATGACTGATTCCATTCCGGTGTTGTCGGTCCCAATTTTGGCATTGAAATCACCTTGTATTATTTTGATGTCATTTCGGTGTGCACTAGCCAGTGTTGCTTGGAGCTGTTCGTAGAATTCATCTTTTGTCGCATCATCAGCTTCTTCGGTAGGTGCATAGCACTGTATGATCGTTGTATTTCTAATTTTCGATTGGAATCTTGCTGTTATTATTCTGCTACTGATTGGTTTCCATTCGAGAAGTGCTTTCTTTGCGTTAGGTGTTGTTAATATTGCTACGCCTTGTTCGTGTGTGTTGGATTTACCAGAGAACATCATGTAATTTCCTTCGCTTGTTGTTAGCTCTCCACTGTTTTTCCATCTTACTTCACTGAGTCCTAGTATCTCGATGTTATATTCTTTCATTACTTTCTCAACTTGTGCTAACCGCGATGTTTCTATCAGAGTTCTGACATTCCAGTTTCCTACTCGTGTCCGGGTACGATAGCTAAGAGTCGATATTTTGTTATTCTGGTTTGTTTGGTTTTGTTTCTTTCTAGTGTACGTTTCTTTAATCATTTGAATTTCGGATTCACCTTTCGGATAAACGGGTGATTGGGCCATCGAATCCTAGCCAGTTTCCAGGGCTGCTGGATAAGGTATACTGGCATACCGTGGGCGAGATATTCCTGCTTCAATGTGCTACAATCATATTTCCATATTTTTTCTGATGAAGTTCCCAAGCGGTCACCCGTTTAAATTGGAACCCTTCCCAGTGTTGCTTAACTTCCTCTTAGGTGATGTTGTTGACTTATCCACTTCTCCATCTCGCCCACGAGAGTGGCATATACTGAAACAAAATTAAATTTTGTATAAATGAACGTTGGCTGTTGTAATTGATTATGTGTATAATATTTACAAAACTTAGACGTAATTGGTTTATTAAAACATAAAGAAATTTGCGTAGAATTCTACACGAATTCTAGTTGGGCTTTAACAAAAAACAAAATTTTACAAAATTTTACAAAAAACTAGCGTGACAGTCAATTTTCTAGGCTGAGAGTTGATATTTTTGTATGACTGTAGAAAGTGTCACGACATAAATGTTTAGTGTTGCCGTCGCATTTTTACGGGATGAAAAACGGGCTAACTTCACATACATATCGCAGAAGCATACAATACTTATTATTTTATTTATTTAAAAAAATTATTTTTGCAACGACACACATAGCTGAAGCATCAAATTGGAGGATATTTTATTTGACACACAATAACATGACCTCGAAAATGATTCAAAAATTCTCTACAATGACTGTAATAATTGTGAACTTGTATTTATTTATGCAATATTTTTCATTGCCAAAATAATTGTTAATGTGTATTTCATTGCAGCGCTATTACGCCCTTAGGTAGTTCAATAACTGCAATGGCCCTTGCAATGTTCATTGCTGCTCATGGACAATGAAATTGCGAACCGGAAATTTGTTTTCTTTAATAGTAACACATTTCATAAAAGAAAATTGTAAAATTTAAATTTAACTTCTAATCTTGGGTGGTTGGCACATACAAAACAAAAAATCACACTGTATTTTGGTTGGTTCAAATGTTTTTTTTCTAACATAACCTTAAAAAAATGCTCGTAAAAACTGATTTATACGACGGTTTAGATTTACAAATATGGTTATGCTTTAAAGGCAAATTGCAAAAATTATTCACATACTAGACATAACATGTAAAGGGAAAATGGAGAAAACGCTAACAAGAGTTTAATTAGATTAACTAACCACAAAAACTAAACAAAATATTTTACATGCCCCAATAAAACAATTACTTTGTGTATATAAAAGCTTAAAACAAAACTTAAATATTTTATGATTATTTTCTTTAACATCCCAATCACGTTTGATACAAACAATCAAATGAAAATATGAACATATTACTCAAGAAAATAAAAGAACAATTCATCTTCAGATACAATTTTACTTTATCTTTTATTATATGTATACATGTTAACGGATGTATATGTTTATGTTACTCAAACAAAACAATTCTTTATTTTTCCAAAGTAATGGCAGATATAAAATTATTAATTATATGACATTCATCATTGCGAATCTATTTAATTTTTTTGTTTTATTTATTCAACAAAAAAACCCTCTTGTCTATTGGTTCCTCCACAACAGATGTAACTTGAACAAAATTATCTATTGATACACATATATGTTTTTCAAAAACTATTTCAACTTAAATATAAAATTAGCCCAATTTCAGACCACTATCGTAATTGGTGCTTTCTACCCAGTATGTATTAAGTACCCCCTCGTTGGTGACCTTTGGTAGCTAAAATTGATTTCAAGCTAATTATTTAGGATGAAATGCCAAATGGGTTAGGTACCCTTGGTTTGAGGTAACACAGACACACTTCCGAGAAAACTAAATCTTTAAAAGAAGAATATCGGACACGGAAAGCATATTTTTATTTGGACGCGGCAAAGAACCGGACAACCGAATCGCAACATCTGCAGTCTGAGCGTTCCAAATGACCTAAACTGTCTAAAAACTGCGGTAGAAAAGTGTAACCAATTAGTTGCCTGAGAGTCTTGACAAATGACCAATGAGAGTTGACAAATGAGTCTTGGCAAATGACTGGTTGACATATTATTTATTTATTAGATGAAATTCGTGTTCTGGACATCAGTAAAAGTTAAAATTTGAACCGGACCATTTTTGACCGACTTCATACTTGGTATACAAGTATTATAGGTGAAACGTGTAATAAATAAGTGTTTTTTAGACATTTTTAAATTGTTTAGTTTTAAATTTTAAAAATTTTAATTTACTATGTTTATGTATCACAAAGAAAAACCATACGCTAAATAAATAAATAATAATTGTTTAGTTTGAAGGTAAGGTTGGATAAAAATCTATTCGCTCCAAAAAAATACACAGTTTTGTTTACACTGTTAAAAATATCATGTTTTTTCGCAATATGAAAGTTCTAACCAAGCTTAAGCTAAAGCATGCCATAATTTAACGATGCTTTTTTTATTTTTCTTAAGATATTAATTTTAAAAGATGTGCATTCAGTACAAAAATTTTAGTTTTAAAATTTATTCTCTTTTAAAATTAAACCTCTAGAACAAAAACCAAATCTTTCTTTAAGTTTTGGCATATACTAGGGTCAGGTTGGAACTTTCATCCATTAGACCAGTCAATTACTTTTTCAACACATAAAAAACTGTTAATATAGGGTGAGTCGTTCTCTTGCAACTTGATTTACAAGCTATACCCTGAATTTTAGTTTCCAGAAATCTTTCGGACCACCCTCTTATCAAATTATATACAATAATTTTTTTCTAAAAATAATCGTATTTTTATTTCCCCTATTGGCGACAAGCAACGAAAGAGTCTCCGCGTGGTGGCCAATTTGTGAAGCTCATTTGACAGCAGCGAACCGCAGAAAATTATTAGGTAATTATTATTAGGTATGTTTTATGTTTATATAATTGTATATATATATATATATGTTTTATGTTTATATATATGTTTTATGTTTGTATATATATGTTTTATATATTAGGTTTTATGTTTATATAATTGTAAGAGCATCATAATGGTTGATCATAATTACGCGAAGAAAAGAAAGTACATCAATTATAAAAAGTGTTGCGTCCCAGGATGTGATAATCGAAAATCAGAAGAAATTCTTCTTCACTCGATTCCAAAGAATAAAAAATTACGTAAAATTTGGATCCACAAGTGCCGAATTGGAATTAAAGTGACAAAAAGTGTTGCAATTTGTTCGGCACATTTTGTTGCAGCGGATTACAAAAATGGTAAGCGTGATCATTGATAAAAGGTATAGTAGGCATTTATTGGTATAAATTTGTGTGTTATATTAGGAGATGCCGCCCATCGCAGATACATGTGGTCGTTTGCAGTGCCAAGTGTAAATCTTCCGCCCAGTTCGACGATTTTTGGAAGGCGAATTCCTGACCAGTTCCGACAACAGAGAGCAATATGTAGGGAAAATCTCAAATTAGCCAATGTGGATAATATTAATAAAAGCAGCGACGCAGAAGGCATAGTTCATGATGAGTCAACTAAATGTAAAAAATGCAGATAATGGATTCAGCGACGGAGAACACATTATAGTTCATGCTGAGTGTAGTCGATGCACCGACGAAAGCAACACACCACTCACCCAGCCCATCAACCAGCTAGCCAGTACCGATTCAACAATAGTGGTTAAAGTAGATAAAGGTAGGAATACTCACTAAGTACTATATCATATTTAATCTTATGAAATTGTCTTTTAGCAATTCAAGTCAACACCATAGAAGACTTTATTCCACAATCCAGCATATTTGACGTAATAACGTCCGAGAAGATGTTGAATACTTGGACCGGAATACCTACATTTGCTATTCTTGACGTAATAGTTGATTCAGTTTTGGAGATCACAAAAAAAGACGTACGAAAAATTGAAACGCTTAAGGTTAAAATTTTAGTAGTATTTGTAAAAATGAAAAGCAATATGAACTTTGTGAACATGGCACCGATTTTCCATTTAAGTGAGTCAACCTTATCAAGAAATTTTAAAAAATATTGTAACGATCGCAATAATCGCAAAACAATAATAAAACCAAATTCATCTTCGTTTTCAATTCAATAAAAATGCATTTCATTAGTTTCCGTTCATTTTTACATTAATAATAATTTTAAAATTTTCTAAAACTTAACTGCTAGTTAAATTTTGAATATACTATAAAAAGCAAACGAACGTACTAAATTTTTATTTCCAATGCTAATGAACAGACGTCGTTGTTAATCATTTTGCTGAATTTCGAATATTACACGATTGATTAGAAAAGGTCAAAAGCAAAACACATTTTTTGCAATTTTTAATTTGGGAAAAATTATTATTCATTCCATTTTTGGCTTTTCAAAAGAAAAGTTTCAATTCAGTTTTGTTATTAAACATTACCTAAAACTTATCAAAAATAAATAATAATTACCTTTGATTTTGATTTTAAAAAGAAATTTCTTTAATTTATACAAAAAAAAGTTAACACTGTTTTCATTAGTGTGTGATTTTGGATGTCTATTTTGTTTGATAAATAAGCAAAAAAAAGTTATTGATTTAGTAAATACAAGTGATAAATTACTAATGATTGTTTACTTATAACATCATCAAAATAAATTAAGAATTCCTGAAATCTGCTTTATAAATTGTGGCAGTACATGAAGATAAAGTATCCACTGATGTTATCGAAAGTATGAATAGCAAGGATAACAGTGATCGAAGCTATTACCACAGTTAGAGACAATCTTTTGTTTGATGGTTTCTCCGGTTGTTAAAACCGTATGGATTCAAAGGCAGATATATAAATGGGAAGTTAAAAGGTCAAACGCTAGTCAAGGGATATTGGAAAATCAAACAAATAACCTAAAGCAACAGAATATTGATGACATCAATCAACGGTTACAACTTAAGGTATTTATTATTAATATGTATGTTAATTTTAATTTAAACATTAAATATTAGAATGTCGAGATAAATTAGATAAATAAGAGATTCCCAATCTCAAGGGTTTGTACCGGGGGGGATAAATCGATATACCGGGCGTGTTTACATGGTTATGTATCATAATTTAAGGTTTTTGTATTAAAAGTCCATATTCACAAAGTGAATACTACAACGTGGCACCGTATCAGGGCCAATGAATACTACAACGTGGCGCCGAAACAGGGACCCGTTAGTTTTTTTTAGATATATATATGAATATTTTCCAGTTTGGGCGTTGGCAAGCCGGTTTTTTTGTTTGAAAAAAAAATTTTTTTTGTGGAACATTTCATATGATTATATGTATATATTTATATATTAATTGATCATTTCAATTTAGATTAATTAATATCTATATATAGTTTATTTTTCGCGTCGGTTTATTTAGCTAAATTTTGTTAAAAAGCTAGAGGGAAAAATAAAGGTTTAGTTTCTAGGGTGTTCATGTGTATATTTATCATAAGTACTCTAAATTTATATTTTCAAAATTTAAAGAATTCCGCGTTTCTCTTTGTAAGTTTTAGGATAAACCAGTTGTGGTTTTTTTTTTTTGGTAATAGGGTGGTGGCAACCGGTTTGGGCCGTGGTTGTCAATCAGCTTTTTGTGTATCTTGAAATAAACCAGTTATTGGTTTCGTTTTGATTAGGAAATTATATATTTTGAATTTTGATAAGAATCTGTCATCTACTTTTAGTAATACTAATTGTTTTTTATTTGGAAAAAAGAAAACCGTTTTGGGGAAGCAGTTTTTTTTTGAAATTTTTTTATGCTACCACATACATATTGTACATATAATTGTTTATATATTGTACATATTTTTGGATGATGCAATTAATTTATATATGAAATTAATTGTATGTTTTTTTTGATTATGGTTAGATTTAGTAAGTGTTTAGTTACCATTTTTAAAATTATTTTTTATTGCGATTAATCTAAAAAATAAGATAAATATAGAAATAATTATTTTTAGCTAACATTTATTTTTGTTGTTTGTTTTGAATACAATAAGTAAAGCGGAAAAATTTGACCTAAACAAATATATTAGAGTTAATAACTTGGAAATTAGTAAGCTTGGTTTGAATTTAAAATAATCGTAATTTTTTTTATAATATAAATTACCAATTTATTATCTAGTCTGAAGATTAGATTTAATTAATTTCGTGTAAAACTTTGTTGACACATATTATGTATTTCATGTTTCGATTTAGCACTTTTTAAGTGGGAAATTATTTAGATTATGGATAGGTTATATATTATTTAGGTTTATTGATTCACTTTTCCCAGCGGTAGGCCTAAAAAGCCATCCATAGAGCTTCACTCTTTAACATTGATGTCGTTCTTAGATCGCCTATGGCCACCGGGGTTATGCGATCGAAGAACATTGGTTTCTTCTCTCATTCGGCGAGGAAGTTCTCAGGGACGAGGAGTGGTGTTGCTGTGTTTGTACTTAGGTGCAAACCAGTAGTACCATTCTTTACTCAGAGGCTTCTTCGGTGTAATGAAGAGAAGAACCAATTGTACTTTGCTTTCAGGATCAGAGGCTTCACCTCATACAAATTCAAAAACTTTTCCACTTTTCCATTTAGTTTTTCAATAGACAATTTTTCATAGAGTTTAGGTTTTGAGGTATGGTGCTCGGGAGCGTTCTACAACTTTCGCATTAGGTTTAGTTGTAATTTATTCGTAGGTTAAACAAGCACAACTGGGTCAGTAGAAATGGACCTAGTGTCTAATCGTGACAGTTGTGATTGTTTTATTAGGTTGGGGAGAATCTGTTCTGTAGAATCTGGTCGTTAGGGGCTTTTCCAGTAGGTTCTCACATGCATTGTTGGAGTGGGCTCGCGAACGCGATATTTCAAATTTAAATGAAATGGATATTGTAACCATACTTACTTTTTAAATTGTCTCCAGACGAATCTTGACTTTGGAAATCTCTTATCTAATTGTTGAATGGAAATAAAGATAAGATAAATCAAACAAATTTTTCAAAAATTAAATAAATAAAATTTTTTATTAAATAAAGTAAATTTTCGTAATTAAATAATTTTAGGTAAATAAATAATTTTTTTAGAATCTAAATAATTTTGGGTAACTAAATGAATAAATTTTCTTAATAAGCAAGACATCAAGATATAAATAAATATTTTTTATTTTTTTTCTAAAAATAAATCAATATTTTGAGCTAGGACGGTGCATCCAATAAATAAACATCCTTTCTGAATAATTTTCATTTTTTCAATTTTTTTTAAAAATAAATAAATATATTTTAGGGGTGCTATCGTCAATAACTAATTTTAGGTATATATAATTATTTCAGTATATCTGAAATTAAATAAATAAATTATACTTTTACATATATAATGTTTTAGGAATTTTTGTGAAAGATTCAGCAAAGATTGACTACGACGGTGGTCCTTTTTGTTCCTTTACAAAGTTTGTTTTTAAAAAAAAAATCTTGTATGTTTTCGAATTGGGCGTTCGTTGTTTTTTTTCGTTTTTGTGCTTTCATCCTTTTACATTTCCGTCGTACTGGCTCCATTTTTTTTTGTTGAGAGTTGGTTTTACTATTGTTGGTGATTGCGAGTCATGATTTTGCGGGTTTTACCATCGAAATCTCTAGCGTCTGTTTCCTATATACCAAGCCTAAGTTTTTCAATATATTTTTTTTATAAAATTAAATTTAGTGTTAGAATCATTAGTTGTCATAAATTAAACATATATTCTTAATTATTAGTTATTATAGTTATAAATTTAATTCTCGGTTTTTAGAATTTAAATAGGTGTTATATTTAATATTACTTAGTTATTATAATTTTTTTTATTAGTTATTAGAATTTCTATTATTAGTTTAAGTTTAATAGTGCTTTGGTGTTTTCTGTCATGGAAGGGATGGCGACGTTTTTGTGATTTCAAGAGTAGAAATCTTGGTTTCTACCTTGAATTCATGGTGTAACGATCGCAATAATCGCAAAACAATAATAAAACCAAATTCATCTTCGTTTTCAATTCAATAAAAATGCATTTCATTAGTTTCCGTTCATTTTTACATTAATAATAATTTTAAAATTTTCTAAAACTTAACTGCTAGTTAAATTTTGAATATACTATAAAAAGCAAACGAACGTACTAAATTTTTATTTCCAATGCTAATGAACAGACGTCGTTGTTAATCATTTTGCTGAATTTCGAATATTACACGATTGATTAGAAAAGGTCAAAAGCAAAACACATTTTTTGCAATTTTTAATTTGGGAAAAATTATTATTCATTCCATTTTTGGCTTTTCAAAAGAAAAGTTTCAATTCAGTTTTGTTATTAAACATTACCTAAAACTTATCAAAAATAAATAATAATTACCTTTGATTTTGATTTTAAAAAGAAATTTCTTTAATTTATACAAAAAAAAGTTAACACTGTTTTCATTAGTGTGTGATTTTGGATGTCTATTTTGTTTGATAAATAAGCAAAAAAAAGTTATTGATTTAGTAAATACAAGTGATAAATTACTAATGATTGTTTACTTATAACATCATCAAAATAAATTAAGAATTCCTGAAATCTGCTTTATAAATTGTGGCAGTACATGAAGATAAAGTATCCACTGATGTTATCGAAAGTATGAATAGCAAGGATAACAGTGATCGAAGCTATTACCACAGTTAGAGACAATCTTTTGTTTGATGGTTTCTCCGGTTGTTAAAACCGTATGGATTCAAAGGCAGATATATAAATGGGAAGTTAAAAGGTCAAACGCTAGTCAAGGGATATTGGAAAATCAAACAAATAACCTAAAGCAACAGAATATTGATGACATCAATCAACGGTTACAACTTAAGGTATTTATTATTAATATGTATGTTAATTTTAATTTAAACATTAAATATTAGAATGTCGAGATAAATTAGATAAATAAGAGATTCCCAATCTCAAGGGTTTGTACCGGGGGGGATAAATCGATATACCGGGCGTGTTTACATGGTTATGTATCATAATTTAAGGTTTTTGTATTAAAAGTCCATATTCACAAAGTGAATACTACAACGTGGCACCGTATCAGGGCCAATGAATACTACAATATGTACCCATCATCCGAACTGCCATGAAAGCATGCATTTATTTTCCAAAGAAGGAGGAAATAAGATGCAACCTCCCAAATTCTTTTAAACCGGATTTTGTCAATGTACGCTCAGTTCTCGATTGTACAGAGATTCCAATTGAAATTCCGAAATGTGTAAATTGTAAAATTGCAACCTATTCACACTACAAGGGAACAAATACTGTGAAGTTTCTTGTATGCATTACACCCGGTGGTTTAATATCATTTGTTAGTGATGCTTATAGTGGAAAATCTTCTGATAAATTTATTTTTAACTCAGAAAAATTAATTGAGAAATTTGAAGAGAACGATGCAATAATGGTGGATAAAGGATTTGCAATTCTACAAGAAATTACAGATAAAGGACTAATCTTAATAAGGCCAACTTTTTCGCAAGGATGCCAATTTGAAGAGGGTGAAGTGATAGAAAACACAAAAGTAGCTGCTGCACGTGTACATGTTGAAAGAGTTATTCAACGACTAAAAATTTTTTCCATTTTAAAACATAAAATTGAACACAATATACTTCCCTACATATCCGACATTTTTTTAATAATTTCTGCTATTACTAACTTGACCTCCCCGATTCTTGCCCATGATAAGTTTTAATGTATTAAAAACCACTTTACAAATTTTAACAAAGTTATTTATTAATTCTATAAACAGCATCACAGTTCATTATTTCAAATCACAAAATATTCATAGTTTTATATAGTTAATTATAATATTAATACTGCATTGTTATATATTCTGTAATAAAACTTCATATGACAACAAAATGTATATGTTTTTTCATTTCATACTTCATAACAATATCTCATTCACTTTGGTATTCATTACTTTACATTTATATCACATTGACCTTCGCATGCATTACGTTCGTAGATCATTATTAATTACAGTCATTCATTACTTTTCTCATTTTTTCGAAAATAACAGGTAATAACTTAGTAAAATAAATATGTTTTAACTTATCTACTATGTTTTGAACAAACTCCACATTTAAGGGAATTGTTGTAATATGGCATTTGTTGTCGTGTTTTGAATACACTATAAAATCACAGAAATTTACCTTGCATACAGCCATTGAAATTTGTATTTGCGTGAAATATGTGTGGTTCTGTTTTAAATTTAAATTCTCATCCAAATACTTCACCGTCCTCAGCATATCACTTAGTGTCATCTTCTTACCATTGTATGGGCATTTAATTTCTATAAGTCTGCTTTGCTCCACAATGTAGCCATCCGGGCTGCAGCCTAACCACGGTTGCTCTCCATTAATAACAAAACCAACTTTAGTCACCTCACATTTCCGTATCGATGCATAACTCATTCGAGCGCTCTCCTCAGTTTTTGTCCCATACACCATTGCAGCAGATTTATATTTGCTAGGTGTTAAAAATTTGGCAACTTTTACATCCCAGTTGTGGCCTTTGTAGGTGAGGAGCTCATGTGCTCTACTGGCTGTTATTCGCAGGGCTCGCTCATTTTTCCACACATAATTATTTTGTAACCTACTTTTTCGCTCAATCTCCTCAATTTGAGCCTTTTGAACACTTACGGTGCATAAATAAAAATCCTTTTTGGCACCTTCCTCAAGTGGCAGTGTTGTTTCAATAATTGGACCTACATTTACAAACATTCTGGAAATAATTGCAGCAGGAGGTGTAATAATATTTAAGTTACTGTCTTCGCATATGACATGTCGCTTCTGTGCGTGGAGAGCCAGTGCAGAATGAGGAGCAGCTGCATAAAAATTTCAATATTAACATGGAACATTAGGATACTTGCATTAAAGTAATATACCTTTCATGAATGCAGCCAAATTATCCTAGTCCTGCTGAACCGTGGTTGATATTTGTTGTGCTAACATATTTAAACAGCATAAATCGGACAATCTTCTAGCCGAAAATTGTTCCTCGACGTCTTTCTTGACATAGCCCCAAGTTTGCTTAATATCGGTACAAGTTGCCACGCTCAGTTCGTCACGGCTTAAAAATCAATATTCATTAAAAAAAGAACAAATTAAATAATGTTAAGAATTTTCAGAGAACTTACTGGTACAAATATATCAGCAAGCCGAAAATGTGTTTGCATTTGTGTCCAAGTCCTGCTTTGCAGGAACACGAACAATCCCACTTAGATGTATCTCTCTCGGTAATATTTAAGGTCACTTCATGTGGGGCTGCCTTGGGTTTTGAAGTTTGCAGAACCAGTCCTATAACTAATAATTTTGTGCCATCTCTTCGGACAGCACCAGCAGATACAATGTGTTTCGCTTTAAAAAGTTTGTCACCTTCAATTAAAGGCCGATTACTCTGGCCACCGTACTCTATGATTTCCTGAAGGGTTACTTGTACCGGCACTTCCCCACGTCGTAACTATAAGTAAATTATTATATAATATATAAATTCACAACAAAAACATAACTCTAAACTTCACATTAACCTCAAATATACATTGCTGCAACTTGCATAAATATTATTGCTATTGTACAAGTTTTTTATTGAACAATATTTAATGAAATGCAAGCAGAAAATTACCTTGTTTTATGAAGTTCAGAAAAAATGGCATACTTACCATTATCACATTAGAATTTTAATTTATTTGCAAATATCACACCCAATTACACACAAAATATGCCCATATCTGCGGTTCGCTGCTGTCAAACCGACCGCGACTCTAGCGCCTCTAGCGGCGTGCAAATCGCCAATACTCCTTGTTTGATATACTTTAAGTCGATCAAAAATGGTCGGGTTTCACAAATTTCAACTAAAACTAAAATTGTTTGACGCAGATCTTTAAAAAATTATATCTTTGAACTCAAAAAACCAACAGGAAAAAAGTTTTCGATTAACAATTCCAAAACCTAATATTACGGTTTTCCATTTTTAATACGTTGTTAGTATGAAATCTTGTCCTGGAAAACATAAATAAGTTTTAAACCTTGTTGAAAATACATTTATTTACCTTTTTTTCGTTTTATTTTGTTGTAATATTAATCTTCATTTAAATCAAATTTACATGCTCAATCTTAAAACTCCATACAAAATTAGTTTTTTATCGTCTCAATTAAAGTTAAAAAAAAATTTATAACACAAAAAGATTGATTAAAAACGAGCCATAGTGACCTAAGAGCAAAACACTCACTATCTATATCTAGAATAGAAAATGATAAATGATTACCTTAAAAACAATCGAAATTTCCCAAAAGATATGTAAAACGAATATTTCTGAAAAGAATAATTACTTTAAAGATTGTATAAAAATTTTTAACCTAAAATTTAAAATCAAAACATTATAAACGCGTAACGGTAGTCAAAAGATTAAAATTAATTTCAATTATGATAAGTAAATAAAAATTACTTTTAATTAATTAATTAAAATTAATTACTCTAATTCTATGAGAAAAAATGAAGTGGAATGGAATTATTATTTATCTCGAATTTTGATTCTCACTAAATAATTCCTGAGATATCCTTTTTAGAACAAGTTCTAAACTAGTACAAATGTTTGAAAATGGAATTCTTCTGTCAGTTTATTGACTTGTTTTTATTTGTGTTTCTTTCGATAGCTGGTTTACAAGTTCTGCTATAGATTTTAGCTGTAAAAATATTCTTTAGAATTAAATAAATAGTGTATTTGAATAGTGTATTTTGCTACATGGTCCCATTTCCCTATTTCCGTCTGCCTTATCAAATCTGCGAGAAGCATACAAAACAATATGTTTTGTATATAAATTAAATAAATAGTTTAATTTTGCTAAAATAGTTATTGATAAATAATAAAATAAAATATCGTTAACTCCTACGCGCCAAATCCATATTCTCTCTCTCTCTCTCTGGCGTTTACATCCCATGGAGGGATTTTGCCGTCTGTGCAATCAGCTTCCAATCGTCTCGTTCCATGACCAGTTGACCCCAGTTTCGACATCCTATATCACGAAGGTCTTGGATGATGTCATCACGCCAGCGTTGTCTAGGTCTTCCTCTTCGACGAACACCAGCTGGTTGTTGTTGGGACGCTTTTTTAATCATTCTATCTAATGGTGCCCTTTCTACATGACCAAACCATCTAATCCGGTTAGATTTAATGAATCCGATTACATCGCAGCCTCCAAGAAGCTGTCTGATTTCATGATTCATTCGGATTCTATACTGATTTTCAGCAACTTTACATGGACCATAAATTGTTCGTATGACTTTCCTCTCGAATGTTGATAAAATTCTACAATCGGAGGAAGTCAGTGTCCAGCTTTCGCTTCCAAAGGTAAGCACAGGTCGAATTAATGCTTTGTAAAGTGTGAGTTTGCACGACTGCGAAAGATGTTTAGATCGCAAAAGTTTTGAGTATGCGTAGAAAACTCTGTATGCGGCTGAGACACGAGCTTTAATATCTGCCTGCATGTCATTTGACGATGTTATTACAGACCCGAGGTATTTGAAGTTTTCCACACGTTCCACTTCATAGTCGCCAGTATTCAGATTGCCGGGAGGTTTATTCCTGGATGTTGTTAATAGTTTAGTCTTGCCGGTGTTAATGCATAATCCAAGTCGTTTAGCATTTCTTTCAAGCCGAGAGAGACTATCCTTGATATCGCTTGTTCTACGTCCGAGAAGCACAATATCATCTGCATAGCCAAGAATCCATATTCTCCTCTAAATAAATAACTAAAATTTCTTTTTACATGATTACTTGAACTAAGCCGCAAGCGAATTTTTTTTAAATTTTTTTCAGGGTAAATTAAGTAAACATGTAGTAAAAGGGACAGTTTTGTTCATCTTATATGGGACAGGGACGGATCTGTTTATCTTATATAGGAAATAGGGATAGTAAATTTTGTGGAAGGAACATATTTGAATAACATCGTATCAAAAAGTGTAATTTTGTGATTCTGTATTAAATAGAAAAAAATCTTGGCGTCTAAGTAAATATCTCCTTTCTTTTTGATTTATCGTAACTTTTTTCGACATTTTTTTCTCCATTTTTTTGTGTCTATACAAAATTTCAAAGCAAATAATCGCATTTCGTCTATAAATTCGTTGACGAGATAATTTGACAGTTCATCCCACAAATGCGGAATTTATTTTCTCATTCTCCTGAATCTGAATGCAAAAATCCAGTTAGTACGAAATATCACTCCACGAAATAATTCCATACAACCAGAATCTAGCTACTGGACTCATAATTTGGTTCAATAACGGGAAAAGAATTAACTATAGATCATAGATGTACAATCGAATCTTCTGTAGTCTTTAGAAGATCTTCTGTAATCGTTAGTATAATGAAAAACAATTCATATGCGTTTTTTCCTTTACTTTATTTTTCACTAGTTATTTTTCACTGTATCAAGATTGCTCGAAATTTGTTAAGAAATTTAGGAACCGGGAAAGTTCAATGTTAAATTTTTGCTCAAGTGGGTTAACCGGCCTAAAAATGTTTGTTTGTTTGTAAGGTGGATTTAATGGCACTATATAAAAATATTACAATGACAAAAAATAGTAGTTTAAACAATGAGTGAATAATGAAGTAGTTTATTCTCAAGCAAAAGTTTAAAATTCGAGCGAGGCACGAGTGAGAATTTTAATTTGCGAGATAATAAAATTCATTATTCACGAATCGATTATAATACTTTATTCTCTGACAAAGAATTGTGTATTATAAAAAATAAAAACATTTTCTTCAATTAAAACAATAAATCTTTATTGTTTTAATTGATAAATCAAATTTCTTAATAAAAAAACCCTGATGATAAAAAACGGCTTTCTCATACAATCAACCAAGTTCAACTAAACGAAATAAGAGAATTTAAATTAAAATTTGATTTTTGAACAAAACTTATCAAAGCAATTGTGATTATAATTTGAAAATAATTTTAATGAAATCAAAACAATTTGACCAATTAGAATCATACCAATTGAATAATGATAATTTTTTTATATGAAAATTTTCATTAGACAATAGGTTAAGTTCATTAAGCTATAGGTTAGAAAACAATACAATAATACATACTATTATTATCGAAAAAACATACAAATAAAGCTGATATAATTAAATGGAAGAGAATAAACTTATATTTTACATGATTTTTTTAGTTTTAATTTTGCAAAGATGGCGATTTTGGAAGTATCTTTTATTCGCTTTTTTGTCTATGTTTAAAAGATTTATGATTATTATTTACTCAAAACATAAATTACAGAAGAGCGTAATTTTTTGTTTTCGAGCGAAAGTATGTGAATATATTATATGTATAAAAATTTTTGTATTGTATCGAAATTCAAAAGTGAATTAAAAGTAAATTAAAAGTGAATTTCAAGTGAATTTCAAGTGAATTTAAAGTGAATTTAAAGTGGATTAAAAGTACTTTAACCTAAGTATAATTAAAATTATTTTGCCTTAATTTAAATGCCCATTTTTGTGCATGAAAAAAAAATTAATTTTTGCATTTTTTTGACATTTTATCATATATACGGTATTATTTATGCTAATTATCATGTATTTTTCATAAAATTCTATTTTTTATTTTAAAAGTTCTAAACTGTAACAAGATACTTAAATAATAATAAAAAATAAACGCCTTATTCTTGTTAAATTGAGTTTTATTTCACTAAATACGTATTTCGAAAGCTATGCTTTCATCGACAGTAGTATCTAAAAACAGTTTTTAGATACTACTGTCGATGAGAACATAGCTTTTGAAATACGTATTTAGTGAAATAAAAGTCAATTTAACAAGAATAAGGCGATTATTTTTTATTATTATTTATTAATTAAAATGTGCTAAAATGTTATATTTTGTGAAAAAAAGTTTTTTATTGGTTTTACCCAACTTTCCCTTATATTTAAGCGTTACCCCATCCGTTCCTCAAAACAGTTTGATTTTTCATCTTGGCAGTCATCTTTTGTAAGTCACTAGTTAATTGTTGTAATAAATGGTCACGCGATTCGGTTTTTTGGGGTTAAGTTACACTTTTAAAGTACTTAACCCCCTAGATGGATTCGAAATTTAATCACAAAAATTTTTCATTTTTTTTTATGATCATTAGAGCCGGAAATATTTCAAAAATTGTGAAGCGACCCCACTCAGAAAACATCAAAAAACCAGTTTTTGCCATTTTTGAGGCCCTTACGGACCTCCAAATTTGCTAAATAATTACATGCCCACTTACTTTTATGTCTATAACAGAAAAAAAAGAAAAAGTTCAACTTTGTCTTACATCAAATATATCACTTTTTTTTACTAATATGGGTAATTCTTTTATAAACCGAACAGATTTGGACAAAATCTGACCGACCCATTTTGGATTTGGCTGAAAATTTTTTTAGCGGTTTTTTATCGAAAAAAAAGATATACGCGTTCGAGGATTTTTTTTTTTCGAAAATAGAGCTGTTCTAAATTTCGAGAATTTCGTGATTTTTGGCTTGAAGACTTATTTTCAAAAATTCATAACTTCGGTTTTATAGAAGAAAGAAGGTTTTTCTTTTCTTTATATGAAAGTTAAAAGATGGAATTTTTTTAAAATAAATATTTTCAACTAAAATTATTAACAAATTCCTATTGTTATAAACAAATAAAATGTTAAAACTAAATTTTAACCATGAAATTAGTTTTTAATATAATTATTGTTTTCAACGTTCAATTTCCTATAAAAAAAGTATTTTTTTTTAAATGGAGAAATGATATTTACTGTTAGAAATAAATTAATTTATCGAGCGCGGGACGGCAAAAAATTCCATATACCCAAGTAGGTTTTGTCAGACATTGACATACGGCCAAGCACTGGTCCATTAATGGTTAAGAGTACTTGGCTATTGTTACTGGGCCAATACTAGAACCAATCATCGGCCGATCTATGGTTTATAGAAAATAGCCAGTATTTTGTTACCTTTGAATGGCCAAGCACTGGCCCATGAATGTTAAATATTACTTGGCTATTGTTATTGGGCCAGTACTGTAGATATGAATTTGCCGATCTGTGTCATTTTTTTTAAATTTCACTAGAATATTATCTCTTAGAAATACATAGTTTGAAAAATTTCACATATTTTTTTTTTTTTTTAATAAAATGTGTTGTGTAATAGGGTTTAGAATATGTGTCACAACAACACATAAATACCTTTTAAGACCTAGGTCTAGACCTGGGTCCCACAACAACTGGCCTTAGTTATCGCCTTGTCGGTTGAAAGACTATGGTAATAAATAAAAGGTTGGTATATGTTTTAATTTATTTTCATTTCTATTTTATTTTAATTATTTTGTAAAATAATTTCTTTAAATTTATGTATAAATTATTTTATATTTTTTTAATGGCTGAGTCAGGGCGGTGTTTGCCATTACTCAGCTATTCTTGCAACTGAACCAGTTGTATGGGGAGTTTTGAATTTTTTCCGTCATTTTATTTTATTTTAAATTAGTTTGTATTTGATTTATTTAAATTTAAATATGATAATAATGTATATTTTTTTTAACGGCCCAGTCATGGTTGCCAGTATTTGGCCCAAGAATGGCAACCATTTATTGTCCGAAGTTATCATCCAGTAAAATTATGTTAATGGTCCAGTCGTGGTTGCCAGTACTAGCCCATTGCTGCATTACTGGCTGCCAGTAATGGACCATTACTGGACCAGTTGTACAACCTTGTATGGGTATGGGTCATTCTTTTACATACCGAACAGATTAGGACAAAATTGACATTTTTGATTCAGCTGAAAAGTTTTTTAGGGGTTCTATAATAACATAATGATATACTTGTTTGCGGATTTTTTCTTTTTTTTCCTGTTTTTTAGGGGAAATAGAGCGGTTCTAAATTTCGAGAATTTTGTGATTTTTGGCTTGAAAACCTGTTTTCAAAGATTTATAACTTCGGTTCTGGTAGAGATAGACACTTTTTGTCTATTTTATTTTAAAGAATTAAGAGATGCAATTTAAAAAAAAATTGTTAATTATAAAAATTATTAACAAATTCCTATTGTTATAAACAAATAAAATTTTAAAATCAGTTTTTAATAATTATCTAAAAAAAGTAAAGAGTGTTTAATGTAATCATTGTATTCTACGTTCAATTTTCAATAAGAAACGTATATTTTATTAATGAAGAAATGAGTTTTACTGTTACAAATAAGTTAATTTTTCCAGCGCCGGACGACAAAAATTTATAAAATTTGTTATCGCGCTCGATAAACTAGTTCATTTCTAACAGTAAAACTCATTTCTCCACTAATTAAATATACGTTTCTTGTTGAATGGAATGGAATTTTATGGAACTTTTTGTCGTCCCGCGCTCGATAAATTAATTTATTTCTAACAGTAAATATCATTTCTCCATTAAAAAAATACTTTTTTTATAGGAAATTGAACGTTGAATACGATAATTATATTAAAAACTAATTTCATGGGTGGGGCAATGGTTAAAATTTAATTTTAACATTTTATTTGTTTATAACAATAAGAATTTGTTAATAATTTTAGTTGAAAATATTTATTTTAAAAAAATTCCATCTTTTAACTTTTAAATAAAGAAAAGAAAAACCTTCTATCTTCTATAAAACCGAAGTTATGAATTTTTGAAAATAAGTCTTCAAGCCAAAAATCACGAAATTCTCGAAATTTAGAACAGCTCTATTTTCGAAAAAAAAAAATCCTCGAACGCGTATATCTTTTTTTTCGATAAAAAACCCCTAAAAATTTTCAGCCAAATCAAAAATGGGTCTGTCAGAAAGGTGTTCGGTTTATAAAAGAATTACCCATATGACTCCACTATAATAGTTATTATTTTTGGTTTCATAAAAAAAGTTACTCTGTCAAATTTTTTACTTATTTTCCATCAAATTTTTCAAAAGTTTTACTCTTTTACCCAAAAAGTACTCAAATTACAGACAGGCGTTTTGTTTTGCGGAGGAGCAAAACAGATTTGAATATTTACTAACAAAAAATATGCCAGTTTTTGCTTTTCCCGACATTTGGCATATATTATAGATGGTGAATTATTATACGTTAAACTATAATCAAAAATTCGTACAACTATTTATCATATTTTTTGAGGCTTTTTTGTGAGCAATTAAACTCAAGTAAGTATTTAATTAATTTAAATCTATTCAATTCGAAGGTATGGTTGCAAATTTCTCTGAGGAATATTCCATTTCACCTTTACGTGTTTTGGGTGGATTCGAACCTTCTTCATTAGTGCCATGTTCGAATCCATTGGCTAACACGCTATCAATTATGCCATCAAGACGATTACTTTTTCGAAGTTTACACTTCATCGTCACTTTATTTATTTACCGCTTATTTTCCGCTATCTTACTTAATAGAGCTCTTATTTTCTCTAATGCCATTAAACTCCTTACTATGGAAGTGTTTTTACATTATATGGGGATTTTTGCATTAAATTTCTAAAAGTTTTTATTATAAATTATAATCTAAAATAAGTATTAAATATTTCAGATGATTTTTAAAAAAATTCAATATAATTATAAATATCTTAAATAATATATGTGGTGTTTGTATCAACCCATACAAGGTTGTACAACTGGTCCAGTAATGGTCCATTACTGGCAGCCAGTATTGCAGCAATGGGCGAGTACTGGCAACCACGACTGGGCCATTAACATAATTTTACTGGATGATAACTTCGGACAATAAATGGTTGCCATTCTTGGGCCAAATACTGACAACCATGATTGGGCCGTTAAAAAAAATATACATTATTATCATATGTAAATTTAAATAAATTAAATACAAACTAATTTAAAATAAAATAAAAATGACGGAAAAAAATCAAAACTCCCCATACAACTGGTTCAGTTGCAAGAATGGCTGAGTAATGGCAAACACCGCCCTGACTCCGCCATTAAAAAAAATATAAAATAATATTTTTTATACATAAATTTAAATAAATTATTTACAAAATAATTAAAATAAAATAGAAATGAAAATAAATTAAAACATTTACCAACCTTTTCTTTATTACCATAGTCTTTCAACCGACAAGGCGATAACTAAACTCTATGTGAAATTTTTCAAACTATGTATTTCTAAAAGGGATAATACTCTAGTGAAATTTAAAAAAATGACATAGATCGGCAAATTCATGACTACAATACTGGTCCAATAACAATAGCCAAGTAATATTTACCGTTCATGGGCCAGTGCTTGGCCATTCAAAGGTAACAAAATACTGGCTGTTTCCTGTAAACCATAGATCAGCCGATGATTGGTTCTAGTATTGGCCCTGTAACAATAGCCAAGTACTGTTAACCATTAATGGACCATTGCTTGGCCTACGGCAATGTCTGGCAAAACCTACTTGGGAATCATCACAATATTTTCAAGCATTTAAGCGACAGTACTATAGTAAACACGAGAAATATCAGGGAACAACTTATGTTTAAATTATTAAATTGGAAAAATTGGTAAAATATTTTTTGTTAGTAAATATTCATATGAGTTTTCTCGTCAACAAAACAAAACGCTATCTGTAAGTTTAGTATGTTTTGGGTAAAATACTAAATCTTTAGAAAAACATAGAAGAGACACTTATGGGGTTCGCCATCTTTGAAAATTAAATTTTTGAAAAAAATATATGTCAAATAAGTAAAAATATTTCATTGGAATTTGAGGTAGTTTTCATATAATATATAGGTAGATATAAATATCTACCTATTGCAATGTCCGTCATCTCGGAATTCGGAAAAAAAATGTTGGTGCCAAACGGCTATATTTTCGACCTACACAAAAAATAATTTCTGAAAATGTTGCGACAAATAATTTCTTGGATAAATTCGTGAACTGGCCATATCCGTGTACCAACCAGTTCAGCAGTTGGAGCCTTAAAAGTCGAATATTTTAAGGAGTTAATACAGTCGTTTGAATCATAATATTTAATTAAAATTTATTGATGTTAAATATTTGATTTTTCGCTTATCATTTTTTTAAAAATGACGAACATTAATGTTCATGAAAATTAAAAAAATTTAGTAAACTTTCTTGTCCTTGATCTAGAGTCTAGACTTTGTTGTCCTTGGCCAAGCTCACATTTGAAATATTTTGCAAAAGAAAGATACAACATGAATCTTTCCAAAATTTAAAAAAATAGTTCAAGTCCAGAGGTTGAGACTTATGGGGCTGTTGAAACGAAAACAAATGCAAAAGGCAAAACTAGTATAAGATAAAAACAACAAAAAACAAACAAAACAATCGGAAAAAACATGAACTACGAATTTTTTTAGCGAAAATTGGTAAGTCGGTTAATCTACACTACAGCTAAAATCAATACCAAATTTTAAATGATAAAAAAAATTATACATAAGTTATACGTCATCAAAGTTATCGATTACATAGTGTTTATATTTCGATACCTCCTGATGGAACCAATGAAATTTACTATTAGTACAGAGAACATTCTATAAGATCGGTTTATATTTTATAGAAAAAATTAAATTTTGGGGCATAAAAATCGCCATTAGCAATAAACAAATAGGAAATTCGTGAAAATCTTTCAACAACATATATTCCAGATGATATAGATATGAAAACCAAGAAGTCAAAATACAACGCTACGTAAAACTGGCCATAAATCGACAATCACAAATTTCACAAACACAACGAAAAAATGCTGCGATTACTAGACTCGTGGTTCTATTAAGCTCAAGCTTCAGCACGGTGCATGTTTTGGTCCCTTCTTTCAGTTTAAAATTCACTCGCCATGATTTGTGACTATTCATTTTTCTGGATTAAAAAAAAGATAGAAAGATACCACTTGCATATTTTGAAAAATGTTTATCAAAAAAAAAAATGAAAAAAATATTATGCTGGCAGGAAGCTCTAGATATCCATGTAATCGAAATCAGTCAAAATAGGACGCTATGCTTCGTAAAACTGATCATAAATCGACAATCATAAATTTCACATACAGAACCAAAAAATGTTGCCATCCCTCGTGGCTCTAATACCCTCAAACTTCAGCACGGTGCATGTTTTGGTCCCACCCTTCAGTTTATATGTCACTCGCCATGATTTGCGACTACTCATTTTTCTGGATTAAAAAAAAGATAGGCTAACCACTTGCATATTTTGCAAAATTTTTGTCTTCCAATTTTATTAATTTCAAGAATAAATGATTATCCAGATGCTTCGATTCCTTGTTATAATTCTTTCTATCAATAAATATTTTTTCCTTTGATGTTCATGCTGCAAAAATATTAAATGTGCCAGTATATTTGGAGCTTGCGTAGTAGATTCAACATTCAAAGTTTATAACTTTTTATCAACATCTCGATCAAAAGTTGCACCAAAAACGATTTTGGCTTTTTTTTTAATAAAAACACTCCACGTTTTTGTATATTCAACATAAAACACTTTGAAATAAAATAGGGTATATCATAAAGTTTGTTTTTTTTAATAAAAAGTGTTGTGTAGCAGGAATTACAAAATGTGTCACAACAACACATAGATACCTTTTAAGACCTAGGTCCCACAACAACATGCGTCTTGAGGTGTTGGTGGACGCTTTTTTTAAACCTTTGTGGATTAAAGGCACTCGAGACTATCGATTCGGGGAAAGCATTCCATTTGTACGATGTACGCACAAATAAATTGCTTTGCATTTTATTACTATGACAGCTAGTAATCTCGACAGTCCGACTACCTGCACAAACCGATTTACGAGTCAAACGGGGAAAAACATATGTCTGAGGCATTATGGACCTGATTTCCTCCGAGCACTGCTGGTGACGATATTTATAAAAAACAACGAGATCAGCAACAGTGCGACGATGTTGAGGGGAATCAAGATTTAATGTTAAATTTCGATCACTAACAATTCGTATAGCACGCTTTTGAATAGAGTCCAAAAGAGCTAGGATAGTAACAGATGCAGCGCCCCAAACTTGACAACAATATGTCATACAGGGAGGAATATAGGACTTATAAATGTGGAGTAATTGATGCGAAGTAAAATATTTTTTACATCTATTGAGGAGGCCGAGTTTTCTTGACGCGCTCTTTGCCATGGCCATTATATGATCGTTCCAGAGTTGTTTAATATACAAAATATTATTTTTGAAAAATAAGATTGTATATGGATTGATATCCTAAAAATAAATTATGATTATTTGTAATAATTACACAATATGTATTAAAAACAATTCAAATAAATTAATTTTCTATATTTTATTTCATAAAAGGATGAAATCTCTTTTGCTCCGTGTTCAAAGATATAAACTTTTAAATCGAGAGCAAAAAATATATTATCTAACGAATTCTTAACTAACATCATATTTTCCTAACAAGACCGGTTGTCATTTCCTCTTCGTTTCCCACTACATAATTTCAAAATATTCAAACAAATTTTTTGATCAAAGCAACAAAAGTGTTCATAAGTTTATTGTTTTGTTTTTAAACAATAATTAAAGTACAAGTGATACCGTGTTGTTCCTTAGCGGTGGTATCCTAACATAAGCCGTGTTCGATTTGACTGAAGCAACTGATACAACTGAAAAATCGAATGCAATTGTTGTTGTTTTTTCAGTTGTTTCAGTCAAATCGAACGCACCTATAATCAGAAGTGGGAAAAGGTGAAACAAAAATAAAAGTCACTTTTAGCTTTTCCACTGGTTCAATTATTTTTTCAGATTTAATTCAAACTGTTTGTTAATTTAATATATTTTGGTTTTTTACAAATATTATGATTTCACTTAACTCTAAAAACAGTTAGTAAGCTTTCACAAAATTAGGTGAAAAGAAAACTTAAATCTTAAATAACACGCATCACTCCTTTAGTCTACTGCTTAACATAACAAACACAGTTCACTTTTTTAATTTTTAAGGAAGAACTTTTACCTTTAATTTCCAAGCAAAAACTTTTAATCTTCGAACACAATTCTATCTTAATTTTTAAAGAACAACTCTACTGATGCTTTTAATTCAACTCTTCTATATTTCTAAAAATCAACTCAACATAATATTAAAATTTACTTTAATTTATATAAAAAAATATTATTTAAGTTTTGCATTTTTAACTAAATAATTATAAACAAAAAATATAAACAAAACATTTAACTTTTTAAATGAGGAAGATATTTATTGCAGAGTGTTATGTTTTTCATGGTTAGTTTATATTTTTTGTTGTTCCGTTTTTTATAAATTTTACCAAGCTAATGGTTTTACTTATAAATGACAGAATTTGAGTTGTGAAGAGGCCATTAGTTGACATTGGCTCTTCAGAACCGTATAATGACGTAATTAAATTATTTCATTCATCATTTAAGCATAGCACTCCACACTAATAAGGCCTGGTTGTAACAAGGCGCTGATATGAGATATGGTCCGAAATTGTATTATCTCATGTTTCAAATAAAGTCTTAGGAGCATATTTTGTTAGAATTTCTATTATCATGTATCTTAGGGAGATGGAGTTATCCACACAAATCTAGTCCTTTCCATGCATATAGTACTTGGAGGGCTTAAACTGCTGGGAACCACTATGTTTTTTTCAGAGGTGCCTAGGGGTGCCGTAGGATATGAATTTGCTTGTTGGTGATTGTCGGTATATCCTCCCGTACCATCTCGCCCATATGTTTTCAGGCTCTAACTCCTTTGACAGATGGAGTGGTGTCTTGGACTACAAAAGTAACCAGACATGTACGAGCAAATTTTACTTTTTATTGTCATCTTTATCTCGGTCGCTTCCTGTGGATGCACCAGAGCCCACATCACCTGGCTCCCATATTTTTAGTTTCGAACAACTAAGAAAAATTCAATTAGTTTTCAATAATCGCAGATGAAATACTGCTTAATACTTTGAACTTTGTATTCTACTAGCGTACTCAGAATTGTTTTTCATCCGTATAAAGAAATATACAAATACATACTTTGTTCTAAAGTTTTCCACTGTTTGTCTCTTTTTTTGTTTGACTTGGAAAAGGTGAAATTGAGAAGACTTTTTGAACGAAATCGAAATTATCGGCCGTGCCAGCCAGTGGCGTAGCTAGCATGGGTGGCACCCGGGGCGGATATTGTTGTTCATCCGTATAAAGAAATATACATATACATACTTTGTTCTAAAGTTTTCCACTGTTTGTCTCTTTTTTTGTTTGACTTGGAAAAGGTGAAATTGAGAAGACTTTTTGAACGAAATCGAAATTATCGGCCGTGCCAGCCAGTGGCGTAGCTAGCATGGGTGGCACCCGGGGCGGATATTGTGGTGTCACCCCAAAAATAAAAACTGTCAATAATAATAAAAAGCCGATAAACGTAATTTATAATTTTTTTTAATTAATACAAATGAGCATTATTATTAATAAGCTACATTGGGTCATTATTGCCCGCAAGTAATTTTTAATTAATTTTAATTTGCTGAAACTCCTCTCACACGAAGCCACTAATACGCAAATTGTCATAAATAACTTTAGTGTGACCGTAAGATTCGGAAGAAATTCTGAAAAATCCCATTCTACGATGAATTTCAAAAAGTCTAGGTACACCCAGTTAGAAACTGTAACATTGGCCGCTTTTAAATGCCTCCTCACCCTTTGTATCTCTATGAGGAGTTCTGTGGCCAATACCGCATCGTAAAAACCAGTAAATTTTGATACCGATAATTTTAACTCTTCACTGTTTGCCAAAAGCTAAGTGTTTGTCTGCACAACCTCAAACAAAGAAGCTAAATCTTGAACCGACTTCAGTCTAGTTCGGAGTTCAACACTGAATCGGTCAAGACATTCCAACATATCCTTTTTAAGTTGAGCTCTCAGTGTCAGTCCAACATCAGGTGCAAACTCACCACCCGTTCGTTTTTTGGGTTTTTATGACGAATTCGGCTTTCCATTGGAATGTCATAGCCCTCCGATTTTTTCGCAGCAAGATCTATTGCCTCTTCTACAATGAGACTTCGTTATGAATTGACTCTATTTTTGTAGCTAATTGATCAATATTCAAGCCCGTGCTTTGCAATCCAATCTGAGCACAGATATTATTTCTCTTAGAATATTATTCCAAAACAAAAGATAGCAAAGAAACGAAAAATCACATGCTGCATTGATAAGGTTCTGTGCAGCGCCTCTAGTGTCTACATTTTCTTGTTGATCACTTAACTTCTCAATTTGAGCCACAATCCCATCAAAATTTTCGGCCAATACTTTTACTGCAGCATAATGAGCACTCCAATGCGCTGTTAAGAGTATTTTAACAGTTGCTTTGTTGTGTTTAGCAAGTACTTCCCAGCGGCTAGTCGAAGCAGAAAAACATGTAAAAATGGCTTCCACTGACGAGTGTTGGCCGTATAAATTAATTGAATGATCTTTGCAGCCCACAAAAATTGCTTTGTTATTTTTTGCTTTCATAATAGCTTGCACTTCTCCATGTATACTATTCATAACAGCTGCATTATCATAACCTTTGGGAGCGACAATTCATAACATCTATACCATCATTTTCAAGATTTTTACACTGAAAAAAACATGTCCTATTTCCAATCGAAATGCAGTTGTCTCAACCTCACCGTGCGGGCAGATATGGCGAATCGAAATTCGAGATTGATTCAACAACCGTACAATGATAAGCCGATGCAGTTGAGACAATCACATGAAATATTTATGTGAAAATAAGGTATAGTTCAATATAGTTCCCCTAGCGACGCCTCTGGTGCCAGCTATATTATTAAACGTGCCAATTGGCATACGTGCCACGTATTTGGGATCAATCAATTCTACACTAATCGATATATCATAATTTTGTTAAATTGACAATCGTAAACTTTCTGAATTGAATTCCTTTTAATTCATTTAATTACATTTTCGTATCATAATACGACAATAAATAAGCAACTATTTACGCTGAAAAAATATAAAATAAAACGAACACATTCATTCAATCCATTCCATTCAGAATTATTCACAAAAATATTGAAATATAAAAATATATTATAATTAAATTTCTTTAAAAAATAAAAACAAGATATTTAATAATAACTAAAAGCTTTTAAGATAAGAACAGACATCATTTTAAAATGTTAATGAGTAAATCAAAAGATTAAATCCTTTCAATTTTTAATATCTTCTAATAAAACAAAAATAAATAAGTTGATAAGAAAGCATCGTCAATAATAGTTTTGACATAATAAAAAGAAAAAAAAAAACAATTTTTTTGTGTATCCACTTTAATAAATTTCATTGTATTATTATTTAATTTATATTGATACTGTTATTATTTTGCTCGTGATGATGTGATTTATTTAATTCACAAAAGTTATTTTTATTCATTGGATTGGTTATACTTAAATGAATTAGTTTAAAAGATATTTTGTTTGGTAATCCGCTAAGAGTGATTTTGTTAAAATGTTGTTAAAAATTAATTGAATGTTATTACAGTATTAATACAAATTAGTTTAGAGTTAGTGATTTTGATTGTTCAACATACTTATATTTCTATCAATTATTTTCTATAAAGCCAAAGTCAAGGATAAATAACGTATTTCTTTTTAAATATATGAGTGAAAGTAGACTTAATAATGGAGCTAATCGACGATAATCTGACAAAATATTTAATAGTCGCTATGAAATTCCTTCAAGAAATTAATTTTATATTTAGGCGTAGGTTTTTTGCAAAATATTACCTATTGTAGACCAGCCAAAATAGCTTTTTGTCAGAAAAAAATTAGTAACTGTAAAAAAACCATTGGATAAGGAAGAAAATATTGCGCAATTGATGGGAAACATAAATTAAAGGTGATCCGAGTTACGAGGGTGAAATGGGGTGAGTTTTTAGGGGTAGAAAATGTTTTTTCACGATTTTCATCGAAACTCATCGAAACTTCAAACGAAAGTTCAGAGTAAAAGTTGTAGGTAATAAAAAAGGCTTTTTCGTTTTTAATTTTTATCTCCCACAAATATTTTTTTTTTGCACACAATTTGGTGAAAACGTACCTTATTATGTCCCTAATACGCTGTAATTTTTTGGCATCAAAATATTTATTTTTCCGTTTGATTTTGATTTTAAGCCAAAAAAGTGACCAAATTTTCACACGAAAATTTTCCTGTGCTGGAAACAGTTTTTTCAAAAAAATCAGTAACCTTTATTTTTGTTGAAACGTCTACTTTTAGATGGTGTAAAAAAATGAACATTGTCATTGAAAATATTTATAGCTTTTAAGGATTTCAACGGTAAATTATAACAAAAAATGAATATTTTTAAACAATCATTGAAAAATAACTCTTTAAAATCAAGTTTATTCAGTTTTTCGCATTTCCTGGAAAATGTGTCCGTGTTTATGTTATGTTAATGTTTACTTTTTTTTAGACCATCTAAAAGTAGACGTTTCAACAAAAATAAAGATTACTGATTTTTTTGAAAAAACTGTTTCCAGCACAGGAGAATTTTCGTGTGCAAATGAGGTCACTTTTTTGGTTTAAAATCAAAATCAAACGTAAAATAAATATTTTGATTCCAAAAAAATTACACCATTTTCTACCCCTAAAAACTCACCCCATTTCACCCTCATAACTCAGATCACTTTTAATTTATGTTTCCCATCATTTGCGCAATATTTTCTTCCTTATCCAAAAGTTTTCATGCTGTTACTAATTGTTTCCATTTTCTGCCTGTTTTTGAGGTATCTGCACTAGGGTAATGTCATTGTCATGACCCCATATACCTGTACCGTAAAATTATGAACTTCAACAAAAGTATTTCAAGAAAAAAATAATTTTTTTTTAAATTTTAAAAAAACATCACCTCTACATCAAAATTAAACATACTTAAGAACCAATTGGTGTATCTATATTAAAATTCATAAAAATGATAATCACATCAATAGGATTTCAGTATACTATAGTAGTTTTATTGCTCAATATATATCTTAATTGTAAATTTTTGCATTTTTCATAAAAATCTTGCATGATTTTTATTGCGTGTTCCACACACTAATTGCTCCTTTGTATATTAATTACTGAAGGCTTTCTTATTCTGTTATTTTTGAAAATTTGCAAACCTTTTTAACATGTAATATTAAAAAGGTAATATTTAATATATTTTGTTCAACTAATTCTTTTTATACATTTGATTTAAATACTAATAATCAGAATATTTATATGTACGGTATGAACGAACAAACTCCATCTTTACTTAACAATATCGAGAACTAAGTATCAGATGCCAGAATCAGCAAGATAGCCCTTAAATTCTATCTAGCCTAGCTAATGTTTGGAAACTGAAAAATCGTGTAAAATATGGAAACAAATTTACTGTAATCTCTCTATCCAGATTTATCACATATTTTCACTCACCATTCACAAAACGTTCTTTTAATTTGTTGTAATTTTTTATTAGATCTGAATCGAAAGTAAATTAAATATTCGATGATTTTGTGCTACCTACAAGTCCTTCTCGTTCATTACTAATCGAAGGACTCTATCCAAAACATGGTTGTCGCAACTAACAAACAGGGGTAAATCAAATCCTGTTTCTTTAAATAATTTTTGTTACTTTACTACAACTCCAGTTCATTTTCCAGTGTTAACGATGGTAACTACAATTATTCTTATTGCTTCCCATATATCAAATTGAATGTATTAGTTATTCCTTCGGTTATACTCTCTACTTTTAAGCGTATCGCATGCAATTTGATCTATTTTCAATTATTTTTCTCTACTCGATATTCAGTGTTTTCTATATGTTTGCTATATTTTTTTTTTTAATTTTTGTCTGTTCAAAACTAGAGTTGTTGCATATATGTTTGTCAAAACTCAGAGACCACTCCATCCATTTAGGTCGGTTTTATATTTGTCCTTTAATATTGTTGTTTCTCTTAATGCGGCTCTGTAAACATTCGATTAACTGAGGTTGGAACATCTAGACCATTATTCGACAAAATCTAGCACAGTCTCGTAGCTTTGCTTGTCCAAATTTGAAAAAATTCTCGAATTTAATCGAAAAAAATCAAGATTTGGTCACCGGACCTGACTAACCCAATTGTAATTGATATTAGCTATTTTTTTGTATTTGGTTGTGTGAGTGAAAAAATAACATTATCTCAATTTTAAAATAAAAAATGTCGCTTTAATTGGTATTAGTGAAGCGGACTTGCTCTGAAGGGTAAATCTTACCAAAATTTCAGATTTAAAAAAAACTTGGAAAAAAATCGACTCGTTTTTATTCGATTTACCAAACGAAAACCACATTAATTTCAAAATACATAGAACTTCAGAAGTCAGTAAATTAGCAATCGTTATTTGTTAGTTTTAGTTTAATTTCATTAAAAATATTTTAATATAAGTTTGATTAGGTATTTGTATTGTCAATTACTAAAATCCCGTGTATTTTTCGATAATTCTAAGAAAATTTGAATTTTTTATGTCGGGGTGAGGTTTTTTTATTTTTTTGTTTTTCTATTAAAACATTTATAGCATGCACATTGCACATAAAAGTTCATCGAATGTTAATATAGGAAAGTAGTTTTGATAAAAAAAGTCAAAAAATCATAACCCTAATCTGCACTGGTCTATTGGTTTTATCATTGTTTTTCAATGAATTAGTAGTTTTGATGTGTAAAATACAGTGTAGTGGTGGATTTATTCTTAGGCACATGATAGGCTTAAGTGGCCCGATTCCCATCTAGATCAAAGTGATGTGAAGCTTAGGAAGGGCAAGCCTCATTAGGGCAATTTGATTCCGGGACAGATTTACAATGCGCTTTTAGGTTTAGCCTTATTTTATCTGGCCCTGATTTAGTTTTTCTTATTTGACCCCTAGTTGGGCCATCTGTTCAGGGTCTAACTAAAATACCTTACTAGGGCTTGTCCTATTTAATTGTGTCAGGACCCTATCATAAATTATATATAATTTCCCTTTTAGGGTCCGCCTTATTTAACTTGATCTACGCATTATTTCATTTGATAAAATTTAATTTGGATAAAATTCACTAGAGTATTATCCATTTTAGAAATATATAGTTAAAAGAGTTTCATCCATCATTTAATCATCGCCTCTCGGCTGAAAGTGGAAAGACTATAATAATAGTAACTATGGTAGTTAATTTTTTTAGTTTATTTTATTTATTTATTAAATTTTAATTATGTTTAATTCATATATTTAATATATAAACATATATCAGGACCTGGTTCGGCTATCTCAATCAGTGATTCCAATCAGGACCTGATAGAAAAAAATTTTACATTCATGATTAGGGCCCAATCAGGCTTCCCTGCCAAAGTTTGATCTGCAGCCAAATTCTGTAACTGTGAAGCGGTGAAGTGATAAGTTTTTTAATGAAAAGAAACGAAGAAATTTTTAACACTTCACCGCTTCACGGTTACAGAATTTGGCTACTGGACTAGGTCAAACCGTATCATGGCCCTATTTGAACCCTGACAAATGTTGTTTGTTGTTGTTTCTTGACTTATAAAGTTTTATATTTGGAAATCCTCAGTTTTAAAATTAGGTCATTTGTTTGAATTATTTTTGTTAAATTTGAATATGGTTGATCTTTTTGATATAACTGAATATTAACGGTTTACAACATTTCCCCTCCAAAATCGGTAATCGGAAGAAATCAATCGATAGTACAGTTGCATTTTTGAAGTAGACTGAAGTAGTAAAAGCTATAGTCGGTGTTGTAAAAAAAGTCAATTTTTAGTTTCACGTTTTAATTAATTTAAAAAAAAGTCACAACTAGTAAATAAAGATTTTAAAAAATGAAAAGTTAAGAAACTGTCTCTAATTTCTCAGCCTCAGACAGGGTCATAGCATTTGGCGAAGCCGAAAACACGCAGCTTGTGTTTTTAAAAAATCGTGTCTAGTGAAATTTTGTCAATCCTTAAAAGCGAATTGTTCCTAATAGAAATACGAACTAGGCAGGGTCGTATTTCACCAATAGCCATCGGCCGCTTTGGCATATAAAAACTAACAAATTCAGAAACAAATTGGTCTAACATAGCAAATTATAGAAGTAAACACATCAATACATAAAGTTCCAGCAGAAAAGTTTAACAGAACCAAATGGACCAAGGCTTGGAAGAAAAGAACAGGATCCTGTACGACAAACAGGAACAACAAGAAGTAGAGGAGCGGGTGTATCAAACTTAGATTCTATATTAGATAGAGAAAATGTTTTAGTACACAATAAAGCAGTGTTAGATCAAAAAAAGTATTACCGTAGTTATAGTTAAACTCAGTTCGTTACATGAAATTCACAGACTGTTTGAGTAAATAACATTGGTGCAAGATGGTTTTGAGAACAAAAACTAACAAGTTGAAAGAAGATTACTATCTTTTGTCTTGACTAGACATAAATAGTTCACTGATGGGCACGCAGAAACCAATATTTCTAAAACTGCTTGACAATAGACTAATTGCGTGGTGATGTTCTTCTACTAACCATGTCCTTACAGCATCAGGTTCAGCGTCAAATCCTACTTAGATCAGTAGGTTTTGTGATTGTATTGCTCAATACTAATACAAACAAAGCTAAATAAGAAAATCGCACCCAAAGTTTAAGGTCTAATTTAAGTTATTAACAAAACCGTGCAAGTAAAAACTATATATCGCCTCGAGGACGTGAATCAATAAGACAGGCAACAGATTAATATTAGAAACAATTTTCAAGAGCGGAATTTTAGTCGTTATATAAGGCTTGCAAACCAAGCAAATGAAAAACCAGCAGAAAGAATCATGCATATGGCAATGAATGGGTAAGCTCCTGAGCTAAATCAGCTCTGGCACCGCTTGGGCTCAACAAGTAGGTATCGATCAACTATAGAATGTTTTTGTGAAGAAAGTAGAACAGTAGATCTAGTAGATTTAGTAACTTAACATAAAGTGATAAAGGCGAAAAAACAGCACTGATAATTGACATTCTTTCAATTTCATGTAAAATAAAATTGATATTGTAGCAACAGAAAAATTCGACGGTAAAATACCTTTTTCTGAATAAAGCAGGGAAAAAAATTAAGTTCTAGTTTGAATTAGGTTATTTTCGTAAAAATTCATTTGAATCAACCTATTACTACTTATCGTCTTTTATTCATGTCTTTTTCAACCTATTTTGTTTCCGATCTCATTTTGATATGCTGTGGATTCATGAATTTTTTTTATAATTACTTGGATATTTTGTAATTTTGAGGCAGTCAATTGGAATAAAATCAATGAGAAAGTTCCATGAATATCGAATGAAATGCTGGTTTACAATTTTAAAATTTTAATTGTTTTTAATTTAATTTATTGAATTTGTGAGTACAGTTGCTGGATCACTTATATTAAAATTATGATTAATTACTTAAATTAATAGTCCAAATTGATTGCAAAGAAAAAAAATAATAACATTTGTGAGGGGGACGGGCGGGACTATTATGTTAAAATGACGTCAGGAGTTTTAATGGAATAAAGTTATACAAATTTAAAATGTGTTTTCTTAGACTGTTTAGTAAGATTTGTTAGGTTGATTAATTAAAGAATTAGAAAAAATTATTAGTGCAATTTAAGTTATAATTAAATTAAAACTAAATTAGTAAAAGAATTTTTCTTTCAACTTGATTATATTAAATTCAATGTTATAATAATTTAAAAATTGTGAATATTATTTACGTAACTATTATTAATTTAGTGATTAGGGAATTGAACCAATTTTGGAGTAAATTTCACTAAATAGAAAAAAGAAATAATACTAAACCAAAATGGGTATTTATTGTACTATTAGTTAATATTTTAAATCCAGTAGTAATTGTTTTAATCGAATATTGTAGTTTTTGGGATTAAAACAAAATGAACGAAAATTTAGTTGATCGAAAGTTACTTTTATTTTATATTTTTTTTTGTTAATTTTTAATTATAACATAAAATTATACCTACATAAAATGGGGTATATTATTATAGTGATGCATTTTATCCTTGACTTCATTAAAATTAGAATAAATTTGATGTCTGGTATAAACTGAAATTTTACTAACGCATTTGTTATGATACAAAAGGAAACAATAAGCTAGGTAGGGTACATGCCCTATGGTCTCGTGCAACAACCACATTTATATCAACACAGTCGTAAATGACATCATCTCAACAGTTATGATCGACTACATTTTCAATATTAAATACTTTGTTTTACGTTTGTTTTATGTCCATTGTCCACGAACACTTAACTCACCATACT
Organism: Diogma glabrata; assembly: GCA_963693315.1. Lineage (NCBI taxonomy): Eukaryota > Metazoa > Arthropoda > Insecta > Diptera > Cylindrotomidae > Diogma > Diogma glabrata. Next base: position 343,242,418 of record OY856187.1, read on the forward strand.
AACGGTGAGCGTTCCGTATTAGCAACCGTTAAACAATTGCTTCACCATCAATGCAAATTCAACAATTGGATGACCAAGCGATAGTATTTTACTACATCGCTTAATATATTTCTAACAAATTCAACAATTGCTGACATTATTTTATTACCTCATTTCACTTAATATTTTTCTAACCAATTCAACAACTGCAAGTGTATGCGATAGTATTTTACAACATCATTTAATATATTGCAAATAAATAAAAAAATTACCGACATTAATTTTGTTACATATGTAACGACGGCCTATATTTCGATTTTACTGTATAAAATAAGAATATTTATATTTAAAGAAGTTTGCTATTTTATTTTGGTTCCGGTCATTAAATTAAAACAATCATAAAAAAATGTATTTGTGCAAGTCAGTCGATAATATTTTAACATTTTCTCAGTTAATTGCTTTAGTGCGTCACACAATATCAATTAATAATACATGTTTCGTAGGTAGAATTACTGAGTTGTAGAGGAAGTTTTGGAGAAATTGCTTAATTGTTTACTGAGATGATATATGGAAATTGTTTGACTTGAATTTTTTTATTTAAATCATATGAGGAATTCTTTATTTGTGTGCAATGAAAATGATAATAAAGGCAAGCAAGAGATAAAAGAAATTTTTCTATATACGCTCGATCATGTGTTCAATCGGAGGGATAAAACGGGATTTTCAAATCAAAGAAAAAAACATTAATGTAAATTTTGATACAAGTGATGATATCAATAATATTAAAACTAAAAATTATATCAGGTTGAAAATATACTAAAATTGTTAAACTATTTTCATAATAACTAAAAACAAAATTTGTCATCGAAGTGCTTTAATTAATTTATTTTTGATCTGAAAGTGACTTAGAAAAAGTTTTTGAGGAATATATTGTTGTTTTGCCATACCGCTTGGTGAAAGAGGATTGGATTCATAGTGGTTGAAAGGAAGGTGTTAAATATAACTGTAGATTGGAGTTATATATTCAGAATATTAGCGATAAATTGAATTTTGAATTGGATTGAGAGTTTGTTTTAAAAATAGGAGATGGAATTGACATTAGTTGGTCTTCAATATTTAAGAAGGACAACATTTGTTAATGTTAGTGTATCTCGACAATTTAGTGAAAGTATTCTACCAACTGTTGAATTCAGTATGAGAAAAATTACTCAGGGGAATGTAACAATCAACGTTTGGGGATATTGGTGGACAATTATAAATTTCGTATTTCATATGGTGGATTTTTAATGCGGTTACAAGGAGATACAAATAATTTAACATAGATTTAAAGTGGATCATCATCATATAATGTAAGCTTTTAATTTGATTTGTATAATTTTTGTTAAATAATTTTTTTTATTATTCAACCATTGTTTTCAACCAACAGTTTTTTTTATAAAAGTTTAAAGATAATAGATTTCCCAATTCAGAATCCTATTTATTATTATATAATAAAAGTTGGATTGTTTCACATCATTGAATATATTACCAATATAATTTCAACATTAGCGCACCTTTTTTTTTAAGAATTTTACTCAACATAAATTATACTATAAATTGTTCGAATATAGTCTGTTTAAATTGGTGAAAATGATCTGTTAGTTAAGTTTTCGAAGGAATGAAGAGTTGGATCCGAAACAATCATATGGGTAAGTGACACATTTGTTTAACTATTTTTTTTTCTAATTGTGTTATTGTTGTTTTATTGGTGTGGTTGTGATGATCTCGGTTTCGCTGCCTTCTTATTCGCATTTGCATGCAATTCTGTATTTGTACTGAACTAGTTGAAATTCTTACTTGGACAAACATGGCTGAAGCTCGCTAGAACAAAAACCTCGCTAAGTACGCAGTTCTCCGATTGCTTTCTGCTTGTGACTCACTAGAAGGTTGAGTGTTCATTACAATTTTCAAAGCAATGTAAAGGAAACGGGGCTTAATTCTACACTGGGCGGTTAAAATAATTTACCAAGAGATATGTTGTGCAATGATACAAGTGAATGAAATATTTAAAAAAAAGAAGTATTATCTTTTGGCGCCTAAGTCGAGGACGGAATATTTTTGGGAAACACAATTCGTAGGTCAGTTAATAATACAGTTTCGTTCATGGATAATCAATACAAGAGATTCAGACATCATTTTTATAATTATAAATATCAAAATGATTATTTAGAAAACTACAATTTATACGATATGGGAGTTCAGAACGAGGAGATAGCCTCCTCAATCAAAGAATAAATTCAAAATTTCAATGTAAAAGAGAGGTTAGCTAGCATAAATAAAATCTTCCGGTACAGTTATCGAACACAGCGTCCTTTCGGACCTGTCCCTTGTGAATACCTATTTTTAGAAAAAAAATTTTGAAATCCCTTCAGCCGTTTTCCCTGCAGCGAAGGTAATGACGGACGGCCGACCAGCCGGCCTACAGACAGACATACATCTTTTTTGCTTATTTAGAATCAGTAGGTCCTGAAACGTCGAGAAATGCCAAAAAAAAGTGGGGGTAAAAGTTTCACTTTGAGCTCATGAATGTAATACTTAGGTCTTTCAGACCGAAGTAAAATGGCTTTTAAAATACCACAATTTTCTTTTGTTCTTCATTTTATTCTGTATTCTATATACTATTTTTATTTCGTCGGTTTGTTGGTAGTAAAATTCCTGATGAAGTTCATTCATAAACTCTCTCTTTTATCATTCACGAGTTTCCGATAGATATTCATCAATAACTTCATGAGTTCCATAATACTGATATTCGTAATGAAGTCAGCATGGTTTTCATTGAAACATTCATTAGAAGAGAAGAGAATATACAAAAGTAAATAAGTGAATTCACGTCACAAGCTCATATACGTTTCATTGAATAGGTAATCATGATTTTCATGATGAACTATATTGCATGAATTCACTAAATCTCTTTTACTAGGGAAATAGACAAATGAGAAAACGTTCGTTTATTGAGCGTTATAATATCTAACGACTTACTCTAGAACGATTTTATAATGGCGATGGCAAAGACTGCGTCAAGAAAGTGGACCACTTACACAGATGGAAAAATATTTCCCCCCATATCAATTACACAGTTGCTCATCTCGTTGTTTTTTGGAAATTACTTAACCAGCAGTTCTCGGATGAAATCAGATTCATTATGCTTCAACCGCATATTATTTTCTCTGTTTAACTCTTCAATTGATTTGTGCAAAGACCAATCCACTCACTGGTCATATAGTGAGAGCATGGAGAAGGACATTATTGTCCGTACAACGTACAAACGGAATATTTTGCCCGATCAATAGTCTCGAGTACATTTAATCCACAAATCCACACATGTTATTGTGAGACTTAGATCATAAAATGTGCCTGTATGTTGTTGTGACACATATTGTAATTCCTTTAATTAAAAAGAAGAAGATTTATAAAACCTGGCAGTACAACATTAAAATGGATGTATGCACATACCAAGTCGGCAAAATAAAACTAGCAACAGTCAGGCACTGAATTATTCGCAGGAACGAATCATATCACCCATGATGTTAAATTTAATGATAAATGAGGTGCTGACTATATTTGTCAGTCAAAATATCCACTCGATTGAGTTCACCGAAGAAATAGTTATTATAAAAAGAGGCAAGTTTGGTAGAAAAATTATGTAAATCTGTGAAATCTGTGAAAATTGTGTAAATCTGGTATTTCGACTATTAAAAAACTAAATGTTGTTGTCTTTTGTCTGCGTATGTAAAGCGTTTGTTGAAAATTATGACGTTTCAGTTTATCTTGAACTTCAATTAATAAAAACGTATTAAAAACTACCTCTTCAATTAAGGGTAGAACAAACTAGAAATTAAAAGCAAACAAAAAATTTGATATTAAATATTAACTCTTATCTATAAGACAGTTTGACATCCTAACCAGACGTTTTAAATATAAATCTGTTTTAAATGGAATTTGTAGGTATATGACTCATTCATTTTAGGTTTTCCTAAAATTGATAAGAAAAAAATTTATGGCTATTAAAAAAAACAATTTCATTTAACTTTTAACTATTTTACTATATATATGACATCTAATTCAATTCCCTTTTCTTAATGTTTGTGTTATGTTTTGTTTAGGTGGTCTCGTAAAAAATCTGTGTTTCTCACTTTGAAAAAAGTTGATTGTCGCCTAATATTTGTACGGATGGGTTTACATGATATATGGACTATAACAAGTTTTAGTGTTGTACCGGTACAATGTTTGCGTAAGTGTCGATATTAGCAATGTATATATAAGTAGTGAGCTTCAACTACTTAAGATAATGGAAAAAAATTAGCAATTCCTAATATGAATAAACTTTATGCAATTTATTTAGCTTCAAGTGAATTATTTACAAAGAAAATAACAATAACATATTCAACAATAGACAAGAAATATATCTGGCTTAAATTTATTACCTAAACCAAAACTAAAGGGAAAAAAAATCTGTAATAAATTTAAGATTATCTCTTATATTCTGTTCACATCCTAAAATAATAAAATAATGTAATTGTAATTCCATGTATCGTTTAGAAAATTCGAAAATATTACTTTTATATTCTTACTTTTTGTTGGATTAACTTTTGGGAGCAATTGAACGATCGCCGTCTTATTACCTCGATTGGGATAAAATTATTATTATTATTCTTTTGTTGTTGAATTTTTTTTTATTGTATTGTTAGAATTTTATCGAATAAAATGAAGTAAAATATTGATAGTTTTTTGGTTTTAGATGTATTGAAAGAAAGAATTTTCCTAATTTACGGTAAGGTTATTTGATTTTCAATTTTTAACACGTATATCACCTTTTTGGCTCATTATGCTCGGAGTTATGGTGGGTAGACAGTAAACAACAAACATTTTCTGAAAGGTAGAAGAAATGTTGAAAAACCAACCTTTGATAAATGATATCCAACAAATCAAATACTTTATGCTATTGTTTTTGTATAACCTTTACCAAATCATGCGGATGGGCTTGTTTAAATCTTAAGATCACCAAGCAGTTGTTGTAGGTCGATAACAAAAATAGTCTGAGATGGTGTCTTTGCAGTGGTTTCATTTTGATTTTCACTCACCACTTTAGCATTTCCACCGTAGCATTGGATCTCGCAACAATAGCATCTGGCTGTATATTAGCAAACCTCTTGTCGTCGTTGTGTTAAGGCCAAATATTTATTTCTGGCTATAGTTCAATTGTTTATAACAGTTTTAGTGATAATGTATGGCTCTCGTGCAAACTTACATAAACTATAATCAGCATAATTTGTTCTAATTATCTGGCATTTCAATACTTGCAAATACAGCACGAACGTTGTTCTGCTTAATTTCTTTCGTTCATTCCATATCCAAATATTTTGCATTTCCTAAATAGATCATATTAACTTTTTGCAACATTAGCAATTCCTAATACAAATCCTCTGTAAAAGGTGCAAAGCCAAGAAAGTGCTGTAACTCGTTAAAGTACTTTGATCTCATGTGAATATATTACTGTTGCAATCGTGTGCTGTATGAACTCCATATGCCGTTATCTTGTGTCTCAAATGCTTAACTTTCTTCTGAAATATTAAACGCGTCTCTGAATTTAACTTCAAATACAGCAACTTGTTGTCTTTTTACGACTGCCACCAAGTTTCATAAGTATTCCTTAAAACTTTTGCCCATGAGGATAATTTCATTTAGGAAAACAAGACAAATATTCCAAAGAAAACTTTTTACGTGCCATTAATTCTTCAAAAATTATTGGTGCATTTGTACTATCAAAATGTCTTAACGCGGCGTATCGTTAATCTAGGGTAGCTATATCCTTCTTAATTATTACATTTGACTGCCTATAGGCTACACAGAATCTCAACGAAATAGAAAAAAAAAACATCATTTGCAAATTGTCGATACAAAACAAAAATATCCACTATATATGCTACAACTCCTAGACCCGTTGTTCGATTTACTCAAAAAGCTTCCTCACAGTACATGTTTTGATATAAATTAAAAATTTGTGACATGAAAGTCAATTGACATGGAGTACATGACATGATTGTGACATGGAGTAAATTAAAAATTTGTGGTTTGTGAAAAAGTCATAAGTATTGTCCCCGATTTTGTTCAAAAATAAAATTAAAAAATATGCTAGAATGAAATCTTGGATATTCATGTAATCAAAATAAGTCAAAATATGACGATTGCGCCATAAAAATGGCTTTAAATCGACAAAACTCTCGCCTAAAATTTGGGAATTACTTCGGTTTTGAAAAACCAAAGTATTTAATTCTCGAGCCAAAAGTGAAATTATTACCCCCACTTTTTTGACATTTCTCGACGTTTTAGGACCTACTGATTCAAAAAAAGCAAAAAAAAAAAGTATGTCTGTCTGCCGGCCTGGAGGGATTTCCAAAAATTTTTGTTTCTAAAAATAGGTATACTCAATGGTAAGAGCCAAAAGGACGATGTGTTCGATAACTGTACCGGAAGTGTATCAAAAAAATCGTCAAGTGTGTCAAAACAAGGAAGTTTGTATAATTTTGCTTCAAAAACGGTCATTTTGAGTGATTACGAGTAGGAACGAATTCAGATTGAATTTGGAGAAATCTTGATGGTCGGGATTGGTATGTGAGGCCAAAAACTAGATTATTGCATTATAAGCTAGTCAAAAAAATATTGTAAAGGGTGTCAAAAGAATGATTTTCATTTTTTTTAACCAATGTTTTGGCAAAAAATGAAATTAATTATTTGTATGACATAAAATTTAATCGAACATGAAATTGGACACGGAAATTTTTGATTTTGTTATAATTTTTGCGATATTTTTAGAATTTTGGAAAAAGGTTTTTGATTTGGAAAAAATTAAAATTTTTGATTTTGTAATAATTTCTGGAATATTTTTAGAATTTCGAAAAAAGGTTTAAATTTTTGATTTTATTTAATTTTTGGATTCCTGAAAGAAATCTGAATTTTTGATTTTGTAATATTTCTCGAAACGCTAAATTGAAAGGTTTTTGTGTGGTTTACTGAGTGTATCATTTTTTCACTAAATTATGTTAATATATGATCTGTTATAATTTTCCGGCAACGAATTGATGTTTTGTGTTAGTTTTGCAATAAATTTCTAAACAGAGACAAAATACTTGTGCTTTTACAAAAAGTTTTATGTTTGATATACATCGCTGCCGATAACTAAAAACAATGTCCTCATAAAAGTTTTATGCTGAAAACTATATCAAAATCCTTAACCGAGACTGAAGTCTTGATATCTCAGAGCTGTGAGATTTCAGCCTCTACATATTTTTTTTCATATCTTCTTCTTTAAATGTCATATCTTCCAAGAACGTTGACAACCATGTGCATGATTTTCACTGTATAATTTCATTTTATCGTGACGTGAGTAGTGACCTGGTTCTAAGTCGATATACCATTGACGTAAATTATTTAGCCAATATGTTTTTCTTTCGCCTGCGCCACGTTTTCCTTCAATTTTGCCTTGCAATATTTACTTCAGTAACTGATATTTATCGTTTCATAACGTAGCCACAATATTCTAATTTTCTATTCTTGATGGTTTCTTAGTCTCAGTCTGTTATTTATTTCAGTCTGTTATTTATTTCGCTTATAGTACTTGTACATTCGTTTTTCTGGCAGTCCATAATATTTTTAATTCTTAAGTTCACATTACAAGTACATACCAGTTTTTTGCACATACATCAATTAGGGTCCTTTAATACCGTTTAAGAGAATGCTGAATCGAAGCAAACTTACACGTACTTTTCTCATTTTCGAAAACGACTGCCTGCCGAATTCTGCGTGTAATTTCCTGAGGGTTTCCCGATTCTATATCAAATAACAACTAAAGTGTTCATACCTTACCTTCTCAATGATGTTATTACCCACTTGGGAGTGGCCTAAAACTTAAAAAAAAATTAATATAAATTATTAAAAATGGCAATGCCAAAAAAATGAGTTTAAATTAAAAAATCACTATCATCATTAATGATCTTTTTATCCCGAAAGTTAAATTTAACTGATTTTATATATGGATGTTATTTTAATCATCGAATTTATTTAGATAACGGACATCTATCCGTCTCTCTCCGTAGCATTCACATCCTATTAAAACGACAAACATTTAACTTACACACCGTAAATCTACCGCGTATACTAGTAAAACAAAGTAAAAATGATTCTAATACTACCAAATCGAAAAACATAATTTAAAATTTAATCAATCATTGATATTGCCAACAAATAACAGCCAAAAATCGTAATATTAAGTTCTCTATCAGCCTCATCGCTTCTGCGCATGATCCATTTACTTTATTTCGTTTACGTTTTAAAACTAAAACTATATTCATTTCATATTGACAAGGAAAAAAATAATAAAAAAACATTTAATGATTCGACGCATGCGAAATAAGAAATGATGAATAATTTGAAATAAAATATAGTGAAACGCTGTATAGGTCAGCATTGTTTTATGATATGATTTTAAGTTGTTTGATTATAGTACGGAACGATGGTATTATTTATGGTATGAACAGTCTGAGGACTGTTTGGTTTAAACTTTAAAAGAAAATCTCTATTTAATAGAATTTGTTGGTCGTTACAAATTACAACAGCAGGACGATGAACTTAAGAAATTGATTAATCCTGATAAACCGTCAAGATCATCAAAAGTTAAACTCAAGTCACACAATCATCAAGTAGCAACGACAACATCTGGTGCAAAACATTTTCTGGTTATAATCGACCATACGTCACATACATACGATCTTCGACATCCTACATGGTTTATCACATCCCGGAATACGTGCATCGCGAAAATTAGATACATCTAAATATTTTTGAGTACGAATGAATGTCAACACAGGATGGGCTAAATCATGTGAATCATATCAACGATCAAAAATCTACAGGCACTAAAAATCATCGATTGGTAAATTTGCATTATATCAGAGTGCAAATTTGACCATCATCAACCACATATTTGACCAAACATTGTTGGACCACTACCGCAATCAAACGGGTATAACTACATACTTACAACAGAAGACCGCTTCACACGTTGATTAGAAGCATACCCATTAAAGGACATTAGTACCATGCAATTACCATTGCATTAACACTGTTACAGGGATATAACTCATAGGTTTGGCATTCCTTCGGTCATAACGACAGATCGTGGCGGACAATTCGGATCTAACCTGTTCACTGAGCTCACTATGTAAAATTGTTTATTGATTGTCTTTAAAAAATAAATTAATATTTTTTCAAAAATATATTTATAAAAATAAATTGTTATATAATAAAAATATAAAAAAATTTTTTTTCTTTAAGTTAAATGTTTATTTTACAAATTATATTATTTGTTTTTAATAAGTTTTAATAAATCGTAAAAAATAAAATATTATTCCAAAGAATTTAATTAAATCAAAAATAGTATAAATATTCACCTGTCTTGTTTTATTTTAATATTCAGATAGTAAATCGATCGCTAATAAATTTGAAGTTCTTCTTGTTATCGCCTAAAAATATTGAGTTTTTATTTTTTTTTTGCATTCGCATTTTAATTGCATGCAATTCGCTTCTTTTCGGAACATTTAACCTAGAAACACAACACGGGCGAAATCGTCCGACGACGACGTTAGTAACATTTGAATACACAGGATACATACATTTCATACACAACTACAGCGATAAACGAAAAAGTTTTTTTCGTCGGACAAAATTTAGATTCTATTTCTAATTTATCGTCGGCGATGATTATTGCCAGATATCAATTTTATTTTTATTTGGTTGCAAGGATAATTTTTAATGTTATTGTGACAGTGCCGCCAATTGAAAAATATGATTTTCTGATGTTTTTCGCGTTTCTGAGGTTGTAATCGTTTTGTTTTGAGTTGTCAACTGAATTTTCAATTTATGTTCAAAGTTCGGTTTTGTTCATTTATATATTTTCATAATTTGTATTTTATTTTTAAAATTATTTATTAGTAGAAAAATTATTATTATTTATTTATTAGTAAAAATTAGTTACTTTTAAAATTGAAATTTGTGAAATTCATTTTGACAAAGAACAAAGTATTTTAGTTAATGCAATTTTATTTTTGACAGCTTTTCACGCTGACGCCTTTGTTGTGGTTACAACAGCGAATTTGTATACGTTTTTTTTATCGTCCGTGTTGTGTTTCTACCTTTAGTTTCCAATAATAGATGGACAGGCGAATATCTTTTTCAAGCGAAGAAATCAATGAATGCAGTCATTTATTGTTAACATTAATTTATGTTGACTGCATTCATTCATTTATTCGTCATAGTTAAAGTTAATTATTGTGAATTGCTATAATTTGACAGATCACAACAAACAAAAATAAACTAATTATAAACAATATATCAGGTTAGTATAATCCATATATAAATTATTTAATATTTAAATTAATTATTAGGGTTCCGTTTTTTATACGGAACACTATTGGTGAGAGTAAAACGAGTTTTTCACATTATATCGATTATCTCGTAAACTATAAATGCTATGGACTTGAAATTTGAGGTGCGTATAAAACTAATCTGCTCACATGAAATGACGGATACAAATAAAACTAAAGTGGTTTTCGTTTGGTTTACAGGGGTACGATGTGAGACCTTTGAGAAAATATATTTTTTTATAGATTCAAGTAGGGTATGATATGAAAGGGCTTCATTCCAGTATTCCTTAAAAATTTATTTTGGAATTTTACACCTCACCATTTTTGTATAATTTGGAATAATGACGTTTTTTTCGTGTTTTCTTACCTCAATTAGCTCCGAACCTAACTGATCGAAAATTTTCAAATGTATTTGGAATGATAGAAAAAGTAGTACGTTTTTAATAAAAAATATAAAAAAGTGTCATATTCTCATACTTAGATTTATTAAGGGGGTGGATATGAGGAGGGGTGAAATCACTATTTAAAATGGGGTCAAGTGGGGTATCATTTGAAAGAAGACTTTATTTAGAAAACATGGCAATTTTTTTTAGAATTTTGCGATGCACAGTTTTTGAGTTATTTTTAAAAAAGTGCAACTTTCAGACCGTTACCCCCCCCCCCCCCCCACCCCTACGTTCGACACTGATTGACAGAAAAATTTGAAAAAATTCCCAGAGCTAGGAAATTTAGTAAATTTTATATGAAAATTATAGCGAGGTCTCAAATAATTATATTTCTGTGTGTTTAGGTCCTTAAAGAGGGTAAAAAAAAATTTTTTTGACCCAAGCGAGTGGAGTGTCATTTAAAAGAACAGTTAATTTAAAATTTGTTACAACTTTTTTTAGAATTTTGCGGTGAACAGTTTTTGAGTTATGGACAAAAAGTTAAAAATCCAGACCGTTCCCCCCCCCCCCCTACGTTTCGACACTGATTGACAGAAAAATTTGAAAAAATTCACAGAGCTAGGAAATTTAGTAAATTTTGTATGAAAATTATAGAGAGGTCTCAAATAATTATATTTCTGTGTGTTTAGGGGACCGGTGTAAAGAGGGTAAAAAAAATTTTTTTGACCCATGCGAGTGGGGTGTCATTTGAAAGAACACCTAATTTAAAATTTGTTGCAATTTTTTTTAGAATTTTGCGGTGCACAGTTTTTGAGTTATGGACAAAAAGTTAAAAATCCAGACCGTTCTCCCCCCCATACGTTTCGACACTGATTGACAGAAAAATTTGAAAAAATTCCCAGAGCTAGGAAATTTTGTATAAAAAATATAGAGAGGCCTCAAATAGTTATATTTCTGTGTGTTTAGGGAACCGGTGTAAAGAGGGTAAAAAAAAAAGTTTTTGACCCAAGCAAATGGGGTGTCATTTGAAAGAACACTTAATTTAAAATTTGTTACAATTTTTTTTAGAATTTTGCGGTGCACAGTTTTTGAGTTATGGACAAAAAAGTGCAAAATTCAGACCGTTCCTCCCCTACGATTCGACACTGATTGACAGAAAAATTTGAAAAAATTCACAGAGCTAGGAAATTCGGTAAATTTTGTATGAAAATTATAGAGAGGTCTCAAATAATTATATTTCTGTGCGTTTCCCCTTTACCGGGGTAAAGAGGGTAAAAGAAAATCTTTTTGGACCCAAGCGAGTGAGATGTCATTTAAAAGAGCACCTAATTTATAAATCATTGCAATTTTTTTAGAATTTTGTGATGTAAAGTTTTTGAGTTATTATCAAAAAAGTGCAAATTTCAGATCGTTTCGCTCCCTACGTTTCGACGATGATTGACAGAAAAATTTGAAAAAATTCGCAGAGACAGGATAATTTGTAAATTTTGAATGAAAATCATAGCAAAGTCTCAAATAACTATATATCTGTGTGTTTAGGGGATGGGTGTGGGGAGAGTAAAAAACCACTTTTGACCCAAGCAAATGGGGTGTCACATGAAGGAGCACTTAATTTAAGAAACATTACAATTTTTTATAACTTAGCGTTGCACAGTTTTTGTGTTATTGAAAAAAAAATATTTTTAGTATGTAGCCTCTTTACCCCCCCTAAATTTCAACACTTGATTGACCGAAAAAATAATCAAATTTAAACCATTTACAAGCTGGTGAATCTTTCTTGAGTTACCATAAACATCTATGGATGAGATTTAACCTAATGTAACATTTTTTGAGTTATTTTTGATCAATGTGGATTTGATTGTAATTTGCTATTGACATTTACGATTAAACATTAATTATTTTGTTATGCGTCTATGGTCTGGAAATATAAGGACATTACAACACAACTTTTTGTCAACAGTTTTTGATATTGTGTTCTTTTACATTCACGGAACCCTTGACGAGCGAATTTTATTCGCACTTGTCTGACTTTTTTTTCTCTTTAGCAATTATTAAATATGTTCAAGTTTGAACACACGAAGCTTCTAGAATTTCATTGCATCCACACATCGATATCGACAGGTTGAAATAAGCCTACAGCATCTTGTCGGCAGACAAAAGCAACACACAACAGAATAAACGTATACATTTTAATATGTAATCGACCAACATTTACAAAATTAGTACACAACACAAATTTCAATAACGACAACACAAACTAACGGAAGTTGATAAAAAATTATGTATCTTTGTACAAAATTCATTTTTTTTATTTATGGCTTAGCTCCATAAATTAATGTTATGATTTAAAATCTAAATTAATATTACGATTTGATTAATATTATGATTGCAAAAATATTCTTGCATACGACTATTACTACATATGAAAATAGTCGAAAAACGATAAAACTTCAGCAATTGCCAATTATCCATACAAAACAAAAATATTTATTCTTGCTTGTTCTTACAGGTCTTAAAACTCACCTAACAATAGAACTGCTTGACAATTCCAACCCTTCATCCCATAAGGTGATATATGTATCCAATACCTAAAGAATGTTCTTTGTAATTTGTATTTGAATGAATGACCATTGCGTTAACAAATTTGTTTCTACTTTATCGATGTTAAATTTCTCTGTTTTTATTCATTATAATTCTCAATTAAAACCATATCCCGAAAATGATATGGAATAAAAGCATTTACAAAAATACAAAAAAAAATAATTGTATTCAAATAATATAATATAATTATGTAATATAATACAACATTAAATACAACGTGTTTATTTTTACGACTGCAAAATTGGAGCTTGGTTTATCTTTATATTACAAATTAAAATAATAAGAATTAAAAAGTTGAAATTATGAGTAATTTAAGTATTTTAAAAACATATTTTTTACAGTAAGTATAATATGGTTTTTTTGTTTTATGGCAAATAAGAATAAAAGTTGGTAAAATAAAACAATTATATAGACAGGAATTGAAGAAAATAAATTTAATTGTATTTAAAATCCGTTAAATTATGCGAACCAATTTCAATATATGATTGTTATATTAATATAAATATTTACGTAATCTGTTTTATTATTTTAAAATTATCCGCTCGATTTTAATTATTAATTTTAAAATTAAAAATGGAAGAAACATTTTGTTGAATCTACTATAAGAACGCCATAACAGAAAACTAATCAACGGTTGTATAATCAATTTTCTTCAAAGTGTTTTATTTTCAAAATTAATCTCATAATAAGATCACGGTTAATCACAATTTTCTAGAGATACTTACTTACTCATAATAGTAACTCCAATTTTATGAAACTTAGGCAAGGCAGCATAATATATATAATATATTGATTTAAAGTTAATAAGGGATTTATCTCCCAAATAGCAAAACAAACTCCACAATCATTCAAGTAGTTAAATATAATCAGTCCAATCGAAATCATGATTCACGCCTAGTAGATTGATTAGTTAAATTGTAACATCATTGGATGCATCAAGGACTTGTTTTTTGGAGGAGAAAATAGTGAAAATCAAAACAAATCTAACAATCTTCACTCCGAAAACAAAATCTGTCAAATCTTGCAAATGTCTATGATAATTGCATATCTGTCAATGTGTACTTTTTAGATGAAGAAAAAATTAAAATAGCAGCAATTCGTGCTCTAGAGTCTATAAAACGACCGGCTAAACCCGTTCATTTTTTGTCGACTTCATACTTTCTCCTATACTACTTGAATGCTAAGTACAAAGTCGATCAGAAATGGTCCGGTTTAATGGTTCGGTTCATCAATAAAGAAACAAATCAGATCATTTTTCTCGTCAAAAATTGGGTGACAAATTCAACACACGTCACTAAAAAATTAAGGCACCAATAAAGTGAGATACTAAAGTTCTATTCATACTTGTAAAAAAACAATAGCCTACACTCAAAAAAAGTCACTTTTACAAAATTTTTATAAATATACAACACACAAAATTTTTTGATAAAACTACTGATAACATTTTGTTTCTTCAAATCCAAAAATAACTTGTAAATCAAATAAATTTTTGGTTTTTTCAAATAATTTTTTTTGTAATGTACAACATTTTTGGTAAACGTGCATTGTAATTTGTATGCACTGATCCTTTCGTAAATTTATTTTATCGTTAATGCTCCAATACAATTGTCAGCCAAATTTTCATACATCTGAATTACTTATCAGCATTTTGTGTTGTTTGAGCCACAACTTTCAAATTAAAAAAAAGTTAAGTTTTTTTCCATAAACCAACAAACTAAAGATAAATTGCTTCTTTAGTTATTTTGTATTTTTAACACAAATGGAAACTATTTAAATGAAATTTGGTAGTACAATTTAATTACACATTTAATTTTTCAATTTTTGTCTGCACATTTCAAAGTTGAAAACGTTATTGATTACAAATTACACAATAATCTTTTTCGTTTTGATTTAAATTAACATCAATGTTAACCATTTGATCAAAATTAATATAATCTTGTTGATAGAACAAATGATCGATTATAAATAGTCAGATTCTCCATCTCTTGGTTCCTTTTAATTATACTCTTCATCGCACACAAATATATAATTTTTCCATATCTCTCAATAAAAAATGCAAGTCAACCCATTTCCATAAATCATCCCAATAAACAGCTTCTCTACAACTACACAAATTTGAACATCCCTATTACATCTACATGTAATACTATGACTAAGATTTACAGAAAAAAATGTTCATCATTTATGTAAACAGATATTGGTATTATTAATTGATATTGTGTGGTGAGGCAACAAAGCAAATAACTGATAAAATTTCAAAATATTATTGACTGACTTGAAGCACACATAAATATTTTATATTTGTTGAAAAACATTATAACAAATTTCTTTAAATATGAATATTCTTATTTTAGAGTAAAACTCTAAATAGTCCGTCGTTACACACCGGTAACACTGCTAAGTTTATATTTTTGTAATTATTTTTTATTTTACCATAAAAACAAAAACTCAGCAGCGTTACAACGAGACACATTTCACTTAGTAAACGAGTTTTGATATTTAGGGATCCGATGATCGAAAAGTTATAATGTACATCGCAAAACTATTTTTTTTTTCGATACATCAGCGGCAATAATTGAGAAGACCTTTATTATTGACGCTAGAAAATAACGCTAGACGACATATCAGACATAAAATTAGAGGAAAATATCGATAACGCTTCAAGCTGTATAATTCCTGATTTCTGGAACTAAAACCCAATGCTCTGCAGTTTAAACAAATCGAATCAACATTTAAAACCAGCCGTAGTATAAACGACAATAAAAAAACTCAACTTTGTAATTTCAAAATTTCCGACGGCTCAAACCGAACTAATTTCAGATATTATAGTAGAACAGGATGATAATGAATGCTTCTACGAACGATTGGAGAACACTTTAACTTTTCGTAATAATTTAAGTTCCTCGGCTATGTTCCACAGCTTAATGAACGTGACATCGATGGGTGATTGGAAAACGTAAGCCCAATTTAGACAAGCTACCGACGAGACTATTACAAAAAACGTGTGGTTGAGAGCATTACCAATTGGTATCAAAGCAAACATTTCTATTGTTGAAAATCAATCGATAGAAAAATGAACAATCGACAAATGGCTGCGGCAGATAAAGCATACGACATGATTGATAGCAACTAGAATAACCGTCAATGCCATTGCAATACCAGACTATCAATCGGATATCACCCACATGATTAAAACTATTACCCAAAAGTAACTGAAAATATTAGACGACAATTAGAAAACCAACGACGAAATTTTTCACGATCGCGTTTTTGTAGCGTTGGCCCACATGTAAGATTTAGCCTTAGAGTTATACAGCTCAAGTTTCAATCGATGAGTTAGTATCAATTATCCACGCGAAAGGCCAAAAATGAAACACGAATGTGCTATTACCACCGTCGTTTCACTAGTAAGGCGTAAGGCGTTGAACTGCAAAAAACTTGTAACTTTAAAATCCAAGAAAATCCAAAAAAAGAATAAAACAACCAGTTGTTGCGCCACCTATATTTACACTGTCAAATACTTATCTCACCTATCTCATAAATACCGGGGCAGATATATCGCTTATTCCTTGCTTCATATTTATAAATCATCAGTCAATAAATAACAAAATAACATTATAAGCGGCTAATGGTACTATCATTAATACACATCTTCTTTGGTCGGTAACAGATCAGTAATCGTCTATTTGTGTAACTGATATTGGTCTGACATGAACTTTTCCACATATTTTCTTAATTGCAGATGTCCGCAACCAATAATCGGTGCTGATTTCTTAGAAAAATTTGGTCTCGTATTAGATTTCAAAAATCGATGTTTATTCGACAAACGACGTTCTTCCTCAAGTAAAGCTATTGCCTTAGTGTCATCTGTGACTACACCTATCCATTTTGTAGTCAACAATAGATATGGTATAATTTTATCAGAATTTGTTGCATTAACCCGGGAATCGCAGTATAATATTCCAGTAAAACATAACGTTGTTCATCAAATTCACAATCTCGGTAATCTTCCATTCCATAAATCTCATAGAATTTATTCGTTTTAGCATAACATGGCTAATGTGGAATAAAAACTGGAATATGTAGACCATCATCTGCACCGCTCTACCTCGTTGCGATGAAGGACAGCAACGATTGGAGACAGTGGCGGATTTCTAAATAGGCTAGATAGGCTGTAGCCTACGGCGGCAAATTTTCGTAGGCGGCAAATTTTGTGCGGAAAATTTTAAAAATATACAAATTTTTCAAAACAGAAATTTTTTTGCGGCGGCGAGAGCCGTGCGCCACTCTAAACAGAGTATCCAGGTTAAATCAATCAAATTCGCAAAAAAGTTGTTAGAAAAATAAAACATTTTTTTTTTATTTTTATTTGGCACACCAACAGAGGTACTTTTAACTTTTGTTCCAAATACTGGACACAAATCTGAAGAAATGTACACAGCAATAACTAACACCCTGGCATATTTAAACATTAATTTAAAAAATTGTAGAGTTCAGTTGTACGATAATGCTGCAAACCTGTGAGACGCTTATACTGGTCTCCAAGCCAGAATTAAAAATGCCAACAAGTTTGCGGAATTTATGCCATGTGCAGCCCATTCTCTTAATTTAGTTGGAACTGCGGCGGCTAGTTGCTGTAATGAATCCAGCAAAAAATTTTCATTTTTGCAAGCAATAAAACTTTAACTTTTTTTCGGCATCAACAATGCGTTGGGAAAAACAGCAATATCCTCATAACGGGAGGTCATGCAGAGATGATGCCTGCAACAGTTTATTAATGTCTTGGAAAGAAATTCATGATATTCTAAAATCAATTTCAAACGACAGTTCTGAGGAAACGGTTACAAAGGTAGAAGCAGCAGGGTTATGCAAGAAATTGACAAAATTTGAAATTGCGTTCATGACTGTTTTTTGCGATAGTATTTTAAATCCTATCAATGTAGTATGTAAAAAATTACAACAGGAAAATGCAGATATTGGGTTGGTTATCGATTTATACAAATCTTTAATTTCTATTATTTAATCTTCCCACGAGAAATTTATAACGTATTAAGAAGAGGCCAAGGCACTGGTTTGTACTCAAAACTACACTGCAAGCGAAAAGCGAACCAAAACAAGAAAGCGACATTTTGATGAAACCAACGATGATGAAGACCTGTTTGGTGCTCAGGATAGTTTTAAAATAAACGTATTTTTTACAATTGACGATCGATTAATCTCAGAACTAAACGGTCGAAAATGTGCGTACGACAGAGTGTTCGAAATTTTCTACGTCTTTTTTAAATTTCGCGATCTTTCTGATCGGGAAATAAAAAATGAAGCATTTAAATTATGTGAAGTTTATACACAAGATGTTTCAGATGATCTAGTTTGTGGCGGAGGATATTCTGGGACACCCATTTTTGTGCCAAACATTTATTTTTACTTTTCTTGGTCCCAAGGCTCCGAATTCCAGATTTACTGAAACATTTATTTTGATGCATTATGACATTATATCCATTCTCAGAATCTTTTCCATGTTTTGATTGTGCAAATATTGCAAATTTACCTAAATTTTAATTAAAGGTTGTAAATATTGCAAAAATACAACATAATATTCTGGATTAATTAAATTTTAATCGAATTACGGTTTTCTTTTGTTTTTCTATTAACTTTTCTCTGTCTAAGATTCAGTCGTCTAAGATTAGATCTATTTTTTTATGTAAATCCTGGAATTCAACGTTTTTGTCAACGAATGGAATTTTAAATCGTGGGATTTAGTTTTTGTTTTTAGATCGACGTTTAAGAAAAAAAAATGTAGATCGGGACTCGTATTATAACTTCTGACCAGTATGGTCAGGAGGTTTTTTTAAGACTCGCGTCTCATGTGTTTTTTTTTAAGTTTTAATTCCAAAAAACAAATGTGAATTGATTTTTATTTGTGAAAAATAATTGTGAAAATTTTTTTTTTTAGTAAATGATTGTAATTCAATATAAGTGACTAATTCCACCTAGTTGAGAAAATTTTTAAGTAAATAAAGGAATTTGATAGTTAAAATACTAACAAGTGTTGTTATTTATTAGAGTAACTGCAGTCGATTTGGAAACACTTTTCGAATTGATTACCGCAGAAATAGGGTCCGCTAGGTTAATTATATTTAGTTTAATTTAGTATAATGTTGTTTCGTTCAATAACTAGAGTTACCTTTTGTAACACCTAGAGTAAAAGGTTTCACTAGTTGATAAAAATGTGAAGAGAGAATACTTAAGTGGCGTAGGGATGCTATGTAAGTAGGGATGGCCGTCTGCCTTTCTTCCTCTGATTATTTTTATGAACCGCTCCTTACTAAGACTACCCGGTTGCCGGAAAAACCGACGACAAATTATCAACTGAGCGAAGTCCAGAGCGGTTTCCGGATCCACAGCCAGGTAGTCACTTCTTTAGCTTTGGCTAGGGTAATCTTTGCTCCTGTCTATGGGCCTAGGTTGCACTGCTAAACGTTATAGTGGCGCCCAACGTGAGGCTCGAACCCACGACCCTGAGATTAAGAGTCTCATGCTCTACCGACTGAATCGGTTAAAGAGATTTTGCACATCAAAGAGTATCTGGTATATGATAAAAAACATATAAATATCAACAATATGTGCAATTGAATTAGGGATCAAAATCTGCTTGATATTTTTCCTAATATTGATATTATTTTAAGAATATACAAATCAATTTGGCTGTCAGCAATTGTTCATCGGAACGTTCGTTCTCATGTTTAAAACGAATTAAAGCATATTTACGCTCAACGATGTTCGATAGCAGATTAAGCGACTTAGCAGTTTTATCAATTGAATCTGATACTGCAAATTCGATTTCATTTGATGATATAATTAAAATTTTTGTAAACAATAAATTCAGAAAAAAAATGTTATGTAAGCTAAAGAAAGAATGATTTTTTATTTAGTGGACTATTTATGAAATATGTTATATTATTTAAGTTTTATATTTTGTTGAAATGAAGTTTTTATTGCATTTTATTTGATTTTAATGAACGTTTTTATTATTTTCGTATTTTAAATTTAATTATTTTTTGCCAGATTTGCACGTTTTTCATTAAAAGTGTAATTTTAAAGTACTTGTAAATAACGTGACCTTGAAATTTCGAAAAAATACGAGGCGCTTTTTTTCGTCGCTACGATCGCATTTGATAATTTTTTAAAATATATTGGGCGGCAATATAAATTAGCCTATAGGCGGCAAATATGTAAATCCGCCACTGATTGGAGATCATGTGGTGATTATCGGTGGTTGAATACTGCAACGATACTCTATAGGTATCCCATTCAACATGTTTGGACATTTTTCTATAAATCTTCACGGTTGCGAGATATTTTCGAAGCTGGACTTAATCCCCGCCTACAATCAAATACCCGTTGCTCCCGAAGACGTTTATAAAACCTACTACCCACCTTTTAGTCTTTTTGAGTTTACCCGCGTGCCATATATGTTGATGGACGTAAATATTTCTTTTTTTATTTTTTATATTTTTTGTTAAACAATGGAATAACTAAATAAAAAATCCTATCACTGACGAAATATGACATAGGTCAATATTTTATAATAGAATAGAGAAAATAAAAGTAAATTAAAAAGTAAACAGCAAATTTTTACAAAAATTTGCTGAAACAAAACAAAACATGTAGTTGCCAATAATCCAGCCGGTTGCATATTCCTTGGTCCTGTGACGCACTGTCTTTCTTAAAGATTAAAGCCCACACATAGCTATATGAAGGCTCGTTTTTTCAAGGAAGCAATAGCTTCCGTCACTGATACCTTATCAAGGTTTTACGATACAGATGTAAAAAGAAATACTGGGCTTGACTTGAAAAATTACAACAGTTACGGGAGAAAAATCCTGAGCTTCCAGGACTATAAGTTCGAGCGAAAAATCAAAATTTCAACTTACACAAATCGGAAAGTAGTTCCCAGATTTGATAAAAGGATTTGGTGCAACACAATCAGACACAACTAGACCCTATATACCTGGGAAAATGAGTGCAGATTTGTTTTATGCTCAATATTCATTATCTCTGTTCGAACGACGAGGAAAATGACTTCTTCATAGATTTTTTGCGTAATATGAATATCGTTTTCATACAAAATCTAGAGAGCAAATAGAGAAGATGCTTGAGGAAGATTTAATAGAACAATTACAGAGTCGATGACATTCAGCGTTGTTAGTCGTGCCCAAAAAGAGCAGTATTAAAGAAAGCCATTCTTTGGCGTTTAGTTTAAATATTATCGGAAACTGAATGCTGTGAATGATGAAATAATTAAAATATTAGATCAATTGGGAAATTCACAATACTTCATCACTTTGGAATTAGCTTCTGGGTTTCATCAAATTGAATTGGAAAAAAGAGTATGGAATACACAGTTTTTGATACTTCTGACGCCCACTTTCACTTTAAAAGATTACCTTTCGGCTTAAAAACCTCAGAAAATGAATAAAATTGCACTTACTGGCTTGAATGGTCACTCTTGTCACACTGATTAAGATGAACAATTTACATGTTCCTCCAGGTACTTTTGAATTACCAAAAGGCGATTCGAACATATCCATATGAATATTATCAGTGCTCTTCAGCCTTCCAAAGAATAAAAAACATATTCTAACGATTTTCGTCTCCGAATATATTTCTCGTTTCGGCGTAGCTCAGTTTATTACAACTGATCAGAGGACTCAGTTTGAATCACATCTGTTTGAAGAACTGGATGAGCTACTTGAAGTAAATCGTATATACAGACGTTTTGGTCGATGTGCAATAAACATCTGCTGCAGTGAATGGTCAATTTATCAGAATGCTTTAAACATCAATCAATTGTTGGACAATAAATTCATAAGCTTCAAAACGCAAATTCTACAAAAAATAAACGCTTTTTCTTTATCTGGCAAAAATAAGTCACATTATAAATCGTTTTTTGATGGCGTAAACGCGTAACTGTACTGGATATTTTCTGTTAACCGTAGATCAGCCGATTTATCGTTCCAGTAACGACCCAATAACAATAGCCAAGTAGAAAGAATAGGCACACAATTAATCCTATCACATACAAAATATGTCATAAGTCAATATTCCAGGATAGATTAAAAAAAAATAAAAATAATAAATGAAGGTGGGAAGTGGCGTTATATGAAGGTTCATTTTTTCGAGCAAGCAATGGCGTGCCATCTTCAAGGAATATGCCACAGCTAAGACTGGGGATGCTACCGTTGACTGAATACAGTTCATCCGCTAGCATCTCTAAGATATCATTTTCGCTAGTAATATCTCACAGTGGTTTGTGATATCCCATCTTAATTCGTATGTAAATGGCAGGGACTGTAGTGCATGGGGTTGTCACATCCGTGTCACAGATCAAATTAAAAAAAATTCTAAATCAATAAAACTGATCCCTCCATATGGGTAAAGTATGTAGGTATGTATGGAATAATAATTATATGTAAAATAAAAATGTCAAATTTAAAAATTTCATTCTAAAACTTTTATCATTCTGTATTAGGGTCATTCCATGGAAACATAAACCTCAATAGTTGCAATGAAGTTTATGTTGTGTGGAAAAATTAATCTTATTGGAAACTTGCCCGTCATTATTGATACCAAAGATAGGAAGTAAACAAATAAATTATTTAAAAGATGGAAAAAAATAAATAAGTAATAAAATTGTTGTTAGAAATACATTATTTTCTTATGTGTTTTTTTCTGTTACGTTGGTCACGTTACGTTGGTCACACAATTTTTTTTAAAGGGAACCTCTACTGTATGTAGCATTTGTGAAAAACATATGCTTATTTAAAAACAGAAAACTTGTGCTTTATAAAAACCTATATTTGAATTTATTGAAGGCATACTTTCAGAGAAATTGCTTTGAAAGTGTGAGTAAGTTTTACTGTGGTACTTTTTTTGTTACGTTGGTCACAGCACTGAATTTTGTTATTATTACTTAATATATATTTAATTTGCTGCTTTTTTTCATTGGTAGTGTATTTCCTACCTGCATAATAGCATAAAATAACAAAAATTTCATAAAATAACAATGTTTTTTATGAATAATAGGCAAAAGTATGAGTTGAAAAGTGTAAAAATGTTACGTATGTCACAATGGAATGACCCATTATTATTAGTTATTACACAAATTTTTTGTAATAACTATTTTTTCAACTGAACTTAAATTAACCAAAAGACAGAAAAATACAACAGATACTTTTGATGAAAATATAACATTCCAAGGGAGAGTGAGAGTACAAAGAAAAACTTGAATGTAATTAGGATATTCAATGTCGATTATTGACCGGATGTTTTTGGCTTTTCTAGCATACTCGACTACCCGAGTATTTCGATTAACTACCCGGGTAATTTAATCGACTATAAAATTGTGATTTTAAACAAGCAATAAAAAGATCCCTAATGCTTGAATTAATGCTTAATGAGATTCTATGTGTTGTTGTGACTCATATTGTAAGTCCTATTACACAACACATTTATTAAATAAAATATCAGTCAAAAGTTAATTCATGTAATTCAGGGCGAGTGAACAGCATTTGGGAAATAAGCTAAATTTTATTCTTTGCAACCAAAATCTTGTACCTAATATGTGTCTGTTATTCTAATGAAATAATCTGTTGTTTAGGATATTGAACGGAATAATATGATCATGCAGAAGATGCTGGTAGAGAAGACTATGTGGAATTATCGTTAATGAGAGTCCTTTCCTTCCAGACACCTGATAACGCTAGGTAGCTCTAATTTGTACAATAAATAGAATAATATAATTATGTACCAATGTTGAAATTTCTTTCATTTTCCGATCTTAAAAAATTCGAATTATTCCTTTTGATTCTTGACGATTGTCTCTTGCAAATTTTCATATCTTCAATACACGAAACAAAAACATATTTTAAAAGGAAATTATAGTATTTTCTTTTGATTGCGTTATACAACTGATGACATCAAATAGAGTTTTTTAATAATCGCAGTTGTCGATGTTGCTAGTGAAAAAAAAAAGTTCAGTTATTTATAAAACAAATTTACAAAACTAAATTTTTGCATAGGACAAGCAAGCTACAATTTATTTGAATTGAATTCGTAAGAGCTATTTACTAAACCCGAGTATTTCAGAAATTAAATACTCGACTACCCGGGTACTTGCAAAGTCGAGTACTTGAAATGTCGGGGGTTTTGAATTTTGATCAAGATCACAAGCAAATGTAATAGCAAGAATCTTTTCCGGCTATACAAATTAAACACTCCCTGGCCTAGACCGAGATTAAATTTGTACTTGTGCGATATATGGAACGTTATATGTACAATTAATTGCACCAAAAAAATTTATATTTTAATGATTTAAAATCAAATCTCTAATTATTCTTAAACATACTAAATAATTTTAATAATTTGAACAAATTATTACTTGTTAGATTTTTCTGTGAAAAAAAACAAACATTTATTGTTACTATCCTCTATTATTATGTAATAGAACTCTCATTTATTATTTTACCTAGTCGACAAGTTAATACATAAAAGATTAAAATGATCATTCGAAACGCAGATGATATTTAATAATCGAAAACGGAAGTTGTGGTCTTTTTATTTTATTGCAACTTAAAAATGGTAAATTTAATAATTTTGTTAGAACAAACAAAAATAAATATATGATTTGTTTTTCTTATACATCGGAAATAACAGGTTGCTGATAAAACAAACAATATTGATTCAATGAAAAATGTCTGTTGATAAAATAAAATGTTTTTAGAACAAAAAAATAATAATGGCCATATAATGATATTTTATTTAACATAAAAGAACCGCTCGATTAGTTTTTTCTTTAAATCGTAAGATAATTGAGTCTATACTTTTTACCTTAAGTTCATTTTGACGGAAATAGAAGAAATCACGGTTATGAGTGGATTATAAAGATACGAAATTCAAAATTTAAAAAAGTATAGGAAGTAGTGGAAGTTTAAGGTCATTGAGAAGAATAAAATAACTATGAAAAATGGATTACTAAATTTTAATATTATATATGTATATATACTATACAATTGAACAAGATACTGCAATTTTCAATACAAGTTTTGCTATGTGGGTTATGTAACGCAAGTTATTATTAAATTGCAAAACAAATGTTGCATTTACAACAATTCTAATGCAACACAATATTTTATTTTTCATAGAAATGGTATGGAAGATTGAAAACAACTTGCTAATGCAAAGAGCATTAAATATATCTTTAAAACAAGCTTTGCATTGTTTTATAATAGAGACTTACGTAGAACTTATGTGTAGTAATTTGCATTACATATTCAGCTTATTTTTAACTGTGTAGCTTTGCAAATGAGTTGCAGGAAACTGCTTTTTGTTCAATATTCAAATAATTTACACTTTTAGTACCTTTTCCATAAAATAATTTTAATTTTGAAAAAAATACATGAAATGTGGATTAATTGCGCATGTTTCAAAATCCCCGTGCATAAAATTGTCACAAACAATTAAAACGCGAAACGAAATTTATTTAATGATAATAATAATAAACAAAAGAATAAAAAAATGGATAGTCAAAATATAGTTATATATTTTATAAAATGACTGATTTCATTTAACTTTTTGAAATAATATGACTTTCGTTATAATAAATTGATGCATTTTATCTTATTTTCATTTAAAATTATGTGCGAAAGAAATTTTTTTGTGAAGTTAATGAAAACAAACACAAAAAACAAACGGGTACTTTGAATAATGAATTTTAGCTTAGTAATTTAATGAAACTGTTTTATTTTTTTGCCAGGTTCATGTCGGTTTACTGATATTTAAATTTATTTTTTTTTTCAATATTAAGAAAATTTAAAATTAACATAATTTTTAATATGTAAGTCAAATATATAAATTTTTTAATTCTGATTTTTTTCATTTATATTGTTAAAAAAATGGCGAAAAAATGGACACATCATTTACATTTTAATGAAAGAGTTCATCTATCTAGATCTATTTGAGAACGTTCCTCAGGGAATGTTTTTTCATTATAACTGGGCTCTCGTCAACGTTTCGTTGTCAACGTCAAAATTTAAAACTAAATATTTTGTTTATGTTCAAAAGGTGACAAAGAGTTTCCATATGGATGCGCCAGACGTTTGTGAGTTAATTTATCCGTTGAATTGAATTTTGTTCATGCACGCTGTAATATTTTTACGTAAATGTTGATTTTATTCTTAACTATTTAATTGGAAAGTCTAATTATAGATTAAGTTTATCGCTTTGTCACATTTTCATTGAGTCACACAATTACTATTTTAGTTTATTGCTTAAATCTGTTGAATTTCTTACGACCATAGTTGACAACGGATGTATGTTTTTGAATTCTTCTAATTACGATATTGAAAATCTTTCTATAGAGATAAGTTATTGTTTGATGCATCTTGCCACATCTCGTTTCACGCATGTTGTAACTTTGGAAATGAGTACATTTTTGAAAGTGTAGGGTTTGATCTACTCCTGCTCTAATCTACTCCTACTCCGTTGATGCTAATCTACCCCATCTCAAACATTTTTGGCTGAAAGTTTTAATTTTTTTCAGCTTAGTGGTTTTTAATCATATAGTTGATTTATTGGGTTGGTGGTTTGATGTTCATACGGCCGTCAGAAAGAAGTTTTTCAACTCTTACATTATAATCTTATTTGCCAAGAATGACTTCCCTTGTCAGAATTAGAATAAATAGAATATTTTTCATTGATAGACTTTATCCGTGTTGTTGCTTTGATAATCTCTTCGTTTTCGATATTTGTCCTGAAACGCAGAAAAACGTTTTGTCAAAAATACAAAAAACAATGTCCAATAATCAAACAAAATAAAAATGAACTTAAACATTTGATATTCAAAAAAATATAACGTTAATTACTTGAAAGCCAATTATATAGTATCCATAATTTTAGTGTTGCAAACCGATCAAGTGTATCATAAACAATTTGATCAGCTTTTATATTTAGCGCCAAATCTCCATATGATGACTCGGTTTCCTTAAAAAAATGGTTTCCCACCACATACTTTCAAATTTCCAAACAAGATATTTAGACCAGGGCCAATCCTGTTAAAGAAAAAAAAATTCTTAGCAGTATACGAATGGTCGGAAAATGTAGGTCTAAGTAATTAAGGAAAAATCGACCGAACTGAGTAAAAGTCCCGGAAAGGGGTGGAGGGTTGTAGTATATACGTTTTTAGGGGTTTGTATTAGTTTTTTACGATTTGCGACTAAACTATGCGCCATTTTCGGGACTTTTACTCAGTTCGGTCGATTTTTCCTTAATTACTTAGACCATTAGCTACATTTTCCGACATTCGTATACTGCTAAGAGTTGTTTGACTATTTTGATATTTATAACGGTTTGGCTCTGGTCTTATTCCATTAAATAACAAACATAGTCAATATAAGAAAAAATTAATCATTAACCTACACCAATCTGGTATATGACTTAATTTATTATCTTAATTAATTTATTAATTTATTATTGATGTAGTTTATAACTTTGTTGTTTTGGTTCTTAAATAATATTTTGAGTGCAAATGATGCTGAAAAAGAATTTTTTAAATATAAAATAAAGTAACGACGTAATCAAAACATTTCAGCGATCATTTGAACATTGGGCTTTCTGACTAACAAGGTCTGGTCGTAACACATGTTTAGTGAACGTTTTCGTTTTATAAAGAAATACGACAATTCTTTTCTCGATTTATGGCCAGCTTAACGTAGCAATAGTATTATTCATATTAAATGTTGCAGGATTTGATAACATAGATATTCAGAGCTCTCATCCAAAATTTGAAAATTCTGACTTCGAGGTATTTTTGGAGTTATCACTGATACTGGCAAAAGTTCAGACGCTGTTGTTAAGTAAGTTTCTCTGAGAGTGTACACAGACGAACAAACATCTTGTTTTATTATTATAAATTGATCTGAAACAGAACCGGAACTAGACGATCATGTCATATCAATCGATTATGTCAAAAGAACAATTTTATTGGATTTCGGTGCATTTTTTCAGTATTTTATAACGTCACATGGTAATTTTTATTTTTTGTATAAATTAGTACAAATCAGTACTAAATTGTTAAATAATATAAATTTTGTGGAACAAGTTTTATAAATCTTATGATCATTTGCAAAATGTGATAAACGTCCACTTAATTTATGCTGTTTTGCAATTCATTTGTTCATTCTATGTTCAAAAAAGTTCAGCAAAGTATAAAGTTTGATTACGTTCAACCTGCACTTGCAATATAGTAAACAAAAATATTTATCCTTCCTACAATAACAATAGGTTTATTTAAATATATAATTGTGTGCTTCTTATGCTTAACAGAATAAAATACAGAGGTCTTAATATTATTCTGCTGAGGATAGATTTTGAATCAACACCGCGCCACACAAAATAGTATTTTATTATGTGTGTGTCCTATGGTATATTTATTGTCAAACAAAAGTCTATAATACGAGCGAGCTTTGCAAATTTGGGAGAGAATAAAATTCATTAAACTTGAAACCAATACTACATTTTATCTTTTCAACAGAGTAGCATTTATTAATTTAAATTGAATTATTTTAGAGCTCTCTTAAGCTGGCAGATTTGATTTGAAAAGTTTTGCATATCTAAGTCGATGCAACATTCTATCAATGCCATCAAAATTGTTATATTTTCACAGCGGAGCTACGTGCTATTCTGATTCCGATTCAAACTGTAACGACCAGCCTTATTTCAACTCATACTCTATATTGGGAATTATAATCAAACACATAAACTACAAGTGCGACAAGTCAATCAACAAATTTGTAAACATTTTCTTATACGATACTTTAAATATTTTTGTGTGATAATGCATTTTATTTCAATCACTTATAACTAGCATACAGACAAAAGTTCAATTACATGTTAGTATATTTCATCACAAATCATATGATAAAAAATTAAAAACAAAAAAATTTTAAAGTACTAAATATTAAAAATTAAAATAATAGATTAAATTCTATAATAATTAATCAAGGAAAACCTAATCTAATATAATGAATAACTAAATGTTGAACAAATTCTTTTAAATCAGAATAAGAAAAAGCAAAAATTTATTCAAAATCACCATTCAATAATAAAAAATCAAAGAACGTTATTTTTTTATTTACAGTTTAATTTCCAGAATTTTTTTCCTGAATATGGATAGTCGGAACAAGAACCGACCCACACGCTATTAAACAAAGTATTGTGACAACTGAATCCTAATTATTGGAGAGCATAAAAATTGTAAAAATATATATAAAAATCGTTGTACGCTCATGCAGTTGCAAGATTGATTGATTCTTTGCGTCACACAAGATTTAATACATGCTTCTAAGTCTAAATACGTCTTTAGAATTTTATTTTCATTGTTTATCTTTTGTTCTTCATTGTATTAATAATAAAAGCTATGTCATGCTTAAGCAATATGAAAGAATGTATGACCTTTTGTCATAAACAATTACTGTTGTTCAATATTTATTTCTTGTTTTCCTGTTATGGATTGATTTTCAGATCATATGATGGAATTGTATTGAGCGTAAGACTGGGCAAGGTATTTAAAAGAGAAACAAAACATAGAAAATTCTTGCTATATAGTGTAATCGATTGATTATTGTCTAAATTTTTAATCAAACAGCCAAATTGATATCAGTAGTGTTATTGTGCCACAGGTGTTTTAATTGCTCAAATAATTAATAGTTTAAATTGAGTTTGTAGTATTTATTTGTTTTAGATTTGAATAAGTTTTTGTGGCATTCTAATAATTTTTTTTTATATTAAAATTTTTTTTTTTTACCTGGCGGTAATTTAAAAAAAAAAAAAAAACAAATTTATATAAATTTCAATATGTATATTAAAATTTACTTAACATTGTTTGTACTTTTTTTGCAGGAGCGTGTTTGTTTTGGAAAGCGGCTTCGAGGAAAGTGAAGCCGTTGTTTTACCATACCAGTTATTGGAAAAATAAATAAATTGATCGTGATTGAATCGTTGGTGTGACTGTGATATAATTGAATAAAGTGCATTGCATTTTACAAAGCGTCAATGACTCTACAGATTGTTGGTATTGGTGAATTTGAAAATATAATCTGTGTTGGTCTACAATCAACATTTTTAGTGGTTTTGTACTGGTACACGGTACTGGTACTGGTTTACAGTACTGGTTTTGGAAACACATTAATGTTAGTTTCTTGAATTAGTTTATATAATTTCTGTTTGTTTTTTTAAATTATTTTTTTATATTCCGCATTGATTTATATTTGGTAAATATAAGTGTTTATATAAAAGATCTCCCAAACCATGATTCGCATGTTCAGGTCAGGCATTTTATTTCATTTATTTTTCAATCATATAACTATTATAAAAGTTTGCTGTTACAAAACTGTGTTCTTATAAACATTTCAACTAAAGCTATATAGTGCAAGATGATTTCTCCATATCCTGCGATGCGTATATAATTGGAAAAGTTTTTTATCTGGGTAATCAATCTTTTGAAGGAATTCTTAGAAAGTCCGATTAAAAGTGAAACTATTTTTAAAAGTATTACTCTCCTGTAGAATGTAGTTACTACTAAAGATTCGCAGATACCACCCCGTTCGGAAGAAAAATTAGAATGGGTAAGAATGGCAGCTGATGCTTATAAATCTATTCATACAATACAATTTATATAAATCCTATTTATTCTCTTTATACTTAAAGATAATCAGTTGAAGTATTGTATTCCCATACAAACATCAATTGTCGCTAGAAGTTTCGTCAAACAAATTTGTGTGTGCATTGATATGTGTCTCCAGTTTCAAAAGAGTCACATAATCCAAATTCACAAAAAGCAGCAGCAAAATTACCACTGGCTATTATAATTTTTCTGTTCAAGGAGCAAAAAAGATTATATACAATCAGTTTTCGCCTATAACTACATATTTCAGTTTTGATTTTACAAAAAAAATTATTCAAATAAAAGTTGTAGATCTTAAAAAAATACATCGAATATTTTCTTTGTTTAGGCAAAAAACTTTTTCAAGCTTAAAATGAAACATCGTCACATCATCCAAATTCACAAAAAGCAGCAGCATACAATTCACTCATTTATCGCCTTCTAAATATACCACTAAACATTTCAAATTTTCGAGATGAATTGAATACAATCAAATTTATCGCTTCAGATAATGGTTATGATTCAAAATTTATTGATAAGTTACTATCTAAATGTTTAAATAAGTTAAAAAATTCAAATAATAATAATACCAACATCAAAAATATTCCAATGGAATTTACTAACTTATTACCTAGCATTTTAGGAAATCATTTCAAAAACATAATTACTCGATATCATTTAAAACAAAAAATAATTTATATAAAATTTTAAAACCAAAATCTAACATCAATTTGAAGTCATGTTCTGGAATTTATAAAATCAAGTGTGATACTTCTGAAAAATTTTACATAGGAAAAACGGGAAGAAGTTTTATACAAAGATTCAAAGAACATATTCCAACGAACAAAAATAAACAAAATTTGAAGTCAATTTTTGCCAATCATTTAAATGATAATAATCATAACTATACAAGTTTCGAACAAAATTTAAAACCTTTACATTTGTGTAGCAAAGGATTTTTAATGGATTCTCTTGAAGAGTTTAAAATTTATAAAGCATTTAAAAAATCTCCAAATTTAATTTTAAACGACCAACTATCTTTTAGTTCAAATATTTTATATAATTCTATCTTGTAAATTTTAATTCAAAATTCAAGTCATTTATATTTTATTCATAATAATATTTTGATCATTGTTTCATATTTCTTTGAAAAACAAGTAAATTTTATATGTATGAAAAATTATTTAATTCATAAAATGTTAGTACGCCATTTTTTCAGTCAAAAATTTTAAGAATAAATTATTGTTTTTATTTATATTTAGGGCTAGTTTCACCATCCTCAGTTAAGTTAAATTTAACATAACTGCCACTTAACTGAAGGAAATGGGTTTCACCAGTTTCAGTTAGCTAAATTTTAAGTGCATTTTGTATCATTCAGTTATCTCTCGGTTAAAGTTAAGTGGCGGTTAACTAACTTTAACTTTAACCGAGGATGGTGAAACTGGCCCTTAGTCTTATATTTTTGTAGCCGATGATGAATGTATAACATTCGAAACGCGTCAAATAAATATATATAACTATTTAAAGATTGTTTTGTGGATTTATTTTTACAATAATTTATTGATTTAAATTATTGATATAATTATTTTACAACAACTTGGAGACCAAACAAAAATACCTTTTAATTTATTTAATTTTTTAAAATAAATAAAAGCTTATTTTAAATGTGTCAAATGTTTAAACTTCAAGGTATAAGAAGTATGTTCTGAAAGCTGCAAATTGAAATCTACAGTATATTACCCACAAACAAATGGATCCTTAGGAATTTCTCATCATGTTCTTGCATACGCAATGAAATATGAAACATAATTGTATTCGTTTTTCGATATACATACTTACAATATTTGAAAAATAAAATCAATGTCACATTGTTTCTAAGAATATATTTAAGACCATTACCTAGATTTCTGGAGCTGTCTTTGCAAAGAATGGATTTTTCCAGAGATAAGAGAATTTTTTTGCATTATTTTGGACGGTGGGTTTATACTGGAAATTTCTTCAAGCAACCGTTCAAGTAATTGAATATTCTAGATAGGAATATTGTTTGCTGTATTGTTTTCCTGTTGTGGTGGAACCATAGCTGTGTTAAATGTTAAATACTTAATAAAATGAGTTTGAGCCAACTAACCAGTGATTGAATCCAGAATAAGATTTTGGAAATACGTTTATCGAATTGAGAGTAAGGCCAATCCAAACGTAGGTTAAAAAATGTGACAGTATATGTAGATGGTTTAGCTGAGATAGATAATTAGATTTCCTGAGATAGATAATTAGATTTCCCACATAGTAAATAAACCTTTTGGACGTTAAGTTCTGTTAAGAGATAAAATATTTCACTCTATATAATTGTGATTTAGAGTATAACAGGTTAAAATAATTAAGCCATCGATGGCAACCAAAATGTTTTTGTTGCTCAGACATTTTTTACTCTGCTTTACGTTTCCATGGGATCACATTGTTGATCAAATTGGCATGTCAGATTTTATCAAATGGTATTCACTTAATTGGATTACGTATGTTTTTCCACATCCTAAAATTATGTTGAAAGTAGGCCAATTAGTGTCCTTCCTTTTCTATTTATTTTTGTAGATCTCAGTTTTTTTAATTAAACGATATTTTTTTCAGATTTTATGATTTGCATTTAAGTTGATGGTCGATTTTTATTTCGATCGATTCGATTTATATTGAATCGATTTATATCGATCTGAAATTTATAAAGGACAAACTGGAGAATCATTCCTAACACAACGTATAGAACACATAATATAAAGAAAGTCTGACTATTGACACCATCTAAATTGACACCATCTAAAAGTAGACGATTCAACAAACATAATGATTAATGTTTTTTAATTTTTTGAAAAAACTGTGGAAGAATTTTCGTGTGAAAATGAGGTCACTTGTTTGGTTTAAAATCAAAATTAAACGTAAAAATAAATATTTTGATTTCAAAAAAATTACAGTCTGAAAGTCTGACGTTTTTTTATTAAAATATGTTGTGTAGTAGGCATTAAAGTATGTATTGCAACAACACATAAAATCTTTTTAAGATCACGGTTCCACAATAAAATGCCTTCAAAGGATGTTGATGGTAGCAAATCTTCTTTTGTTTTTAAAATTTTTTTTAAAGAATGGAAACCAATATAAGCAACAGAGCACTGCACAAATAGTAATAATTTACTCGTAATTATTGCAAATACTCAAATTATTTGTATTTGTTATTGTACTCTAAAAATACGTACAAAGAAAAAAGAAACAAAAAATGTTATACTCAACTGAAATTATATTTGAAAAAAAATATATTTGAATGTAGAGTATTTACGAATACTTTATATAAAAACTACTATACTTATAACTGATGATTAAAAAGGATTTGGTTTTGTTAAAATTTGTATTTGAGGTATTTGGATGTATTTGAATGTATTTGGATGTACTTAGAGTACAAAAATAATGATATTCAAATTCAGTAGTCGTTATCTGGATGAAATTTTTTAAATTATACATATATGCAATATATTAAAAACAATTTTAATTTTGGATGTGTTTGGACATTGGATGTATTTAGAAAAGAGAAAAGGATGATTAGATACCTGTCAATACCTGATACAGGTACATTGACAATAGTAGCGAGATATCTCTAGCAAAGGTGATATCTTAGGGATGCTGGCGTATGAACATGTATCCAGTCAACGGTAGCACCCTGAATCTTAGCTATGTAGTGTGAATGTACTTAGAATACGTAAAATGTATGGGTAGCTTAAAAAGAATTTATAGTAAGGAAAAAAACTGAGTACTCAAATATTTGAAGTATTATTATGTATTTGGGAGTACAGAAACTTTTTGAGAAAGCATGAAAAAGGAATAATTATCCCTAATGGATCATATGTACCATAATAGTTATTGATTAAGCAATCGCATTTTAACATGGGCATAGATTCAACTGGGCCGTCTGTCACAACCGACGAAATCTAGAAAACGGCTGAAGAGATTTTAAAAATTTTGGGTTTCTAAAAATAGACACACTCAATGGTAAGAGCCAAAGGGCGATGTGTTCGATAACTGTAACGGAAGTGTGTCAAAAAATCGTCAAGTGTGTCAAAACAAGGAAATATGCATTTTTTGCTTAAAAAACGTTCATTTTAAATGATAATGAGTAGGAACAAAGAATGAGGAGAAATTTGGATCGTCGGGATTAGTATGTGAGATCAAAAACTAGATTATTGCATTATAAGTTTGTAAAAAAAATGTTGTGAAGTGTGTCAAAAGAAAGATTTTTATTTATTTTTTTACCCAATTTTTGGAAAAAAATAATAGTACATTATAGAACAAGGTTAAGAAGTAAGCTATTATTGACCGAGAACTTTTTAGATCCTGAGGCGCGTAGAGCCGAGGGATATAATGTTCGAGGTCTATATTAGTCTTTTCAACCGAGGTATATATAGAATTTTTTTAACTATTAACACTAATTATCATATTTGCTTTGATTAGATTTTGATATTAGTCATTTTCCATTTCAATTTTTAATTATCTTAAAATATCAAGTAGCCTGGAAGTTTAGTTTCATACAAATAAAACGAAACAAAGAAATGCAATTATTATTTGTTTGTGTTTTTTTGTTCATTTCAATTAAAAATAAAAGAAAATTTGTCATTATTAGCCTACGTAATTTTTTGTTACTATTATTGACCTAGGTTGAGAATAGTAGATTCTTGTATGAGTTGAGAATGATGGCAATTCTTCACGAGGATGAAGTTTCCCGAAACGAGCGTAGCGAGTGTAGGGAATCATCCGAGTGAAGAATTGCCATCATCCTATGCGAATACAAGATGCTATTTTATCCACGACTTCAAAATATTACGATTAATTTCCAGTTTGGCTGCTAAAGTTTTTATCACCATATTGAAAAACATGCATCATAGATAGCATATAAAAACTTTTTTATTTTATATTTTATATATGTATTGTTCTCGTTTTAACCTTTTGATATTACTATACCAACAAATGAAGTTTTTAATTTGTTGGGGGAATATTTAATAAACTATAGAACTCTTGAAGAATTTATTTATAATCACTAGTTGTGGAATGAATACAATTACAATGGAAGACATACGCATGGAAAGCATAAATTCTTTAGTAGTCGTGGATAAAAATTACTTCTCATTCGGGCATTCGAGTAAATAATGACGATTTCTCAAGTTAGTAGTTAAAAAAATTAATTATTTGTTTGACATGAAATTTATTATTATTATTGAGAATTATGGCATTATAAGTTTGTCAAAAAAATGTTGTCAAGTGTGTCAAAAGAAAGATTTGTATTTATTTTTTTACTCAATTTTTTGGAAAAATAAAATTAATTATTTGTACCTACCTACAACATGAAATTTTATTATTATTATTGAGAATTATGGCATTATAAGTTAGTCAAAAAAATAATGTCAAGTGTGTCAAAAGAGTGATTTTCATTTATTTTTTTAGAAAAATGATAAAATTAGTTATTTGTATGAAATGAAATGTATAATGAACCTAAAATTTATATTATTGAGAATTTTATTGCATTATAAGTTTGTAAAAAAAAATTGTCAAGTGTGTCAAAAAAATGATTTCATTTATTTTTTAGATAATTTTTTGGAAAAAAAAATTTAGCTGTTGCTTACATAAATATAATTGAAAATGGAAATTTTTGAATTTGCTATAGTTTTTGAAATATTTTTGGAATCTTGGAAATGTTTCAATTTTCGATTTTGTAAGAATTTTTGGAATATTTTTAGAATTTTGAAAAATTTTAAATTTTTTGATTTTATTATAATTTTTATAATTTTGGAAAAAGTTACAATTTTTGATTTTGCTATAAGTTATGCAATATTTTTAGAGTTTTTGAAAAAAGTTCTTTGATTCTTGAATCCTGTTGTTCTTGATTATGAAATTTACCATTTAAAGAGAGTATTTAAAGAAATGGCTCACATTTCTTTGGAACCTAAATCAATTAATTATAAAACAGATTGTAATGGTTTACATTCAAATTATATTTCTATTATTAAATCAACAATAAGATGATATTAAATTTAGTAGTCACATTCAATTTAGGAACTGTTTTTTCATCGAGTTTTCTTATTCAAAATTTGATTTTCCGTCATTCAAAAAATTTTTTCTGTTGTGATTGAAAGATATAAAATAATTTTTATTTTGAATTAATAATAATAATGATTCTATTAAAGTTTTTGTAGAATTTGTGTGCAATTTGTTCTTTTAAAATTTTTATGTTTGTTATCCTTTTTTTAAACTATTGTTAATTTTTTCAAATATTTTTTTAAAAAAATTTATAAAAATTTTTGATTATGTAAGTTTTATGTTAATTTTTTTTGTTGTTTCTAATTAATTGTTTTGTAGGTAATATTAAATATAATAAAATATATGTAACCCTTGATGATGACCCGCGAGGTCATAATAAATATTGGAATAAACATATTTTTTTAAAATAATAAATAAGCTACTACTGAGAAATATCAATATTAATAAAAGACTACAAATATTTAATAATTAGATTTTGTAATAATTTTTGAAATATTTTTAGAATTTTGTTTGAAAAAGTTTGAATTTTTGATTTTATTTAATTTTTACAATATTTTTGGAATTTTGAAAGAAATATGAATTTGTAATTTTGTAATATTTTCTCGAAACGCTGGAGAGATTTTTGAGTAGTTTGCTGATTGTATAATCTTTTCACTAAATTATGTTAATATATGATCTGTTGTAATTTTCCGACAACGTATTGATGTTTCGTGTTAGTTTTGTAATACATATCTAAACAGTGATAAAAAATACATGTACTTTAACAAAAAGCTATGTTTGTATACATCGCTGCCAAAAACTAAAAACCATATCCTCATAAAAGTTTTTTGCCGAAAACTATATCAAAATCCTTAACCCAGACCATTTTATAAAATGAATTATTAAAAGTCCGTTTTTGTTATTATATATTATTATTTAACTTTGAATAAAAAATATTTGATTTATTTTTTGTTTTTAAACGATCTGTTCTGATCAGGAGTTGAAGTTTTATTAGGATTTCCGATATGTACTTATGCTTAATAGCTCACAAAAAAACCCTCCAAACTTAATTTTAAGTTTTTTTCACATGAAAAAATCAGTATTGTTCATTTGTAAATTTGTTTTCATCTGTGATCTACGGGAAACAATCCCGCGTTCTCCAATCCCTGTTATTTACCTTCGAGTTAACGTGAGATATCAAATATTCCACTGGCAATAGTAGTGAGATATCACTAACGATGGGGATGTCTTAGGAATGCTGGCGGATAAACTGTATTCAGTCAACGGTAGCACCTTCAATCTTAGCTTTGGAATGTTCCTTTTGTTTTATTTTTATTTCGTTTATCCTATCATGAAATATTGGTTTATCATATTTTATGATGTGATAACATTTACTGTTTATTTATCAATTCTTTAAAACAACAAACAAAAAAGTTGAGTTCATTAACACCTTAGAACGCATGTTATGTTGTTGATGGACCTTGGTCCTTAAAGGTTTTCATGTGCTGTGACGTAAATTGTAATGCCTTCCACACAACACATTTTATTACCAAAAAATATAACTCCTATTCTGACTAATAGTTGAATCTATGTCCATGTTAAAATCCGATTGCTTAATCTATGACTATTACGGTACACATGATCCATTAGGGATAATTATTCGTTTTACATACTTTCTCAAAAAGTTTCTGTACTCCCAAATACATAATAATACTTCAAATATTTGAGTATATTCAGCTTTTTCTTTTACTGTAATTTGTTTCTAAACTACCCAAATACATTTTACATATTCTAAATATAAGTATTAGTGGTGAGAGTAGAAAAGATATTTTGTAAAAAGTAAGCGGATATTTATTTTTGTTTGTATTTAGACTATTTTATACTCGAGAATATAAATATTTGTAACAATTTCACTCGTAGATGATTTGTATTTAAGTACATTTGTGTAATTGTTTATATTTTAAATGCATTTATGCAGACCACTAATAAGCAATACATCCTATCACATATAAAAAATGACATATGCCAACATTTTATGATAGAATAGAAAGAATAAATATTAAATTAAGACGAAAATCAAATTTGTTTTAAAAATTTGCAGAAACATATCTAAACTGGGGTTGAAATAATCCAGCTAGTGGCATATTCCTTGATCATATGACCCACTGTCACCTTCAATGATTATAGCCCAGATACAGATTTATATAAGGCTCGTTTCTATAAGCATCATCAAAAAATATTCCGCAGCTAAGATTGAGGGTGTTAGCGATATCTCATTTCTAGTGGTATGTGTGGGAGATGTACAATATTGTTGCTCTACAATTAAAAAGTAAAATAAAATTTTTTTTAGAGATACACGTTTTTCAATTATCATTGATGTTGATTTCTTACAACTATGAAAAATGATTGAACTAAGATTTTTTAATACAGCCTTAATCGTAAAAAACGTACACGAGTTATT
The DNA here is from genome assembly GCA_963693315.1 of Diogma glabrata. Lineage (NCBI taxonomy): Eukaryota > Metazoa > Arthropoda > Insecta > Diptera > Cylindrotomidae > Diogma > Diogma glabrata. The sequence goes on from OY856187.1 coordinate 343,282,069, forward strand.
TTAGATTTGGTTCTATGAAAGAAAATAATATTTTTTGAGTTTTTAAATGGATTCATTTCATTTTAGGAAATTCGATTCCCAAAAATTGTTTAATCTTATTGTAATTGAAACAAAATTATCATAAATACAACGCAGTTAAAATGGGATGTGCTCAAAATGGATTTTCTGTCACACAAAATTTTTCAAAATGGTTGCCCTAAATCTATGTTTAATGCAGCCATTTTGAAAATTGTTGTTTTAAAATAAATGAAATATGATCGTATAAAAATTATCATAAAAGTTGATTTATGTAAGAACAATTGAAACATACAATATTGCTATGAAAAATTCTTCAAATAAGGAAAACAATAAAAATCTTTAGTCATTTTCATGGAAATTATAATAATAATACAGAAATACAAATGAACGAAACATGAAAAATAGTGAATGGCGGCTTTTTATATCTTTTTTTATGATTGAATCGAAAATAATACTAAAGAGGTTGTTTTTATTTTTAACGCTTTTTTAACTAAAACTTTCCAACAACATATTCTACAAAATTGATCTTTGATCATCGGCAATCTCAGGTTGATAAAGAAAATAAAGGTTTGATTGAATTCAACAAAAGAAGGGATTTGAATATATCACACTAACAAAATATTTGTATTTGTTTTGATTCGTGATAAAACATATCTGAGATTTTCCAGTTTTAATACTTAGATGGAACTGGTTAAGTTTAAAATCCAATCAATTTTATATTCCTCAACAAAAAAATCAAATTAAAATAAATCTTTCTTTAACTTTACAATAGACATGTCACGTACGCCAATTACATTTTCCGCTTAAAAAATAATAAAAAAATAATTACATAAAATATGAAAAAAAAAAACAATATATTCAAATAAAATGCTACACAATTTTCGAAACAAGTTAATTTGATTGATTGTAATATTATATTCTAAAAGCTCATTTACGTAAGAAAAATCAAAATATAAAATTAAAATAAAAGAAATACACAAATAAGAAGAAAAAAGCTCAGTAATTTTCTTAAAATTAAAATAATAATATAGAAACATAAATGAATATAAAATAATCAAAAAGTGAGTGGCGGCATTTTATTTGATTGCATCAAATAAAATATTATAAAAGTTCTTACATTATATTTAAGTAAAACTTTTCTACAATTTACTCTACAAAATTGCATCCTTTAAAGCTATTGGTCTTCTGTAGTTTTTTTATGATTGAAAATGCAAAAAATAATTTAACCAAAATCAATTTACGAGAAACTTAATTTAGTTAGTTGTGTATGGTTTTTATCTTTGCTCGAACATCAACAATCTGGTTGAATGTCGAGGGTAGATAACTTTCAAGCACTGCCCTTGTTTAAAGAATTTTATTTAAAATCCTATAAATCATTTAAAACTAAACCCAAATTTAAATGAATGACTATGATATTGTACAAAGTCTGACACAATTATTGACTCATGACAGTTGACTTTTAAAACTCTTAAAAACATATAACTGTTGAAGTTTTCAAAACTTTGAATGTTTATTAGATATTTTTAAGCGTTAAGTACTGATTAATATCATGGTATTATTTAGGAATAGTCATTCTTTCAGTTTGTTGTTTTCAGCAGCTACAAGATAATCCGTACATTCTGTAATTCACATTGGGCCAAAGAACCACACCTCACCACGATAACTTTTCGTAAAATTGTACCTTATTTCGTTTTCTTTTCGTCCAAAGCAAAAAGAGAGATTTATTTGTTGACAAAAAGAATATGAAAAAAATTTTGATATAATTTTGTTGCAGCTGAACCACAAGATCCATGGCTTAAACATTTATGAGTAAGCAAGGTTGATTCAGATACTAGGCAGTTACCGGCTGTCAGTAGATGATGAGTCTAGTCATCTAGTCAGTAGATGATGATATGTCAACAGTTGATAAATTTCATAAATTTTGAGGGGCTAAATGTGATGCTTTGGATACATGTACTCCAGTTACAAGACCAACAGGCACTAACCATAAAAATGTAAGGTCATTTAATAATGTTTTGTATAACAACAACAAATTGGAACTGTATAGCCTGCAAACAAAAGCATTCCTTGTACAAATCCCCATGTATTCACAGTATTCAAAAGTATGAATGTTGAAAATTGTTATTAAAAATTACAAGCGATGCACTAATTGCTTTCGAGCGGGTTATTTATAATCCCAATGTTTCTCATGATCATAACATGTTTAATATGCAAAATGTTTCATCATTTATTGCTACATTATAATCAACAATCAACAAGCCTTCAATCAATTTTGTTTCATTTAACAATAATATTATAGCTTCATCTAATACTGAGCCAATAATATAACGGGCTCATCAATCAAACAAGCTTCAATCAACAACCACAACAATCAACATCGTTACCAAGAGCAACAAATGAAACAAACACATTTTATTAAGTTCAATCTTCACTTAATAAAATACTACCAACAGCCCTGTTATAAATTCAAGCAAGCAATGGCAGTTTATGCTAGCTTGAGCACTACTTGATTCCAGCTCACAATCATCTCTTCTATCTGAATCATGTATCCAACGCTTAGGTCTGCAACGAAAATACTCTCCTATTCCAATATATGGCCTGGCCAACTAGCTCAGCAGAAAAACAAGAGGAACAACTATTACAATTAAATCACATATAATCCTACAATCCACATTATACCATTCTACTGACGGCACATATAATTGAAAAAATATCTTCACCATTACCATTTACTACAAGAACAAGTAACTTGGATAACACTGCCAACTGAAAACAAAAATAGATATTTAATACTACACCAGGCTATTTTTAAAGAGAGCAGTACTACCAAAATGCGTGTTGTGTTTGGTGCTACCAGTAAAACAACGACAGCTTTCTGTTTAAACGACTTACACACTGGACCAAAGCTTAAACCAGATTTAACCCCAACACTACTTCGTTTTTGTCAAAATACCATTACCGTAAATGCTGATATTGAAATAATGTATCGGCAAATTTTAGTTGATCCTACAGACTCCGATTTTTTATCGCGAAACTATCACCAAGAAGAACTAGGTTGATATACAATTGTAAAACTCGCCTATGGAACAGCCTGTGCATCGTTCTTATAGCTATCAGAATATTAGAAGAAACAACAATAAATCATGAAAAATATTAAAACGCAGTAAAGGTAATACGTAACCTGCACTTTTCTATGGATAACCTCTTAAACCTCTATAAGAAATGCCATGTGGTATCCACACAGTACCTAACGTCACAACTTCCCTATATTATAACCCCCGACAAATTTCTGCCTCGAATATTAAGTTCTCACTAGATCCATTTATTGATGCTTATGGATTATTACGATTAACGAGTAGGCGGAAAATTCAGAAACTCAAATTCGAATTATTCAGTTCGGAAATCATGAGTTAAATAAACTATTTTTTAAAGAACCACACACTGCTAATTAATAGGGCAACCAAAAATATGCACTATAAAAACAATTTTAAGCGCTTAAAATATGCTCTAAAAAAACTATTTTATGCATTTAAAATATCCTCTAAAAACCGAAAGAAACCATGGAAATATATATGTTTTCAGAGTCTTGTTTTTAATTCGGTTCCTAAGAGGTCGCTGTGCTTTGATCATAGTTACGGTGCTAGCTGGCCTGAGATAGTGAAGTATATATCTGAGCTTTTGTCCGCTATCATATACTGCACACCCGAGGTATTACGAGTGTCAGTAATGATAGTACTGCAGATATTGACAACTATTAAATATTAATTACATCAGTTGATTAAATTTTTTTACTAAAATCTAAACTGACAAAATCCCGTAAATTTTTTTTACTAAAATCTAAACTGCCAAAATTCTTTCGTTCTCAAAAATTGTTACCAAAAAAAATTTTCTAAATTTTTCGAAGTCATCCATTTCATTCGTTATTGTTCTTACAAAGACGATGTAAATGTTTCTGCTCAAAACATTACCGAAACCATTCTATTCGAAATTAATAAATTTTTGATAAAAATAAAATTTTAATAAAAAATGAAACCCCAACAAAAATATTTGCATTAAATTGACGCTGATATAATCGTCACTGGCCCTGCAATGAAAGATAATTTGTTCTCAATACGCTGTGATTCGTACTAAAACTCCTAAAGAAGTACTCTAAATTTTGTCTTCAGGAGTTAATATGAAAGAACTTCTTGCAAACCGAAAAAGATTGAAAAACTTTTAAGGCGGTTTAAAATCACCAAAGTTTCCATACCATTATCCCACATATTATTCTAAAAACATTTTCAAAAGAATTTTCGCGACTTAAACTAAAATCTTCCACAAATTTTATAAATATGATATTTTTCTTTCATGCTATTGGTCGATTGAAAGTTGCTCGTAATCAAAAAAGGAATGGAATGTGATATTTCAAATTATACACCAATATCTCAAGGTACAATTTTGTCTATCACTCTATTTTTAATTTATATCAACGAACTGTTGGAAATCAGCAATAAACCAATAAATAGTTTTGCAGACGATAGTACACTGCATAAGTCATTTTTCTCCTATTTTCAAAGGGTAAATGCATGAACAAATAAATGGGTAAATGCTGTAATGAAGCGCTTTCCCATTGGCGAACCAATGAGAATGGCATAGCAGGAAGCGTACCTAGCGAGATTGATTGACAAGCCCCAAACTAGCTTCAGTCCATGGGAACGATAAAGTAACCCTGCTACTTCAGCACAAATACGGACATGTACGCTATTCACGAAAATTTGCAGAAATGGAAAAAAATACAAGTGTGAAAAAAAAAAGAGACTCTGGCGACCCCATTGGCGAAAGACCCACGATCAACACGTCCAACCCCTCCACAATCACTCTCAGACGCTCACGCACTCACACTTCACGCATACTATCGTGCGCACACACATTCACACTTCACACATACCAACATTCACCCAGACATTCAATCACTGACTCGCCCTGTCACACACATTCCCACTTCTACCTTATACAGCAAAAAAAAATAAAGGTAATAAAACAAGTCCACTCACCCCATGCTTAATCCTCCAGTCGTCCAAGTCCTTCGGCCTTAGCCCTCCATCAGTGATGATTCATCCAACAGGTATGGTATTACAAAAAAAATAAATGTACGGATAATCCACTGGTGCGTGGTCAGTTCGGCAGCAATAGCAAACCAGTTGTTGTAAATAAGGAGTTGAAAATATGACCGTATCAGCACAAATTGTATATAAATAATCAGTTGCAATATTCCGAAATTTTGTAAAAATGTTGTGTTGAAAATACGATTATATCAGCAAAAATTGTATATAAATAATCAGTTGTAATAGCCAGAACTTGATAAAAACGTTGTGTTGAAAATACGATAGTATCAGCAAAAATTGTATATAGATAATCAGGTGAAATATCCAAAAATATTGTAAAAATGTTGTGTTGAAAATTCGATAGTATCAGCAAAAATTGTATATAAATAATCAGGTGAAATATCCAAAAATATTGTAAAAATGTTGTGTTGAGAAGGCGATAATATCAGCAAAAATTTTATATAAATAATCAGGTGAAATATCCAAAAATATTGTAAAAATGTTGTGTTGAGAAGGCGATAATATCAGCAAAAATTTTATATAAATAATCAGGTGAAATATCCAAAAATATTGTAAAAATGTTGTGTTGAAAATTCGATAGTATCAGCAAAAATTGTATATAAATAATCAGGTGAAATATCCAAAAATATTGTAAAAATGTTGTGTTGAAAATTCGATAGTATCAGCAAAAATTGTATATAAATAATCAGGTGAAATATCCAAAAATATTGTAAAAATGTTGTGTTGAGAAGGCGATAATATCAGCAAAAATTTTATATAAATAATCAGGTGAAATATCCAAAAATATTGTAAAAATGTTGTGTTGAAAATTCGATAGTATCAGCAAAAATTGTATATAAATAATCAGTTGCAATATTCCGAAATTTTGTAAAAATGTTGTGTTGAAAATACGATTATATCAGCAAAAATTGTATATAAGTAATCAGTTGTAATAGCCAGAACTTGGTAAAAACGTTGTGTTGAAAATACGATAGTATCAGCAAAAATTGTATATGAATAACGGTGATATGATAATTGATAATACGGTGATAACAGCCAAAATTTTGTAAAACAAAAAAATGTCGCGTCGAAAATACTGTCGAAATACGGGTTAATTGTAGCTTGGTGATGTTAACATAAGTGACTGATTGATTCAGTTAATGGCCGATATAAGTTAGAACCAGTTATTAATAATAAGGTGGCCAAATCCAGTTGCAGCTTTTAGGCAGGCAAGTGTTAACACAGCATAGTGCACAAGACATACATATCTCCCCAAAACCAATCCGTCACACTCTCAACTCCAATGACCACAAGATTCGCCACTCCTTCTATGGTAATGCGGTGCGAATTCACTTAGCTCAGCTAACAATCAAGTTCTACTCGACCGAGAACCCCTTTTACAGAAAAATTGTGTGATTCAACACGGTTCTATATTTTAGTATGATTCACCAGTTAGCGGTGATCAGTTACCCAATACAAGTTTAACAATATCACCTTGGCAATGCTGAAACTAATTTCATTCACCCATGAGTAATTAAGGTATAGTTAAATTAGTTGACTTAATTGTAGATTCGATCGTTACTTCTGTTTCTGAAATTCAATCAATGACCTTCTACCCCAAATAAAAATTCAAATCGTGGCAAGTGATTTTGACAATTCATTATAATTCTATATTTATGATTTTACACAAAATGTACGGCATTTATCCACTACACACTAAGTTCAGTATATTCTTATTTCATAACTTAATTGTTTATCAAAATTGCGCTAAATTAACTTAACGGCGACTACGTCATTATTCCTTAGTGATAACGGAAAATAACAAGACGCACATCTAACTTATATACATATATTAATTCACAGATATATTGTTCGGTTATTTAATTATCACAGAACATTTTGGGGGTAATCAAAATGATTATTCCGATTCACTAGTCAGACAAGCAATTAGATTTTTATAATCTGATTTTAGCAATTAAGAATTTACTATTAATTTACCTGGATATGACATTCATTGAATCTTCGTGGATGCGATCGAAAATCATCATCACCTACACAGATATTCCCGGAATTCTGGGTTTGAATTTTTTGTTATAATTGGTTATTCTAATAAATTTTACTAACTATCACAGATTTAGTTATCACAGAGAATACTAACACATTTCATTTGTTTTGTATCTTTTAAACAACATTTCAAATTTGAACAAAGAAAAATAACACATGTTGTTTTGCTAAAATAAATCTGACAGTCTGACAACACGAAGATCCACTGAAGTGAATCGCAAAACTCATGGTTTACACCGATAGTACATTTTTTTGTTGATTTCTTATGATTTAGTTTAGACAAAGAAAAACGGCACAAACATAAAAATATATTTTCTTGTGGTTTAAATTCCACTTATGGCGGAGACTAATGAAGTCAACCATTTATTCACACGTAGCACTATATTTCTTGTTTTGATTCGACCGATCTAACAATTTTTTTTTTAAATAATTGCAGGACTACGTACCCACATAAAAAAACAAAGAACTAACACCGAATTTAACTTTAGAATATTTGATAATTTTTTTATATTCCGAAACAAAACATGCACATTGACATTCTCCACCAAATCCAAAGAGACGTCAAACGCCCGAATAAATGTAATAGAACTAAGAGAAAGAATAAGTTACCGTGCTCATTATATAGTCAAATTTTCAATCTCGCAATAACTCGAATAAAGTATTTAGATGAGAGATAATTAATTTACATCAGATTTTCAAATTATTGGGAACTTATTATAGTTCACAAAACCGTTTGCTACTTGATAATATTGTACTAAAAATAAGGTTGGGATCCCCAATATTTCCGACACATTCATAGCACGTATAATTGAATTTCAAAATGAATCAAATACAGATTCGATCAATATAGTGATGTTTAGACATTTAATAACTACATTCTGCAATATCAATACCGTGAAGTTCAGATCAATCACGGAAGGATTGTTTAAAGCAAAACACTCATACAAAGACAAATCAAATGTTTAACCAAGCAGAAATAGTAATTCGTTGTATGTTGACGATTGGAAACAAAATACACGTAGCTGTTGTGAGGTTTTGAGATTTTCGTTATTTCATTACGGTTTGTGTTTTGAAACAAAAAAAAAGTTCAAACTCAAGTAGTGAGGCGAGGAAAATCGAATGGAAGCACAACGCGCGTCAATTTTAGTGCGTTGTAAGATTAAATTCTGATTAATTCTTAGTGATTATACGGATGATGATTAAGGAAAATTATTAATTAATTCAAATTAACCAATATTGTGTTATATCAATGAATAAATAATTCAAGGTAATTAGTGCAATTTTCTTTCTCCCATACGTTTGTCCGGCTATTGCAGATTTAGTAGATTTTGAGAAATGTAAGGAAACTATGGGTTAAGGAAACTACATGAAATATGACTATTGATGACGAAGGGATGAGAATCTATTCCAAGTGGTACAGATCAATATAAGGAACAACAACTAAGGAAACTGCGACTGTAATACACTGCGTGCTGACGTTATGCCAGACTATCCATTACAGAACAAATGCTTTTTGGACGAACACTCACGACAAAAAAGAAGTTGAAAAAGGCATAGGCTGGTCGCCAATAGACCTTGTATATACATATTAGCTTGGTGAAGCACCTCGACGTACCACAGATTAGCAATCAAGGCGATCGGTATTACAAACTCAGTCTTAGCAGAAACAAAGTAACAAAGTATCTATGAATATACAAAAAAAACTTTTGGGAGGGGTATCGATAAAATCAGTATTCTACTCTATTGCAAGCGGTGGATAACCAAAATCTTCCAGACCCAATTTCGGGCAGATCTGGGGGTTCCCGAGACTCTAAAGTCACAAAAAAAATTGATTCAATCTGCTACAGATCGAAAAAAAAAACACCGTAGGACCGACTTCTTTTGATCCGACTTCTTTTGAAATAATGAAACATCCGACACAACTCCGTTTTTACGTTATGCAGGCTCGCAACCCACACCTGAACTAACACGAGTCTCATGCTCTACCGACTGAGCTAGCCGGGCCACACTGTTGTACGCTTCCGTCCAAGTGACTCGGAAGGTTGTTCATATAGATTCAAGGTAACCAACTGAACCAAATTCAAATACGTTCAATCACGGAATTTACACTTATAAATAGTTAAAACAGAAAAAAAAATTTTTAAACAAGACCCGAACACCACAGCTGATACACGCTTACTGAACTGTGAATTCAAGACGAAACTACCCTCATATGGTCGTCGATACTCTTGACTTACAATGGCGGTAAAAAAAAAAAAAAAAAAAACACAAGCGAAAGTTACTAACATAGTGACAAAAGAAGTTATCACCGATATTAGGCACGAATGTCCTTGGAATGGTAAACACCTCTACGTTTAGAAGCCAGGTCCTCCAGTTCGTAAGCAGCGCTACCTACCAACCTTATTACTCTGGCTTCAATAAACTTCTGCGCAAGTTTAGCCGATAACCTCTTACCGGCGTCACTCAAAATAAAATTCCTTCGGAACACCGTATCACCGGGTTTAAACAAAGTTAACCGAGCTCGTAAATTGTATCTTTCAGCACTTTTGACAAATGCTTCGGCAGTTAAATCAAGAATTCGAATTCGAATCTTATTAAGATAATCCGGTCGCAGAATCGTTTCACCTGGATCATGAAGACTATTCAATCGTCTCAGCAGTTCATATGACGAACCATGAGTCACCATAGGTATTCCAAACATTGCGTAATATGGGGAACATTTCAGTGTTTGATGCAGGGAACAACGTAGTGCACAAGCTATCTCGCTCAAGTGCATATCCCATTTAGAATGTTCCTCCTTTAAATAGGCTCTAATACCAGATAAAACACTTCTATTTACCCGTTCCGAAGCGTTAGCTTGAGGTGAATATAGCGCTAGTAATGTATGTTTCACACCGTGCTTCGCCAAGAAATCTCCAAATAGTTTAGACTTAAACTGCGTCCCATTATCGGACACAATAACTTCGGGACAACCAAATACGTGAAAGACATTGGTAGCCAATAGATGACAAATTGGTTCAGCGGTTAGCTTCCGTAAAGGAAATAAAAATGGATATTTAGTAACATGATCTAATACTACAAGGATAGCGATATTCCCGGCCTTTGAACGAGGATAAGGGCCAAGAATATCGATATATAATCGCTGTCCAATTCGTTCTGTTTTCATTTGGGACACCATGGGAGCACGAAGTGGAACATTAGTCGCTTTGATTTCTTTACAGGTCTTACAATTTCCTATGTAAGATTTAACCTGGGTATACATACGAGGCCAATAGTAAAATTTACGAATGTTATACAAGGTTTTTGCTAGACCTCCATGAGATGAGGTAGGAGGATTGTGGGCCCTTGCAATACACTCGTCAGTGTATTCCTCAGGTAACCACAATTTCCAGACCTCACCCTCTGAAGGAATATCAAGATCTAGACAAGCCAATCGTTTATAAACCCGACCAGAAATTACTTTCAGATCAGGCAATGTACCGTCTGCTTCGGTAACCAGATTTACCAACTCCAAATATCGAGAAGTGTTGAAGAAAGGGGAATTAAGATCTAACTCAGGCACTGGACATAATTCAGAAATGACGTCAACAGAGTCACGTCTTGATAGAGTGTCTGGAACTATGTTTAAATTTCCTTTTCGGTACTCAATATCAAAGACATAACCCTGCAATTTCAAGCTCCAACGAGCCAATCGACCAGAAAGGTCTTTTTGTTGCATTAACCATTTTAATGAAGCATGGTCAGTTATGATCTTAAAGGCCTGGCCCTCGACATACGCTCTAAATTTCTTTACTCCCAGTACGGCGGCTAGACACTCTTTCTCACTAGTTGAGTAATTGCGTTGCGCAGAATTTAGTTTCTTGGACATGTACGCTATGGGATGTTCCATACCGTCCATGTCACGCTGAAGTAATACACAGCCTATACCGTCATTACTAGCGTCGCACTGGAGAGTAAAAGGTTTAGTATAGTCGGGGTTTATGAGGACTGGTGCTGATATGAGAGCATTTTTGAGATTTATAAATGCTATCTCAGCTTCTGGTGTCCATACGAATTTATTAGAATTTTTCTTCAACAAATCTGATATTGGAGAGGACATAGCAGAGAAATCGGATATAAAACGGCGATAATAACCCGCCATACCCAGGAATCGTCGAATCTGTTTGGACGTACGCGGTGTAGGAAATTCAGAAATAGCTTGCGTTTTATCAGGATCAATTTTTAGCTTACCACCTCCCACTACATATCCCAAATATTTTACATCCGGCAAGAGAAACTTACTTTTTTCCACGTTTATCGTCAAGTTCGCACGTCTAAGACACTGGGAGATATCTTCTAACAGTTTCAGATGGGCCTCAAAGGTATCTGTAACTATTAGAAGATCATCCAAGTATACGAAGACGCACGACTTGAGATGTGGAGGAATTACTTGGTCCATCAATTTGGTCATTGTTTGCGGCGCATTGCACAGTCCGAAAGGCATTCTTACGAACTGATACAATGGCCGCCCTGGGACCGTAAAAGCAGTTTTCTCTCGGGAGTGTTTTTCTAACGGTATCTGCCAGAAAGCGTCTTTCAGATCCAAACTGGAGATGAAATTACTTTGTGGCAGCCGACTCAAGATTCCATCTATCTGTGGGAGGGGGTAAGCATCCTTCTTAGTAACTGTATTGACCTTTCTACTATCCAAACAAAGACGATTCTTCCCAGGTTTGCGAATTAAGACCACGGGACTCGACCAAGGACTGTTAGAAACCTCTATGATACCCAGAGATAACATCCTATCCAGTTCTTCCCCCATCAGTTTCTCAATGGCGGGCGAAATTGGATAGTGTCGTTGCTTGATGGGAGCTGCAGTCCCCACATCGATAACGTGTTCCAACAAATGTGTTCGACCCAGACCCATTTTTGAAAATGATGGTAGAAGCTGAATAGTGTTTTGTAGACGTGCTTGATTGTCCATAGACAATTCTGAAATTCCTGACTCCGTAGTCGAAAATGTAGGTAAGTTAAATATCGGGTTAAACAAACCAAAAGCGTTAAAGAAATCTATACCTAGATATAGATTTTGAGTCAAAGACGGGATAATGAAGACGTCCAGGGTTCTGACTTGGTTCATAAATGAAATCTTTGTTTTTACAAACCCCAAGATCTTCTGTCTTTGGCCATCGGCAGTACGAACTACGGCAGACGAATAAGTCAGAAGGTCTGGAGTCTGTACGATTTCTTTAGCAAAATCACCACCAATTACAGTCAAGGACGCTCCACTATCCAACAGTCCAGTATGTTGTTTACCCAATATTGACACTGTGGCATAAGATCTCACATCGTTGGCCAATTTCACAATAGAGGAAATGGTTTTAGTTTTAAACAAATGACGTTGTTGCCAATAAATACGAGAACGGAGCGCAGAGCGCGATGGAAGTTTCAAGGATGATAATGAATCGACAAATATGTTTGAGCGCACCTTCAGGTATTCGTTCAATCGTTGTTGGAACGATTTGATTTTGGTCCATAATGGAGGTGGTTCAGTATGAACGGGTGTTCGTTTCAATAATTTCATATCAGTATCATGAGTGGGTACCAAATCATTAAAAGTCGCATTTGTAATCGGTGTTTCAGGGGTGGCGATAATGGAATTATTATCTGTTTCGTCTCTGTTTGAAATACTTACAGGTAGAGTATTCCAAGAGTGTTCTATCAAATTGGATGTTGAAGCTCGGTTCAACATTGTATTGTGCACTAATAGGTTATTGGGACTAGTTGATGAAGTATTTGAAGGATCAGGAGACAAACTATTTTTAGGCTCAGATGGGTCTAAGATGTGTCCTGGGAGCGAGAAAAGGTGTTGGGATTCTGGCCCCCCCTTCGGTTTCCCCGACAATTTTCACAATTAGGACACAATACATCATCCTTCCCACATCCCCAACAAAACAATCGCTGTGATTCACGACAATCGTGCCACCGATGACCAGGTCGTTTGCAGTTCCAACACACCGTTGAACTGGTTATTCGTCTCATATTAGAGGCAGGCTGTATTGCCGCAAGTTCGTTGGATGTAATTGGTAACGATTCAGTTGGCAATTCGCTAATTTGTATTTGTGAAAATTCACGTTCTAAATCCACCTCAGACACCGGTCTAGATGGTCTAATATTATAATCGCGCGGTCTGGTCATTGACTCGGCCCATAATTTTTCGCGGTCACGACAGAGCTGGCGCAGATGTTCCAGTCCATAGATGGTGACATAAAGTAGCTCCCTTCTAATTTCCAATCGTAGGTTGTTGCGAATCAAGGAGAACAACTCCACATCCGGCATCGGTTCACGTAGTTTATCGCCTAGTCGATAAATTGATTGTAAGAATTCATCAAACAATTCGGTGGGCCGCTGTTTCCTGGCCCTCATCCGCTCCTTTACCTCTTCGTCCGTCTGTCTGTCCTGAAATTCTATTCGAAGAGCATGACATAAGTCAGTCCAAATAAGCTGTCGGTTCTGGCGAAAATATCTCCAGAACCAATCAGCTGCTCGATCTGTGAATAACAGGTACAGACAGCGGGTGACAATAGTAAAATCGTTATTTAAACACATCTCTGTCAGCCGCTCTATTCTGAAGATGAACGCTTCAACATCCAGACCATCGGGTCTGCCTGAGAACGTAACATTCCAATTTCTAACGGTGGTAGAGTGCTGATCGAGATGTGTTCGTGATCTAGCCGGAGCAAGAGCAGGAGGAGGTTCAGCAAACATTGGTGGTACCGGTACGTTATTCCGTACATACGCATTTACTGGTGTATAATTTCCGGAATGGGCCGATTGATGTCTCGGGGTGGTGGGCGAGACTACATTAGGTGCTAGGGGTAACAACACTTCAGGTGCCGGAGCACGTGATTGCATCATTGAGTGATTAATCCTTGAAATTTCCTGATCGATGTGGGCATTAACAGCTTCCTGAAAACCATGATCTTCCGCTGCCGTGGCACCATATATGGGAGATCGTTGGGCTATATTCACTCGCACTTCATCGGCGAGTCGGGATGGTGGAAGACGGTTTGCCAAGGGAGTGGACGAGGGTTGATTTCCGGTACTGGAACGACGTTGCCAACCTGCGGTAACAGATCGAGTCACAGGTCGCGGTGGAGGTGGCACTATTGTATAATTATTTTTATCTATCCCTCGAGGCAACCTTTGTAATTCTGCACGCTCACAAGCGGCTCGACAAATTGGGCAGGTGCGATTCTGCAACAACCAGTCGTTGAGGCAGATGTCATGAAAGAGATGGTTACACCGAGTGAGAAGTTTTACGTCGGCCGGCACAATTTCGTGTTGACAAACAGCACAAGAGCTGGACCTATCTAGAACGTCAATCTTATCAGCGGCAGACATTGTGAGTCTCAAACCGCCGCACAGGACCAGATCAATAAATGCACGTATATGGAGAGCGAAACGAAAATTATTACACTATCGATGTGAACTTTGAATCCAAATAAACAATTTAATTATCAACAGAAAAGATTACTTTATTCCAATATTTGATCACTTTGAATATTTTAAGGCAGAATTTAAAAAAGTATATGGAAGTTTAGCGTTTCAAACCTCAAACAGCTGCGCAATATTTTCCTCCAATTCGACAATTATATTAAATCAGATTGATTATTATCTTGATATTATTTTATTACTATTTACAACTGTTTTCCAAGGTGCTGATATATGAACAGAATAAAAAAAAATAAACGGTGAGATTTGAGAAAAAAGGTATACTACAAATATGGCAGAAGATGGCAATTGTGAAAACGTTTCCAGACCCAATTCCGGGCAGATCTGGGGGTTCCCGAATCTCCAAAAAAAAGTCGCAACCCAAAACCGAAAGAGAAAAAAAAATTCGTTCCTATCACAACCGGTTCGACAAGAAAGTGAGATATAAAAAAAATTTCAACAAATATAAGTTAATGCATCATGCAAAATAAATCTAATACTAAATATATATTAACTCTAGATACTTGTTGTTTTGTTTCTTCGTCCTATTAGTTAATCTTGATGTGAAGTCTTCTGTGATGTATGCTGGATACTGATTTATTTCCTGCTATTTATTCTTGAAATTTATATTTTTTGTTTTTCTGTTATTTATTCTTGGAATTTATATTTGTTGTTTTTCTGTTATTTATTCTTGGAATTTATATTTGCAATGTTTTGGTCAGACCTAAAATGTGTATAAAAACAAATATTAGAATCTGATATTATCAGCAGTTATATTTAACCATCTATTTATTTATATATATAAATATTTATTTATTTATGTTTTTTTTTTTTTTTTTTTCCTTTGACGGACACAGGACGGACGGACCAACCACGGGGTGTTCATCGCACTGGGGTTGAAGGTGGTGATCGCCGTTCTTTCATTTTTATTGGTTGATTGTTTTTAATTTATTTTATTTTTGGGACCAAAGAAAAGTTAAAATAGGCTACGTTAACAGGATAGGGATGGAAAAGGAAAAGGAATAAGAAGGGATGGATAAGGATGGGAGAAGGTAGGGTGAGACAGGAATAAGATTGGGGTAGGTGTCGTCGGCCTGTCACCCGGATGACAAGTGTCGCCGGAATGGTCAGAGGATAAATCCTCTGCACCATTATTCAATCGACCGACACCCCTCATCCGCGATCCAGAACGACGAAACATACGGGGAGGTGCTATGATCTGAGTTAATCCAATTAACTCACGACATGAGGGCTGAGCGAACATCTTCCCTCAGCAGTTGATATCGAACTGCTTTGGAAGATGTTCCCCAGCATCATTCGCGAGAACCGGACAACTCAGATCATAGGGTGCTAACGCTCCAGGGAGGGGACTCTAACGTTATGGAGTCGTTAGCCCAGCTGAGAATCTCGCTGCCACAGCGAACCCAGAGCATAACCAGATGACCAGGCTGGATGTGATAGGCGTATACACCATTTCACAAATATCTAAGCCTGGCATCTGGAAACCTCTGGCATTCCCTGTGCCAGTAAGAAACCCAGCCGTTACTAGGGTCCGTGGGTTTGTAACGCCCATTGAGAATGATCCCGAAGAATCATTCTCACCCTTGCGTTTTAGAAAAAAGTACAAAAGAGGAGAATATTGCTGGAGGCGTGGGGACGCAACTCCCCATCAAAGAAAAGTCTGAGGGATCTCAGACTTCCTTTGCTCCTGCGCGTTTGAAGCAGGGAACTGCTTCCACGCCGCCAGAGTCTTTACTATTGTTTTGGTGGAAAAGAAAGTTAATTTTGAAGAAAAATTTAAAAAAAAAAAATTTTTCGAATTTTTTTGAAATTATGGAGGGACTCCTCCAGAGTCCTACATCGCTGTAGAAACCCTTAGAGAAGCCCCACGTTGGGCGCCAATTTTTAATGAAGCGCTTTCCCATTGGCGAACCAATGAGAATGGCATAGCAGGAAGCGTACCTAGCGAGATTGATTGACAAGCCCCAAACTAGCTTCAGTCCATGGGAACGATAAAGTAACCCTGCTACTTCAGCACAAATACGGACATGTACGCTATTCACGAAAATTTGCAGAAATGGAAAAAAATACAAGTGTGAAAAAAAAAAGAGACTCTGGCGACCCCATTGGCGAAAGACCCACGATCAACACGTCCAACCCCTCCACAATCACTCTCAGACGCTCACGCACTCACACTTCACGCATACTATCGTGCGCACACACATTCACACTTCACACATACCAACATTCACCCAGACATTCAATCACTGACTCGCCCTGTCACACACATTCCCACTTCTACCTTATACAGCAAAAAAAAATAAAGGTAATAAAACAAGTCCACTCACCCCATGCTTAATCCTCCAGTCGTCCAAGTCCTTCGGCCTTAGCCCTCCATCAGTGATGATTCATCCAACAGGTATGGTATTACAAAAAAAATAAATGTACGGATAATCCACTGGTGCGTGGTCAGTTCGGCAGCAATAGCAAACCAGTTGTTGTAAATAAGGAGTTGAAAATATGACCGTATCAGCACAAATTGTATATAAATAATCAGTTGCAATATTCCGAAATTTTGTAAAAATGTTGTGTTGAAAATACGATTATATCAGCAAAAATTGTATATAAATAATCAGTTGTAATAGCCAGAACTTGATAAAAACGTTGTGTTGAAAATACGATAGTATCAGCAAAAATTGTATATAGATAATCAGGTGAAATATCCAAAAATATTGTAAAAATGTTGTGTTGAAAATTCGATAGTATCAGCAAAAATTGTATATAAATAATCAGGTGAAATATCCAAAAATATTGTAAAAATGTTGTGTTGAGAAGGCGATAATATCAGCAAAAATTTTATATAAATAATCAGGTGAAATATCCAAAAATATTGTAAAAATGTTGTGTTGAGAAGGCGATAATATCAGCAAAAATTTTATATAAATAATCAGGTGAAATATCCAAAAATATTGTAAAAATGTTGTGTTGAAAATTCGATAGTATCAGCAAAAATTGTATATAAATAATCAGGTGAAATATCCAAAAATATTGTAAAAATGTTGTGTTGAAAATTCGATAGTATCAGCAAAAATTGTATATAAATAATCAGGTGAAATATCCAAAAATATTGTAAAAATGTTGTGTTGAGAAGGCGATAATATCAGCAAAAATTGTATATAAATAATCAGGTGAAATATCCAAAAATATTGTAAAAATGTTGTGTTGAGAAGGCGATAATATCAGCAAAAATTTTATATAAATAATCAGGTGAAATATCCAAAAATATTGTAAAAATGTTGTGTTGAAAATTCGATAGTATCAGCAAAAATTGTATATAAATAATCAGTTGCAATATTCCGAAATTTTGTAAAAATGTTGTGTTGAAAATACGATTATATCAGCAAAAATTGTATATAAGTAATCAGTTGTAATAGCCAGAACTTGGTAAAAACGTTGTGTTGAAAATACGATAGTATCAGCAAAAATTGTATATGAATAACGGTGATATGATAATTGATAATACGGTGATAACAGCCAAAATTTTGTAAAACAAAAAAATGTCGCGTCGAAAATACTGTCGAAATACGGGTTAATTGTAGCTTGGTGATGTTAACATAAGTGACTGATTGATTCAGTTAATGGCCGATATAAGTTAGAACCAGTTATTAATAATAAGGTGGCCAAATCCAGTTGCAGCTTTTAGGCAGGCAAGTGTTAACACAGCATAGTGCACAAGACATACATATCTCCCCAAAACCAATCCGTCACACTCTCAACTCCAATGACCACAAGATTCGCCACTCCTTCTATGGTAATGCGGTGCGAATTCACTTAGCTCAGCTAACAATCAAGTTCTACTCGACCGAGAACCCCTTTTACAGAAAAATTGTGTGATTCAACACGGTTCTATATTTTAGTATGATTCACCAGTTAGCGGTGATCAGTTACCCAATACAAGTTTAACAATATCACCTTGGCAATGCTGAAACTAATTTCATTCACCCATGAGTAATTAAGGTATAGTTAAATTAGTTGACTTAATTGTAGATTCGATCGTTACTTCTGTTTCTGAAATTCAATCAATGACCTTCTACCCCAAATAAAAATTCAAATCGTGGCAAGTGATTTTGACAATTCATTATAATTCTATATTTATGATTTTACACAAAATGTACGGCATTTATCCACTACACACTAAGTTCAGTATATTCTTATTTCATAACTTAATTGTTTATCAAAATTGCGCTAAATTAACTTAACGGCGACTACGTCATTATTCCTTAGTGATAACGGAAAATAACAAGACGCACATCTAACTTATATACATATATTAATTCACAGATATATTGTTCGGTTATTTAATTATCACAGAACATTTTGGGGGTAATCAAAATGATTATTCCGATTCACTAGTCAGACAAGCAATTAGATTTTTATAATCTGATTTTAGCAATTAAGAATTTACTATTAATTTACCTGGATATGACATTCATTGAATCTTCGTGGATGCGATCGAAAATCATCATCACCTACACAGATATTCCCGGAATTCTGGGTTTGAATTTTTTGTTATAATTGGTTATTCTAATAAATTTTACTAACTATCACAGATTTAGTTATCACAGAGAATACTAACACATTTCATTTGTTTTGTATCTTTTAAACAACATTTCAAATTTGAACAAAGAAAAATAACACATGTTGTTTTGCTAAAATAAATCTGACAGTCTGACAACACGAAGATCCACTGAAGTGAATCGCAAAACTCATGGTTTACACCGATAGTACATTTTTTTGTTGATTTCTTATGATTTAGTTTAGACAAAGAAAAACGGCACAAACATAAAAATATATTTTCTTGTGGTTTAAATTCCACTTATGGCGGAGACTAATGAAGTCAACCATTTATTCACACGTAGCACTATATTTCTTGTTTTGATTCGACCGATCTAACAATTTTTTTTTTAAATAATTGCAGGACTACGTACCCACATAAAAAAACAAAGAACTAACACCGAATTTAACTTTAGAATATTTGATAATTTTTTTATATTCCGAAACAAAACATGCACATTGACATTCTCCACCAAATCCAAAGAGACGTCAAACGCCCGAATAAATGTAATAGAACTAAGAGAAAGAATAAGTTACCGTGCTCATTATATAGTCAAATTTTCAATCTCGCAATAACTCGAATAAAGTATTTAGATGAGAGATAATTAATTTACATCAGATTTTCAAATTATTGGGAACTTATTATAGTTCACAAAACCGTTTGCTACTTGATAATATTGTACTAAAAATAAGGTTGGGATCCCCAATATTTCCGACACATTCATAGCACGTATAATTGAATTTCAAAATGAATCAAATACAGATTCGATCAATATAGTGATGTTTAGACATTTAATAACTACATTCTGCAATATCAATACCGTGAAGTTCAGATCAATCACGGAAGGATTGTTTAAAGCAAAACACTCATACAAAGACAAATCAAATGTTTAACCAAGCAGAAATAGTAATTCGTTGTATGTTGACGATTGGAAACAAAATACACGTAGCTGTTGTGAGGTTTTGAGATTTTCGTTATTTCATTACGGTTTGTGTTTTGAAACAAAAAAAAAGTTCAAACTCAAGTAGTGAGGCGAGGAAAATCGAATGGAAGCACAACGCGCGTCAATTTTAGTGCGTTGTAAGATTAAATTCTGATTAATTCTTAGTGATTATACGGATGATGATTAAGGAAAATTATTAATTAATTCAAATTAACCAATATTGTGTTATATCAATGAATAAATAATTCAAGGTAATTAGTGCAATTTTCTTTCTCCCATACGTTTGTCCGGCTATTGCAGATTTAGTAGATTTTGAGAAATGTAAGGAAACTATGGGTTAAGGAAACTACATGAAATATGACTATTGATGACGAAGGGATGAGAATCTATTCCAAGTGGTACAGATCAATATAAGGAACAACAACTAAGGAAACTGCGACTGTAATACACTGCGTGCTGACGTTATGCCAGACTATCCATTACAATGCATGTCGTAAATAAAACGAGAACCTAAAAAATGTAGTGACCAAAATTTGGTCAATTTTAATTCCACCCAAACATAGTTACTGATTGTTTGCAGAACGAAGGCTCAACAACGATGGTTCAATTATTATGTGTCAGCATTTGTTTATTGGGAGTCACAATTTCCAATGAATTACTCTGTAACGATCTCAAAAAGCCGATAAAAAAGAGCGCTTCTTAAAAAGTTGATCTCCTCAATAGATGTGAAAAAAATAAAAGTTGTCAAGTTTGGTACACTCCTGCCTGGCTCTTTATGAGTCCGTTAAAAAACATGCTATACGAATTGTATAGATGATGAAAAATTAGGATCAAGTCTTGATTTCCTCAACATCTTCACACTGTTTCTCATGGCCCCGAATGCCCCTTTGGCACCAAATGCTTCTCTGCCCGAACTGCATATAAATGGGCTGCTCCAATTTTTTTCGCAAAACCATAGAATTCATGTAATTTGCCGTAAGTTTCATCAAAATGTTTGCATGGAATCAAAGAAAATTTAAAAAATTTGCTACATCAAAAATCATATTTTCAATGATAAGAGCCTAATATCAGTTGAGAATTCAACTTGAGCAAATAGTGTAATTCTTAAAGATTCAACTTCGAAATATCATTCATTCGTTGATAGCGCGACTGCCAAAGGATCTGAACTCATTGGCATTACTAAGGTTAAGAGTTCGAATCACAACCGAAATCCGCACAAGAGAAAAACCGCGTTTTCTCTGAAATAAATTCAACCACACATTTGAATTGAAAAAATTCAAATTATTTCCTAGGTTACTCGAGATCATAATTTCCCACAAAAATGCCAAACAGTTAAACTGTAGAAATCACTCACTGTCATAGCGAAAGAATGCAGAGAGATTTCTTTGTCCCTACAGCGTACAAATGGAATGCTTTCAAATGGAATGCTTTAAAATGGAATACTTTGCACAAATTGAAATCTTTAAAATATTAAACTATTCTTGACACTTAAACGAGTCAACGAAAATTTCGTTTTCCATTTGCAGCCTATAGCACATCAAAACACAGAGCAACAAATTGCAGAGAGGTGGTTTTCGTTTTGAAATTCAATTTACTTTTAGCGTGAATTTTATAAAATTGTTGGTTTACGTTCTGAGAGTAGAATTACGTTCTGAGTTAAATCTGGTACAGAATAAAAATAACGCATTTTCAGAAATATACGAAACCAAGGGTTATTAAAATTACATAAAAGAATTGTAATCTTCCTTAAAAAAAATGAACCTTCTACATGACATTCAATTTGACCGGCTCCCACCCCTTGCATCTCAAAACACAGAGCTCTAGTTCCAATTTCTAGAAGGTTACAATGTTTTTTTATAGATGAGATTGCTAGTATATTGCTTAAATTTTCTACAAATTTTGAAACTTACCAAATTCTATGCTTTCTAAGTTAAGGGGATGGGACGCATACAACCCAACACAAGCATTTTCGGGAATGTGTCAACAGCTAAAAAGCTCAACCTCTCATATGACACCTATCTGAATGCCATAATAAGCGGTAAAATTTTTTATACGATTTCTAAGCTGCTTAAAATAGAACAAAACAAAACTAGGATTAACAGCTTATTATGGCCGTTCTAAGACCTTAGGTTGATAGGACCTACAGATGCTCAGAAAACCTATTGTAAAGGTCCAGTAAACACTAAAATCTTGGCACTAGTGTTCCATTTTAAAAAGACAGGACCCTAAATATTAATGCCGCGATGGTAAAATGTGCCCAATTTTTAGATGCTCATATTTTTGTGCATTTTGTCACCATCAATTTAGGAAAAAAATGGCAATTATTTAAAATATGCAAAAATATTGACTTTTGGTGAAATATGGCATAATATTCCCTAAAAATATGTATTAAAGCTAAAAAAAACTCATGATTTTGCAAAATATGCAAAAATATGCACTTTTGGTGAAATATGCATTTATATGCATTTTAGAGTAAAATATGCAAAAATATGCTCTAACAAGTAGGGCTTAAAAGTGTTAGTTTTACCTGAAACAGATTTCAAGCTTAATCATTTTTTAATTAAGTGCTGTTAAAAAAACATGCTAGTGCATATTTTTGGTTGCCCTACTAATTAACATGCGTGTGTTACACTCATGATGAATATTATTAGGCAAAAATACTGAATAACTGGTAAAAGATATCAAATTAAAAAAAGTCAATTCGTATGTAACTTGCATTCGATATTGATGAAGTGATATAAGCCAATGTATACCTCCAGAGCGTTGCACAAAAAATATAACATTTGCTAATTTTGGGATAGATTATATGGGACCTATCTACATGCAAAATAACGCAACACAGAAATTCACCGTTAATTAAAGCATAGGTTGCAGTATTTATGTGTTTTGCAGTGAAAACGGTTGTCTTAGAAGTAATTAGTGTGATGAAAACAAACACGTAACAAAAACAAACGTGCACTATGAATAATTAATTTTAGTGAAATTGAAAAATTATAATATTTTTTCAATAATTTTTGCTTGCCTTGTTTCATGTTGGCTTACCGATATTTAAATTTATTTTTATTTTATTAAAAAAATTATAGAAAATTAATATTATGTAGTCCTTACTATTTAATGCCAGTTAACATAATATGTAAACTCAGTAGCCCATTGATTTATTCTTAATTATTATTTATCGTTTGTTAAAACATTGTTTTTGTTCTAAGGTTTTGCTTTGTAATTCAATAAATACAGAGAGTTGGCTAAGCGCTACAGAAGTTGTGAATCATTATTGTAATTATTAAATATAAAAATATTATGTGTTATTACTCTTTATTTATTCGCCGTAATTATTAAAATAACCAACTACAATTTCAGAAGTGAGATAAGAATCATTAAGATTAAGATCAAGGAATTTTCTTTTTTTGCAAATTCTTAATGTGATCAAAAAGTTCTTTTTTTTTTGTTTAAAGCAAAACAATATACGTTTTATAATAATTTTATTTATTATTTAAAAAGAAAATCATTTTTTGTTTTAAAATTGAAAATTTTGAGTAAAATTTAAATAGTTTAAGAAAAGAATATCTTATTCTGCAAGAATATGCTATACTGCAGAATTTAGATGTAGATGGTACGCGAGCAAAATTAATTTCTCAGATTTTAATTTATGAAGCTGACAATAAACGAATTCTCCTCGTTCGGTGATAAATTCTCATAATTTTTTTGGAAAATTCCTCAAGCAAGTGGTATTGATAATAGCCCTATGGCCTCGTGCTATTATCAGTTGCAATTTCCCAAGGGCGGTGATAATTCGAAATAATTTTTTGCCAAAAATTTCGAAAGCAAGTATATTGATAAAAGCACAAGGCCGTAGGCCGTGGGCTATTATCAATACCACTTGATTGAGAAATTTTCCAAAAAATTATGAGAATTTATCACCGAACGATGGGAATTCGTTTAAAAAATTTTTTTGCCATTTTTCATTTCTTTATATATTTTTATGAATTATACGTTCGCCTTCTGCGATATCAGTTAATTATTTCAAAATTGGATTGATAATTTTTAATATCCCAGTAGGCTAGACGTATAGATATTTATTATTAGTATAATTCAAATATTATTGGTGAAATTGAATGATGTCATTACATTTTAAAGAATTTCATTGGTTTAAATTAAAATAAAACTAAGGCAAAAAATTTTCAGTAGTAATTTCCCAAGGGCGGTGATAATTCGAAATAATTTTTTGCCAAAAATTTCCAAAGCAAGTATATTGATGCACGAGGCCGTAGACCGAGGGCTATTATCAATACCACTTGCTTGGAAGAATTTATCAACGAACGAGGGCAATTCGTTTAAAAAAATTTTTGCCATTTTTCATTTCTTTATATATTTTTTATGAACTATACGTTGGCCTACTGCGATATCAGTTAATTATTTCAAAAATTATTTGATAATTTTTAATATCCCAGTAGGTCAGACGTATAACTCTTTGTTATTAGTATAATTCAAATGTTATTGGTGAAATCAAATGATGTCATTACATTTTAGAGAATTTCATTGGGTTAAATTAAAATAAAACTAAGGCAAAAAAAATTTCAATATACTTGGTTTCGAAATATTTAGCAAAAAATTATTTCGAATTATCACCGCCCTTGGGAAATTACTACTATGATAAAATTATTTTTTCGGGTTGTCGTCAAATTACTTTTGAAGAATTGATTGATTGTTATTGATGATTTTGATAATGTTGATATCTCAATTATTAAAATTATTAAATTCCAATTCTAAAATTATTAAATTCCAAAATTATTAAATTCCAGTTCCAATTATTAAAATTATGCCAATTAACACGATTATTTCATTTATTCCTATTATTCTTATTAAATTATTCATATATGTATGTTATTTATTATTATATATTATTCCAGTTATTTACATTATTTCTATTAAATTATTCAAAAATGAATTATTCCTATTAATTCTATCATTCCTATTGAATTAGTCATATTACTCTTACAATTATTGTTTGGACGTTTACATCATTATTCTTTATGTGTAACTATCCTATTAGGTGCTTCAAATTAATATGATGTTGAACAATGATTCTAAATAAAATAATATTATACTCCCAATTGCTTTAAAACTGAAAATTATAAATATATTTTTTTTTTTATAAGAACTGAATCTAAAAAATTATGGTGCAAATCATGAAACTTTTTGCAATCCATACAATTTTAGAGCGATCTAGTTTCGAACCAATGAGAAAATTTTAAACTTTAAAAAAGTTTATCATTCTCATCAGGGCTAACCGACTAGATAAACTCTACCAAAAAATGTCAACGCTAATGAATATAAACCAAAAATTAGGTTACAACTCTAGCGAAGTGTAAAAACAAAAAATTTACATAAACATATATTTAATAAATTCAGGTTTAGTCAATTAATTTCTCTGGTGATCACTGTTTTGTTATATTCTAGACATTCTAGTATTGAATAACAAACTTGTATCGGTGAGAAGAAGATGACTAGTCTTCAGTTGTGTCTATTGACACATGATCAACAATTAATTCAGTAAATTATTTGTGATATAACATCACCCCGATGGAAAATCTCCCATCAAGAATAATATAAGAACTGAATCTCAGTTCTGAATCCCAGATTAAGTTCTTTTCCTGCAAGGATTAGTTTTTGAGCGACAGCGAACAAAGTGGTGGTGTGGTGGTGTCCCATACACCTGTTTTTTTTAAAGCTCAACTACAGATGTTAATCTGTACCTGATAATCAAATTGGATGAAACTTGGTACATAAGCATTTAGTATGGTTTACAACAGTTCTGCATCCCATAATCCGGTTTTTTATTTCCGGTTAAAAAATTTTTTTTAAATCAGTTTTAATGGCACTTTGAAAATAGATGAAGACCTTAATGACAAAGCATTGATTAATTTTTGGACAATATTGGGATAAGTGGTGGGGTCCTCCCTAACACCTGTTTATTGTTTCAATGTTTTTTGGATGCATACAAAATTCGTTCGTTAAATAATTTTGATTACACTTTTCACCGCCGGGTGCAGATTAGGTAAATGGCGCCCTCAAATTAAATTATATTGTAAGATAATACATATATTCAAAAATCAATGCAATACTTGTTTTAATACAAAGTGTTGTGTAATAGAAATTAGAATATGTTTCACTGTCACACCAACACATGGAGAGCTTTTAAGATCTAGATCCCACAACAACATGCGTTCAAGTCTTCAACGCTTTTTATAATTGGATCAACATTTTCTTTTATGGTGTTTCAAATTTTAGATATTTAGACAATAAATCTTATCATATAATAAAAAATGATATATTCCAAAATTTCATGATAATATGTGGAAAATAGAAACAAAATAAAAAATTTATTTTTTTTAAATGTGAAAAACATAATTAAAACTAGGTTACTAATAATCAAGCTGATGGAATACTCCTAATTCATGTGACGTACTCCCGAGGTCAATGATTAAAGTTCGCAAATAGAGTTAGGTATATATAAAGAGGCATCTCTTCGAGCAAGCAATTGCACAGTAAATAAAAATTTATTTTAATAAATAAAAAATGTTATACGAATTTATTTTAAATATTGTAGCGATTATGGAGTGCGATGTATAAAAATCTATTGATAGTTTTTTACTGGAAAATGGTTCTGCTAACGCAATACGAACTGAATAACATCTAAATAAGTTTCTGAAGATAAAAACAGAATTAAATAATTTTATCTAATACTAAAATAAAATAAAAACTACTCAGTCTATGATAGAGTAGGTAAATAAACAAATGAGAAATTGTAGATTTCACACCTAGGTGCGAAGTTTCGAAGATTGTGTTATGTTTTTTGCTATTTCATTTCCGACTAGCATAAAAAAGGTTGCGTTGGCGATAGATTAGTTCAAAATAAACGATACAGTTTGTTGAACATTAACGGTGACAGAAGTTATTGATAATATAGCAGTGATACGGTATAATTATATGAGATAGTCATAAATAATTTACACAATGTGAAAAAAATAATAGTAAACTGATTAAGAAAGGGGAATAAGATAAATGGAAGAATAATATTTATAACGTAAAGAAAATTCGTTGTTTAAGTTTATTAAATCTAGAAGTCGAACCGAATATAAGCAATGGCTGAGTTGCTCTACGTTACAATATAATAAAAATTATGAATAAATGTGAAAATAAAAATAACATTAATTTGTAAGAAAGAATAATTATAATATGCAAATCAAAATAACTATACAATTCATATATACAAATAAAATTGTATTAAATAAAGAATCACATACATATATGTTCACTTTTATGGCTTTATTTTCAGAAAACTCTTTTATTGCCGGTTCGTATTTTCATAAATAAGAAATTTCAGATTCAATTGATATAAGAGAAAAGGCAACTTACCTTTTCCGGCACATGCTCCATCACCTGGTGTAATTTAGAAAAGCTCCTTTCAGCGGTAGCTACTGTTAATGACAGTATCTTGGCTTTAAATTTATTCGGAAAATATCTTGCATATTTTGCAAATATAGAAGGTGTAAAATTTTCTACAAAAGTTTCAAATATTTTAAAATCTAATCCCTATCTTAGTTTTTTAATTAAAATATGTTATATAAAAAGTCATATCTATCATTGTGCACTGGTCATCCGTAAGAATAAATCGTTCTAATGAATTAATAGCAATATCAATAGAAGATATAACTTTGAGATCAGAAACCTTCCTGAGGGTCCTGATATAATAGGTTGTATCCGTTCTAATAGGATTGCTTGGTTTGGGCATGTTCTACGAGCCGATTCACAGTCTGGAATGATTAGAAAAATGTACGTTAGTGCCCCAGGGAGTGGGCGACCGCGAGGTAGACCACGACTACAATGGGAGACTGACGTAATAAACGACCTTAAAAAAATCGGGTGCCATGGTAATTATGTCGCTGTTAGGAATGACCGTGGTGAATATTCAAAGCTGATTAGCCTGGCAACGCTCCTACATGGAGCATGAACGCCGTTAAAAAAAAATCAATAGAAGAAAAAGAAATTTTGTAAAGGATCCTGGATCTTATATTATATTATCTTGCATTTCATTTTCAAAACTCTTTCCTTTACGATGAATTCGTATTTGATTTGGATGCGGAATATTAGAGTCGCTCTCTAAGAAACTCGCCAGCTTTTACATACATTCAATAAAATACATTCAATTGCATACAAGTTCAGACTTTGTATCATTTTAGAAACAACATTAATTTTGGAGAGAAGATCGTTTCACAAAATCAAACTGCAAAGATATTTAAAGCAGCATTATCTTCGCTAAACATTTTGCTCCAAATTATGTTATATAGTTTTGCGTGTCTGGTAAAAATTAAGAGTTTCTCTTAAGATGACGTCGCATAATTTATAACAATAATTTATAGAAAAAGGAAAACTGCATATAAAATTGAGAGTACTGTTGGATGAATAGAGTTCATTCGACAGCTCCCGTATGATATCACCTTGGCTGGTAATATCTCACTGCAATTGCCAGTGGTATCTAATATTTCACGTTGAATCGTATGTCAATAGCAGCGACAGGAGTACACGGGGCTGTCATGCCCGTAGATCAAATATTTAAACAAATAAACAAAAATAAATGGTTGGTTTTTATATAGAAAAATAAATTTTAATTTGCCTTAAAATTTATTAAAAACCAAAACAAAAAAGTAATCGAATTTAAAACAAAACTCAATTTTGGCGCCTTTTGTGTTGGCGCCGGGTGCGGTCGCTCCATTGCACCCATGGTAGATCCGGCCCTGACACTTTGCAAAAAGATGCAAATATGTATGGCAAGGAACTGATTAGTTTTTTCAGCGATAGTGAACAAAGTTTGGAAGCTCATTAACTTCTGTACCTGATAATCGAATTGGATGAAATTTGGTACATACACATTCAGTACGGTTTACAACAGTTCTGCATCCCAACTTCCGGTTTGTCACTTCCGATAAAATTTTTTTTTTATTTTTTCTCGTACAACAGAATTTATGTTTGTTGGGATACTACTGCTTGCCTTAATATTTTTATTATTAGAACTACGAAGTCTATAATATTGATTAGCTTTAAATTAAAGTATTTGAGGGATATTAGATCATTATATATCCAGAACACTATGTTTCCAGAGCTGTGGTGAAGTCAGCCTACACTCAGAGAATTCTGTTATTAAAAACTATCAAAATAGCCATTAGATTAATAATTTGGTGATTATTATACAGCTAATCACAACTTGTGATTATTTTCACTGATTTCGTAATAACAGGCTTTATTAAACTAATATTATTTGTTCGTAATATTTACTAACAAAAAAAAATTAAATTTTAAATCTAAAAACGATAGCTTTTATATTTATAAAAATTCTTATTGGAATAATAACATAATGGATTACATTTATATTAGGTATCCCTTGGATAAATGACATATATTATTATAATAATAAAGTTGTTTTTAAAATAATATTAGGTTATCAGATTAATAATACAATCTAATTAGATTAATAATAGGTTCTTATTAAATCAATAATAAGATGTTATTAAATTAATAATGAAACTTATTAAATTAATAATGGAACTTATATTTTACACTTTTTAAATAAAAGAGAGCATAAACTTTTTATTAACGATTTTATTTATTTCAATTATTTTCATTTAATCTTAAAGTATTTATATTTCACAGTTTTAATTCTAAAATAATTCATAATTTTGCTTTAAAGTATTTTTAAATTTATATGTGACAAAAATTAAAAGAACAAAAGGAGTCTATGTGCGTATATAAAATAAAAAATATAGTAATATTTATTATATTTTACTATATTTTTTATTAATTAAAAAATAAATTTACATAGCTAAACTAATAATATATATTATTGATTTGAATTTAACAAATCAATCAACAAATTGACCGAATAATATGCTCTTTCTTTATCGCCTTTCAATGTATAAAAATACTTTTGGATAAAATTCCAAAATTGGTTGCTGATTGCGGATATTTTATGTGAATAAATAATAGTATATTTTCCTACAAGAGATGAAAACATTGTTTTTGTTGAAAAACGTTTTTATCTCGCGTAGGAAATGCAATTTTTTCTATGATAGTATATATAATCGATATTTTTTATAAATTATAAAGTTATAAATCGACAACAAAACATTCAAAATTCATATTCTATTTTTTCATGGTTACGTTGTTTAAAATACTTTATAAAATTATATGAAAAACCATAGCAACTATAATTTGTTATTCTTTTTCACTAGTGAATTGACTTTTCGCATAGAAAAAATATTTTGAAGCACACATCAATTACTTTATCCACGACTAAAGATTATATGCTTTCCATGCGTATGTCTTCCATTGTAATTGTATTCATTCCACAACTAGTGAATTTGATTAAAATTCTTTAACAGCTCTATAGTTTATTAAATATTCCCCTAACAAATTAAACAAGAAACTTGTTTTGTTTTTCGCTATGTTTGATGTTTTTATTTCAATATGGCGATACAAATTTTTGCATGAAAACTGGAAATTAAACGAAATATTTTACAGTCGTGGATAAAATAGCATCTTGTATTCGCTTGGGATGATGGCAATTCTTCACTAGGAGGATTCCCTGCACTACGCTACGCTCGTTTTGGGAAACTTCATCCTCATGAAGAATTGCCTTCATTCTAAGCTCATACAAGAATCTACAATTCCATGTTGTATAAACATCATACCGTACATTATCAAAGCATACAAGTTGGCTTTATTATAGACCCACTAATTAACAAAAGAGGCAGAATTGGTAATTTTTTATCGAAATACTTTTGTAACATCTCTTCATCATTTTGAACAGTTTCGCCTATAATGGCAAAACTGTTTTAAGAATATCGAACAGTGTATTTCTTATAAATTTTATGCTATAAAGTTTTGTTGGTTTGACGGAGTATCCTGTGCAGTAAATACATAGTTGATAGCAGAATATCATCTAAATAATATAAAACAGAAAAATATTATATTATTACAGAATCTAACATTGAATAGGTTTAATTGTTTTCACGCAAAAATATTACAAATGACATGTCCAAAAACAACGGTTTAGCTTATAGCCGGGTATTCAAATACATCAGAAACAGAAACAGAATTTCAATCAAATTTGACAGCAAAAAATTCTGTTGCTGTAAAATTTGAATGGAATTCTGCTTCTGTTGTATGTGATTTTCAAGTTTTTGGAGCCAAAAAACAAATTTAAAAAACTTACATTCTGTCATATTCTCTGTATTGCAAAGTTCTTCAACCATCTCTCTTAACTTTTCATCTTTAATTTGTTCTTCAAAAATGGGCTGAGTTTTCTAAATAAATGGTTGGTAATTTACAACCAAAATCGCAGGCTTTCGGAAACATTGCTTTAAAATAAATGTCTATCTGAAAATTTTAAAAGGAATATTATTATAATTAATTATAATTATTATATATATATTATTATAATTATAATTAAAATGTTATTGAAATATACTAATATTGAATTATTAATTACCAGTTTATAACCAAGCGGTAATTTTAATTGCTTCCATTTGGTTAAAATTTCCGAAGTTGATTTTAATTTTGAAATGTCGCTGAGTCTCAGATGTTTAGTCCTGTCCCATGCAGACTCAGTTTTAGCCTAACTACTCTGTTCATCGAACAAAATTTCTACATTCTGATGAATCTGCTTCAGGAACTGAAAAACCAATTATTTTTACCACACCATAGACAGTACAAAAATTTACAAAGTTTCACATACCAAACGTTATCGTTTAATAAAATAATCTTACTTTTTCAATTTTCTTAACACTTTTAACTTTCCACAAAACTTTTAAATATTTTTTAAAGTTGTTTATTCAGCGTCTGGATATAAACTGTGATTCTTACTAATATTTTATTAATCGTTATTAAAAATAATAACTTAAAGTAAGATTAATGTATACTATTATTAATTTAATAACCTACGTTTTGAAAGTAAAAACGTCGATGATTAATCTAATAAAATGGTTATTAAAATTAACTACAAAAATAATAATTCATGTTTTTATTTTAATAGCTCTACGTTAATCACATAATTTTTTATTTGATTGTCTGAATTCATCATTTTATTAAGAATTGGTTATTAGTTTAATCAACCGTTGTGATTTTTTAAATAATATTGACCGTATTTTTATTTTGATAAACATTTTTATTAAAATAATAACAAAAAGTATTAATCGAACGAATGTGGCAATTACTTTAATAAAAATCGTTATTAGATTGATAAAATAACTTATTACACATTTTTAAAACGGGCGGTTATTAAATTTACTAACAAAATTCTCTGTAGTGTATGCATCAGCGTCGCAATATTTTTTAAAATAAAATGTGTTGGGTAGTAGGAATTACAATGTGTGTCACAACAACACATAAGAACATGCTTTCTAAGGTGTTGATGGTCTAAATAATAAATAAATGATCTTCCATATAATTAGGTAGATTTCATATAAAAATCTACCTATTGCAATGGGCTTCATCTCGGAATTTCGGAAAAATTTTGATGCCAAACGACTATATGTGATAAGCGGAGATAGAAAAACAAAAAAAAAAATTATATATATATATATATATATATATATATATATATATATATATATATATATATATATATATATATATATATATATATATATATATATATATATATATATATATATATATATATATATATATATATATATATATATAACGATATGAGGTATAACGGAATTTAGCGGCACTCTCACGGTCGCATTTTTCGACCTACACCAAAATAATTTTCTGTATATGTTTCAGCAAATAATTTCTTGGACAAATTCGTGAACTGGCCATATCCGGGTACCGGTTAAGCGGCTAGAGCCTAAAAAGTCGAATAATCTAGGGCGCTATAACTTCCGTTTGAATGATAATATTTTAATAAAATTTAAAAATATTGAATGTTTGAATTTTTTTTTATCATTTTTATCCAGATGACCACTTTGGCGTTTCAGGTTCATCAAAAATCAGCTGTTTTAAAAATTTACTAAACTTTGCTGCCCTTGATCTAGCTGAAATGGCCAAGCTCATATTTGAAAACTTTTTTTCACGTACTTAAAATATAAATCTTTTCAAAATTTTTAAAAATAATAGTTTAAGTCTAACGGTTGAGACCCTTGGACTGTTGAAATGAAAACAAACGCAAAAGGCAATGCTTTCATCATGTTTCAGTTTATGTTATTTAAATTCATCTTAACTTTTAAACATACTTTTCAACTATAGCCTCAAAAAATTTCAGCTTTCTAACCCAAAAGGTTTCATTTTTATAAGCATTATAATGCAACCCTTACAAGAAAAATATCAACCCATTTAATACCATAGAAAAATTATCAAAATCTCTTTTGTTTTTAATTTTTTTTTACTAAGTAACCGTTTGAAAAAAGATTAAATAAGAACAAAAAAACACAACAACAAAAGTTGATTTTGAAATAAAATTGTTTGATAGTGTTTGATCATAAATTATGTGTGATGGTATAATTGTAGTTGTGACGTAGTTCATTTGATCTTTGGTGGATTTAATATGTTATTAAAAGTAGTTTAAACCAACTTAAATAAAACTGTTCCGAAATTGTATTGATGGAGTTAGTTCGGATAATGTATTTAATTTATTTCGATAATTTTTTTGAATTATTCTGTTTCTACTTATATTTTTTATTTAAACTAATCTGACTTATCTAATTTTATTTGGACACAAAACCGTCTGACCCCGAAATCTACCTATTTCTAGCGGATATCCCTTCCGCTGGGATTTTTATTATATATGCTGGCTTGAGGTAAACAATGCGTTATATGATCTTGGTATATGGTTCTAGCACTAGGATAATTAGAAACCTAATTTTAGCTTTGTTCCTGCAAATTTGAAAGAAAAAAACTGTATCTTGTTTTTATTTCCTCCATCCTATCATGAAATATTGCCCTATATCGTACATTATTGTGTGAAAGGATTTATTAATAAGTTTTTCATTCTTTAAGAAGAATATAAAAAAAAAGAAATTTGCGTCCATCAACGTCTTAAAAAGCATTATGTTGTAGAGCCTCTGTCTTAAAAGGTTTATATGTGTTGTTGTGACACATATTGTAATTTCAAATATGTCACATATTTTGAAATTGCACAAACTTTTTTGAACTTCCGTGAAAACAAAGATGTACAATGTCATTGAAGCTACAATTTTAAGGGGAAAATTCGAAGAGGAAGATATAGTCCTGCCACGACAGACAGGCCACTTATTTCAATGATCCCAACAGATTCAAACGTTTAGTTTCCAGTGCAACTCGCTTTTGCAATTACCATCAACAAAGCACACGGACAGTTACTGCAAGTATGTGGACTAAATTTGGAGAATCCGTTCTTCTCACATGGACATGGACAACTTTATGTAGCTGGCGCGTTAGGAAAACCTTCTGATTTATTCGTGTACGCACCAGACGGAAAAACAAAAAAAAAGTGTGCCCACAAGTACTCGAATAAATAAATAGAATTAAAACGACATTTTGAAATTCGTTCCATATTAAAATAAATAAGTTGCAATAAAAATGACACAATGTTAATTTAATGTTATCTTTACGAGTTTTCTCGAGTTTTCTTTCTTATGAGATAGCGGTAACATGCGACCAATGTTAAATAAACAAAACTTTTACGCTATTTGGTGTAAAAAATAAAATTTTGAGAGATTTTGTGAGTGATTACGATCAAAGTAATTATTGTAATTCACTTGAATTTTGCAATTTGACCGCATTTTTCATTTTCATTTCTCAGAAAAACTTCTTTAGAAAAGTTTTTGTGTGTTTCGTGTCGGGTACAAATACAATGCATGAGCACTGTGAACATTTGTGAATCTATTTTTGTTCTGTATAATGTTATATATAGAGATGAATGTTGACACACCTCTACGAATTCAACAAGTCATTTAAATTTTTTTATAGCTTACTCGAAAACTTATTTGATCGCCAATTTTTCATATATCCGAACTGATGAGCTAAAGTACTGATTATTTTTCATTCATATTTTTAAAAACAAAAATTAAAAACTACGCTATCATTTCTCCTTACTACTTTTTGAAATCATTGCTACTACGTCAACAAAATGTCTGTGCACAAACTTTATTTATAAGCGTAGCAAAGCACGCCGGGACCTGCTAATATATTGTAATTATGTAAAAAAACAATTTGTTAAAATTTATTAATTTTATTGTAACTATTATACTATTCAAAATTAGTATATTAAGAAACTAGTTTCATAATCGAGTTTTCTAAAGGATAAGTGCGATAAAACGTCTTATGAAACGAGTTTTTTATACTATTTTTTCTATTTTGCATTTTTTGTCTTGAAATGTTAAAAAATATTTTTTATGTTTTAATGTTTTAAAGAAAATTTCTAAAAATTTCAATTCAAAATAGTAAGCTCTGCGTTTCATCATATTTCTATATATTTTTTTGTTGCAAAACTAGCTTTCATAAAATGTGTATTTTATTAAAATATAGTCAATTTGAAATTTTGTTATTATTACTAATTATTTTAATTAATTAAAATATTTAACACTAATTTAGATTATTTTTTAATAATAGGATTAATTAATAAGAATAATTTTATTTATATAATTATTCGTTTTAACTTTCACTGACGTTTGTATGACCAATGTGACCAACCTTAAAAAACAAAACTTTGCGTATCTTAATGAAGGCCATTTCGATACGCATTTGGGTATCGAAATGACTTTATTTTAGACGCAAAATAGAAAAAATTCTTTTAACAACTAAGCTGTGAACTATAATTGATTCGAAATAAAAACTAAGGAATTTAATCGGGACGATTAAAATGTCAGGACGGCCGAGTTGTAGTCGTTACTATCTAATGCCAGCCTGTTAACGTAATATGTAAACTCAGTAGCCCATAGATTTAGTCTTGATTATTATTGATCGCAGTAAGCTGTTTGTTAAAACATTATTGTTGTTCTAAGGTTTTGTTTTGTAATTCAATACATTCGCTACAGAAGTTGTGAATCATTAATTGTAATTCTTAAATATAAACTACTAAATATAAAAATATTATGTGTTATTATTCTTTATTTATTCGCCGTAATCATTAAAATAACCACTACAATTATTTTCTGCACATAAGTCAAATATTTAAATCTTTTAGCTATTTTTAGCTAGTCTGTAGGGAAGTCTGTGCCCAACATTTTCTCAACAACAGATGACCCGATTTCATTGGAAACGGTCTATATCGATGGATCTTGGCGTAACTTAGAGCTCAGTCCTTTTCTACCGAAATCGGTGTATATGTAACCAATTAGTTGCCAAAAATTGAAAATCATCTTTTGCAAATATCATGAGATTAAATAATGCCATCAAAGCCATTGACCTACCATTTTCATTGTCATTATGGCAGCCAATTATAATAAATGCATAAACCATTGCTCTCTTTTTTTTAGTTATTTAAGAAAATCTGACAAAATTAAGTGTTATTTTCGTAAACATTTAAGTGTTTCAACCTCAAGTTTAGTAGATTCTTCAGTAAAACTTCAAAGCCTCGTAAACTTGAAGTTTTATAAAATGAATTTATTTCGGGTATTTCGATTATTTCGATTTCCTAAGGCAGAGTTCATTTCCTCGAAAAATGCCCAGGTTTGATAGTCATGGCCTCTCTTCCCGTTGTTGTCTTTCGTTATTTTATAAGTACGTTAAGAACTTTGATTTTGTTGCTTATCCAGAACGAATTGTTCAGTACGAACCGTACTATAGCAGTTAGTGCCCAAATTAATTTAGCCCTGTGGCCAGGCTGGTAAAAATTGCCCAAATTTAATGTACGCACCGAAATTAAGTTTGAGATGTTAGTATTACTCCAATTATCTGAAAGAGACATACATTAATATTACTGATGCATGTCAAACTATATTTCGGTATACGGGACAAATTTTCGAAAATGTTCTTGGTTTTATTGAAAATTTTATATATGTTAATTAATTGAATTTTATTATTTGATATTTATTAGTTCTTAGAAATATATTTATTAATACCGCATTCACAGCGACATAGCAAATTAGTAGATGTAATTTAAATCTGTGCTGTAAACACTTTTTATTTTAAAATTTTGCAACTAATTTGATATCCAGGCTTACTACCATTACAAACGATTCAAATACTTACGATTCAAATTACAATCTACGTTTTAAACTCATATTAAATATGCCAAGATGCAAATTATAATATACTATCTACTAATTTGCTATGTCGCTGTGATTGCGGTATAATTCTGTTTTTTTATAGATATAATGCAACGCTTTTCATTTTCCAATTCATCAAATTTTGGTATTTATAATTTTTGGTTTGATTTAATTTTTATAATATCGACCGAAACCGATATTGTAAGCCTGCTTGTTTTTTAGCACAGAAAAAATCGTGAACTTATAGTGCCATTTTGAAATTGAAACTCCGTATAAAAAGAAAACTCCATATAAGAAAAACTTTAAAAAATTTAATCAAAAACACTAATCCATTTTTTCCATATGTGACTACATAGGCGCATTAGGCAACGTGTAATAAATTTTTTTTTTCGGCAAACGGCTGTAAAGTTTAACTTTACTGCCGCTATGGAGTTAGTTAAAGTCTTACTTTTTAGACTAATAATCAAAGCGGCTGTAAAGTAAAGCCATTTTTATTTTATTTTACGGCGGCAGTAAAGTAGCATTTATTATTTGTTATTTGTTATTTGGTATTGGGGTGTGTGAAATAGATAAGCTCCTCGTGCTGCACCCTGGATTACGCAAATAGTCTATTTCAACTTGGTAGCCAAACATTTCATTTCGAACTCTTGGCTGTGATACAAAAAAAAAAAAACAAAAAAAAAAAATAAATATGAACCAAAACCAAAATCAAAATCACAATAACAACGGTACTTTTCAGCACCATAAGACAAAAAATATTGGACCTTCAGTCCGTATTTTGCAATTGAACATTGAAGGAATAAGCAAGTCAAAAACTGAACATTTACAAAGATTATTAAAAGATTACGACATTGACGTTATAATTCTGCAAGAAACGCATGCAGCAGATGAAGCGCAACTTACCTCTAGAGGAAACATTGTTGGTTACAAATTAATTAGTGCTATTTACCATCAATCATATGGATCTGTCACGTATGTTAAGTCAGAAATCCTGAACTGCACGCACGTACTTACACAGACGGACAACGATATACATCTTATTGTTGTTGATATATCGGACACGAAAATTGTAAACGTATACAAGCCTCCAAATACAGGATGGCCAGCTGCTACTCTACCATTATTTTATCATCCAGCAATATATGCTGGTGACTTCAATAGCCATCACACTCAGTGGTCCTACTCAAATAATAATACCAATGGCGTGCAACTGACCGACTGGGCGGATGATAAAAATATGTTCCTGGAATATGATGCGAAAGACTTGAAAACCTTTAGATCTGCAAGATGGCGACGTGATTACAATCCCGACCTCTGTTTTTCCACAAAAAACGAACAGCGTAACCCTATTCCAATATCTAGGGCTGTCTTACAAGGTTTTCCACGCTCTCAACATCGTCCAGTAATTCTTGAGGTAGGAATCCAAATTCCACTCGTTAACTCTACTCCTCAACCTAGATGGAATTTTAACAAAGCTGATTGGGATAAATATAGGATGAAATTGGATGCAGTGATTCGCTGGATCCAACCCATTCCTAAAAATTACGATAGATTTGTTGGAGCTATCATCTCAACTGCAAAGAAATGCATCCCAAGAGGCTTTCGTGAAGAATATATTCCTGGCTGGAGTAAAGAGAGCGATATACTATATGAGGAGTACCTTAGAAGTGGTGAGGCAGACGTGGCTGATGACTTAATATACTCACTGGACGCCGCGAGAAAACAAAAAGTGGATTAAGGCTGTTGAAAACATTGATTTTTCCCATTCAAGCAGGGAAGCATAGAGTCTCCTTCGGAAACTGGGTGGCTCAAACTCAATTACCCGTGCTAACAATGAAATAAATCCAGAGGACATCGCAAATCACATAGTAAATATGTCTCGTGCTTCTATTAATCGCCTTCATAAGAGAACAATTAAACGCAAATTAAGAGAAATGAAGCGCAATTGCTCGTCTCCATCGAAGTATGCGAACTCTTTTAGTAGCGAAGAACTAGAATCAGCTCTGTCCCAAACAAAAAACGGAAAAGCAGCTGGCTACGATGGCATTTTTCCAGAATTTCTTAAGAATGCTGGAAAAAATGTAAAACAGTGGCTAACTAAATTTTTCTCGAATGTCCTAGAAACTGGCAACCTACCAAAACATTTTAAGACTACGAAAGTGATAGCGATACTTAAGCCAGGTAAACCATCCAATGAACCAGG
Source organism: Diogma glabrata (assembly GCA_963693315.1). Lineage (NCBI taxonomy): Eukaryota > Metazoa > Arthropoda > Insecta > Diptera > Cylindrotomidae > Diogma > Diogma glabrata. The sequence goes on from OY856187.1 coordinate 343,321,718, forward strand.
AAGCTATCGCCCGATTGCCCTTTTGAGCACCTGCTATAAATTGCTAGAACGGCTCATATACAATCGTATCGCACCGATATTGAATGACCAGATCCCAGTCGAACAAGCTGGTTTTCGTCCCAATCGCAGTTGCACTGACCATCTGCTCGCTCTAACATCCTATATCGAAGCTGGGTATCAAAAACAACTAAAAACAGGCGCAGTATTCATCGATCTTACTGCAGCATATGACACGGTCTGGCGAATTGGGATTATATATAAGCTGTTCAATGCAATACCTTGTAGCACCATCTCGCGTTTAATTAACAACATGCTGAGTAATCGTGTATTCAAAATTCATCTAAATAATTCCTGCAGTAGGTCTAAAATGCTTAACAATGGTTTACCACAGGGTTCCGTCCTGGCGCCATTACTTTTTAATCTGTACATCCATGACATTCCTGACACAACATCAAAGAAATTTGGTTACGCTGATGATTGGACCCTGGCCACTCAAAACAAAGACATGGGTGTTTTGGAGGATTTGCTCTCAACTAACCTAGCGATAATGAATGACTATTTTCGAACGTGGAGCTTTTTTCCCAATCTAAGTAAAACCGAGAGCTCCTGTTTCCACTTAAACAACAAACTGGCAAAGCACGAACTATTAGTGTTATTTAACGGCACTGTCATTAAATACAATCAACAGCCAAAGTACCTGGGCATTACTCTCGATAGAACTCTTTCTTTTAAACTCCACCTAGAAAATACGTCACAAAAACTTAAAACGAGAAACAATATATTGCACAAACTGGCAGGCTCAACATGGGGTGCCACTCCAGCTACCCTCCGAACAACTGCTCTAAGTCTGGTTTACTCAGTGGCTGAGTATAGCGCACCAGTCTGGTTGAATAGCACACATACTCAAAAAGTTGACTGCCAGCTGCATGCTACGATGCGTACTATAAGTGGTACTATCAGATCCACCCCTTTACCTTGGCTCCCTGTGTTAAGCAATATCGCTCCATCTACACTCAGACGCTCGCATGCTCTCATGCGTGAACATAAAAAGGTAACCAACAACACCACGTTACCCTTGCACGAATATTACGGTGACCACACTCGTTGTCGATTGAAGTCAAGAAATCCACCACATAAAACTGCCAGCAACCTGCTGGCAACTGATTTTAATATCTTGGATGCCTAAGACACCTCCTGGCAACATTACAACACAACTGGCCTTTCTATTACTAACCCGACTTCTACCCAACCTGGTTTCGATTTGCCACGTCATACCTGGACTACATTAAACCGAATAAGAACGAATCAAGGACGTTGTGCTGATTCTTTCTACAAGTGGGGCATTTCAGAGTCCCCTGAGTGTGATTGCGGCGCTCCACAACAAACTATAAAACACATTGCAACTGTGTGTCCAATTCGACGTTACAATGGCAACATCTCAGACATCCATTTGGCAACTCCCGATGTAGTAGCATGGATAGACTCGCTCGATGTAAACATCTAATGTTCAAATGTACTGCCCAATGTTCAAATATTTTACTTTTTAATTTACTTAAAAGACACGCAATCAAATCGATTGTAAGTTCATTTAATGTGTATCCATGTTTTGTTTTAGGTAGATTTCATAGAAGAGTCTACCTATTTTGAAGTTTAATTTTTTAATGTGTCACAAAAAAAACCATACGCTAAATAAAATTTGTTATTTTGTTATGTTTTCAAACAAATTGTATAACTATGACAACAAAAAATAAGAAATTGGTTCTGATTGAATTATGAAATTTTGAATTATTGTATGTAACTATGACAACAAAACATAACAAATAGTTTAATTGGATAATGAAGCTTGTTTGATAACAAAATTTATTTATACAAATTTAAATGTTTTTTACTTCTTGGACGGAATTATGACGGTAATAAATCATATATATATATAAGTTTTTGAGGTATTATAATTTCGTATTTATAAAAAATTTAAACGTTTGCCGAAAAAAATAGTGTATTTAATTCGGAGCTAAAGTAACTTTTTGTGTATCGTCCATAATTGAATTGAATTGAATTCAATTTGATTTTTATGTTTTAAGAGTTCCGTTTTTATACGAAACAGTACTGGTGGGACTACGATGTGTTTTTGTATTAAAATCGGTTCTCATAAACTATAAATCCTACGGACCTGAAACTTAAGATGCGTATGAAACTAACCTATCTCCTGAAGATGACGGAAACAAAAAAATAAAGTTGTTTTCGTTTGTTTTACGGGACTGTAATGTAAAGTCTTTAAGAAAATACTTTTTTTTGCCGAGTCAAGTAGGATATCATATGAAAGGGCTTGAAGTCAGTTTCCCTTAAAAATATATTTTAGAACAGTTTTCTGAATAAAATTGAATAAAAGTGGGTTTTTCATGTTTTCTTTCCCCATCTTAGTTCCGAACCTATTTACTAAAGAAACTTCAAAAGTCTTTGGAAATACAGAAATAGTGGTAATTTTTGAACGAAAAATATAGCAAAGTGTATCATACTCATAATCGTATTTTTTAAGGGGGTTGGAAAGAGAAGGGGGAAAAACACAATTTAAAACCCAGCCATGTTTTTTTAGAATTTTGCAGTGCACAGTTTTGAATTATTGTCAAAAAAGTGCAACAAAATGTTAGTCCCACCCCTTGGGGTTAGAGCTTAATTGACAGAAAAATTTAAAAAAATTAACAGATATAGGAAGTTTGATAAACTCTGAATGAAAACTATAGCGAAGTGTCACATAATGATTTTTCTGTATTTTCAGGGGATGAGATTGGGAAAGGGTGAAAAGAACCTTTTTTGACCCTAACAAGTGGAGTGTTATAGGAAAGAGAACTTAATTTAAGAAACATTGTAAGTTTTTTAGAATTTTGGGGTGCACAGTTTTTGAATGATCGTCAATTATTATTGAATTTTTATTTGAATTAATAATGTATATTTTCCTATTTAAACCATTTATAAGTTGGTGTAATTGCATCTTTCCTTAGTTACCCTAAACTGCTTTTGCTAATATTTAACGAGATTTAACATTTTGCGTATAATTTGAGTCAATTTTCAATTGACATTTATAAGGAAAAAATCATTTTTATTCTAACAATTTTCATCAACAAAAAATTTTAACCACTGAAATTCGAAAAAATGAGAGAAAATTCAAATTTTAGTCGTACGTAAAATGAAATATCATCAAGAACACGAATTAACGCCTCTTTGTAAATTTGAAATATTTTAGAGTAAGGATAGAACTGTTTGAAAAAAATAATAAATTAAATTTCAATTTATCTCCGACCCTAGCGCCATCTTTAAAAAAGTTTTTTTAATATTTTAATTTTAAAATTAATCATAAAAACAATTAATAATTTTTTTCCAAATAATAAACTAATCTCTATCAAACAAAAAACCCGTTTTGGGGTGACACCCGACCGTAAAAAAACTTAAACAAACCATCACAATGGTTTTCAACGTTTCAATCGTTTTCAACGATAAATCACTTAGAAACAAACCATTTTAGCCAGGTTATCCATTTAATTTTGATTTATAAATTGTGATAACTTATAATGTGTCCTATAAATGTATCCTATTGGTTCAAAAAGGATCTATTCTACTTTTTAAAATTTTTGAGTTATTACCTAAAATAAAATTTCAACAATATGTGTGTATTTCTTTTTTTTTTTAATCGAATCAACATGTTGAGCATTGAATACCATCACCACAATTACTCAATAGCTTTGAATATTCCTATAGATACCATATTAACAGTTTTCTTTTACGGTACATTATTCAGTATGCAAGAATGATTCTTTAACGACCAGGTCTGAAAACACATATGCTGTATAATGTATAGGAAAAGTGGTCTCCGTCGATAATGTGGCACCCTGTGTCGATAGGGTGGCACCCTTGAGTTCTGTTCTATTCCAAAATTATGTCTCTATTCCAAAACTATTTCTAAAATATCAGCTTAATCTTACTACCTAATATGTTTTACATTTCAAACAAATTAATTGCAAACACCTAAGGAAACTAATAAACAATCAAATCACCATGTTTGTAAATAATCTCAAATTAATTTTTTTTTTCCTTTATCTTGAAACTCGTAAATTGGAATGGATCGTTTTCGAATGGACACATAAATAATTACTGTGGAATAAAATGGTAGTTATGCCATTACTATAGTTTTGCAAATTTTCATAGGTAGATACATACTCATCCTGTTTGTTTTCAGTTTTATAATATTAATGATAAAATTTAATAAGACAAAAATATTTAATAACATTGCAATATTGCAATAAAGAAATCATTTGTCAAATACATAAGTGTATTGCTTTGGCAAAATAAAAAAAAATTGAATTTATGTTAATCAAATCCATTTTTTAATTGTGATACATAAGAGGATATGGGACTAATCTAATTGGACAAAATCTGGGATTAATTTCCATTTAGTCAATTATATGATGGATATGATTCCCGATCTTGGACATCTGTCCAATATGACGAATTTAAAAGGATGGATTGTACACACTGTACAAAACTTGGGTATCATTGGATTTTTGTCCATTGTCTGGAGTAAAACGTACCTCTAATAATTTCGAATTGTAATTGGATTTTTTCTGCGATAGTCGAATGTCTTACTGATTGTAAATGGTAACATTTTGAGTATTTTACATAGAAGGTTTTATAAGATATATTTCGTTTACGTTCTTGACTATATTATAAAAAGAGTATATTAGTAGAAAAAACGAAATTTTTAAACGAATTTCAGGTTTTTGGGCATATTATCATTATTGAGAATGAAGACTGATTTTAGTTTTTTCAATTCGTTTTAATTGTAAGTTAAAATTACAATCCATCGGAGTGATGTAATATCACAAATAATTCATTGAATTAATTGTAGATAATGTGTCGATAGACACAAGTGAAGATGGTCATCTTCTTCTCACCGATACAAGTTTGTTATCCAATTCTAACTTGGTTAGAATATAACAACAATAGTGATCAACTAGAGAAACAAATTGACTAAACCTGAATCTAATAAACATATGTTTATGAAACATTTTTGGTTTCTTATACTTCGCTAGAGTAGTGACCTATTTTGGTTTATATAGCGAAAAAATTTTTTTGGTAGTGTATCTAGTCGGCTAGCCCTGATGAGAATGATATAATTTTTTAGAGTGTAATAAAAAGTTCTTATCGGTTCGAAACTAGGTCGATCGACAATTTTGTGGATAGCAAAAAAATTTCATAAATTGCACACCATATTTTGTTAGATTCAGTCTTAAAATTACATAATGCTAATTTTCACGAACTTTACATTTATGTATTTTAATTTTATTAAAAAACGGTTTCGCAATTTTTAGAATAACCCAATTTCAAAAAGCGGAAAACTTTGGAAACGAGGTTCATAATACGATAGGAGACGCAGTTATTAATAGATAATGAAAAATAGAAGTGAAAACATCTTTTATCCAGATTATTGCATATAACTTTGTTTTTATCTAAAGAAAACCTAGCAATTCGTGGATATGATGAAAGAAAAAGCCTTTAAATAAAGGCAATTTCTTAGAACTAATCAAACTACTGTCAAAGTATGATGTAGTATTAAAAGAACACATCTTGAATTAAATATTAAAAAAATATAAATATTTTGGAATTATGTTTGATAGCACACCTGACATTTCACATATTGATCAAATGTCAGAAGTGATTCGTTATGTGAAAATTGATAATAGAAAAGTGGAAATCAAAGAAGTATTCCATGAACTTTTTCCTTTACATGGAAAAAAAGCTGCTGCTTTAAGCGATGAAATTCTTAAAAATCTTGAAAATGACAGTTTAGATGTTATGAATTGTCGTTCCCAAGGTTATGATAATGAAGCTGTTATGAGTGGTATACATGAAGGAGTGCAAGCTATTATTAAAGCAAAAAACAACAAAGCAATATTTGTTGGTGTATAGATTCAATTAATTTATGTGACCAACACTAATTTGCACAAAATGTAGCTATTGTAACATTTTTCGGAACAGTGGAATTTGTACATTTTTTCTGCTTCGACTAGCTGGGAGGAGCTGGGAAGTGCTGGGAAGTGCTTGTTAAACACAGCAAAGCAACTTTTAAAAGACTCTCAACAACGCGTTGGGATGCTCATTATGCTTCAGTTAAAGTATTGGATGAAAATTTTAATGGGATTGTGGCTGCAATTGAGAAATTAAGTGATCAACAAGAAAATGTAGACACTAGAGGCGCTGCACAGAACCTTATGCGTGGTGATTGTGTATGATTTTACATTTCTTTGCTATCTTTTGTTTTGAAATGATGTTTTAAGGCGAATAAATTGTGCTTCCCTACGGGCAACCGCATCGGACGAAATGTGTTAAATATATAGGACAAAAATTCGGATGCATTGGACTTATTGGACAAAATTATGGATTCATTGGATTTTTGTCCATTGTGTGGATTTAATCTCAGATCAAAAACATCACTTTAATATAACGATCCTCAGGATACATTGGACACATTGGATAAATTCTGTACTTCATTGGATTTTTGTCCAACGTGTGAATTTAATCTTGGATCTCGGACATCGGTCCAATATGACGAACATAAGGATGGATTGGACTCTTTGGACAAAATCTAGGATTAGTTGGATTTTTGTCATTTAATAAGAAGAATAAAGAATAAACCAAAAATCAATAAGCTTCATTTTGTTTCTCATTGATATTTTTCCATTTGAAATTCTTTCGTTGGTTACGCTTGTGTCAAATATTTATTATCACGTAAAAGCTAAATATAAAAAGCAAATGATGGTTAACAACATTCGTTTTATAGTTTTTAATACAATTTTTGTAAAGTTTTAGTAAAGTGATTAATTGTGTGTGTAATTTATAATATTTGTAATGATATACATATATATAAATTTGTCAATTCAGCAGTAATTAGAACAAAATGTTTATTTATTTTATAATATCTATTATCTAGAATATTATTTCACACAAATGATTTAGAACATTAAAATTTCTGTTGAAATATGAAGGTGAAGCTTATATTCTTATATTTTTTAGACCGTACTAAGTGCAGGCAAAGACAAAAATGTTTAAATTGCTTTCGCTATAAGTTTAATGAATGCAGGTGCGTGTTCGATTTGACTGAAACAACTGAAAAACAACAACAATTGCATTCAATTTTTCATTTGTATCAGTTGCTTCAGTCAAATCGAACACGGCTGAAGTATCTTTAGTCTTTTTATTTTCAAACCTTTTCCGCCGTGCTACTAAATTTTAAAAAAACATTAAACAATTTTGATAACTATTATAAATTTTTTTTTAATTTTAAGATAACTTAACAAATTAAAATTAGATAGTAGAATAATAAGTAGAATAGTAATAATAAATAGTAGAATTTTTTCAGTAGTGAATTTTTGACAGATTGGACGCAGCAAGAGATAAAAGATGAGACAAAAAGTAAAACAGAGATGTATTGCTTATTTTGGGATAAATTTGTTTTCAAAACAATTATAGTAGTTAAATTTCTACTCCTAGTTCGTACCATTTGTTTGTTGTGATATTTCTTTGCATAGGTGTCGTTATTTTTATTATAATTATTTTTAATTATCAAAATTTTGTTAGGTAATACCTACAAAATCATTATTATTTTTACTAGTGTTTGGTTTTCTATTATAATTGTTTGAATTTCAATATTAATTTATTAATTTTATCCGTTTTTTTTCCATTTCAATGGCCCCAACAGTTTTTTTAATATTTTAATCTGATACACTGAATATTCGCACATGCGCAATGAATATTCACATATGCGCATGTGCAGAACAACCAATTTTAGTATTCGCTGGTAAAAAAAATCTAATATACGTTGAGTACGTATTACAGTCTGATTTTAGTTATTTAACTTAAATTTGCTTTCTTTAATGTGGATGAAGGGAATGTGGTGCTTATGGCTGGGTGAAATTACATTATTGTTATATTTTGTTGTTTTCGTGCGGATTATTGCATTTTTAATATGGTATCCAGCAGGAGATTAATTTTGTAAGTTAGTTTGTAGTTGAGTACGTTTTCATTATTGGTTTTTGATGCTTTGCATATTTCGAACTCCTCCAATGTTCTTTTTTGCAGTGGTGTTGTGATATGAAATCTCTATTCTGAGGTGTAAGTGGTTTTCTTCATGTATGCGCATTGCATAGTTTGATTTGCACTCTAGCATGTTTCGTGCAGGTTTGATCTCCCTGTTTGACCTATATTATATAGTATGCGTTGCATGTATTGCATTTTATTTTGTGTACGTCGGTTTAGTTGTATGGAAAGGTTTTTGTTTTATTGATGTTTCTAAACTTTGTTTGTAAGTTCTCGTTTGTTTTGCATGAAGTGTTATAATCATATTTTTCTACGATGTTTTTATATATACTTCCTTCCATCGCTGTTATCTATGTTGTTGTGTAATGGACATGGTTTAGACTGCTAGTGACATCTTTTGGGTTAGGATTAGTTTTGTTTTTGTTGTTGATGTGTGCTTTGTGTTTTGTAATTAATTTTTAAATCATTTCCTCTTTGTTTTTGCAGTATATTTAATAGTGTTGAATTCTTCGTTGTAGTCATTTACATTTAGACGTGTGTTTAAGTGTCTATTGATGTAAGAGTTGTCAGCGGTCATTTTGTGTTGGTGTAGGTGATGAGAAAATACATGGATTGTTACTTTACTTGTGGTAGATCTTCGGTATATCTTGTATTCGAAGTTATTGTTGTTCTTTTTTATTGTAAGATCCAGGCAGTTGAGTTTATTGTCTATTTCTTTTTCGTGGGTCAACTGAATATTTATAACCTGTTTCTTTAAGTGATTTTTTAAATTATCTATTTGTCTGTTAGTGCCATTAAATAAAATAAATGTGTCGTCTACATATCTGCAGCAGAAAACTCGTTTTAGAGCAAATTTATTGTGTTGCCATCAGGGATGTATTTGTTTCACAATCGTTTAAATATGTGTCTGCTTTAGTATGGGCAGTCTACTTCTTGAATAAAGTATTCCGTGTAGAATCGGCAGTATCTTTCTTTCATTATTGTTGTAAGTGTTTGGTTAAGCTCATTTATTTGGTATAGCTCTACTGTGTAGTAGTCTTTTAATCGTTGTATGGTTAGTTTTATTACTACTGAGTTGAGTGTACAATGTACATATTGATGATGTCAAAGAAAACCATTTTATAAACTCACCTAGCAATTTTAATACTTTGTATGCGGGTGCTGTTGTGTAGTGGTCTTATTGGTTTGTTGGGTTTGTGTTTTAAGGGTAGTCCTGTTAATACTGGGATTACGAGGTTAAATTGTTTTAATTTTCTGTTTTGCGTTTTGTTTATGAGGTGTGTCCATTTGTTTAGTGAGATATTTATTATTTTATTGTAACTATCGGTAATTATTACTATTCATGATTTCGTTTGTTTTGTTATTGATATGGTGTTACTTTTACCTGCGTTTAGTAGTACGGCATGGTTGTCTGCAATTTTTCGTGCATGGCATTTTTGTTATGTTTTCTTGTTGGTATTTTGTTTTTAGTTTGGTATAATGGTTGTTTTCTTAGTTGATGACTTAGTTGATTTTTAGGTTGATTAAAGTTCTGTTGAATATTTCGTTTTTGCAGTAGTTGTTTAAATTTTTCCGTCAAAGTGCGTTGTACATATTTTAAAACTTTATTTAATATTGTTGTGTCAGCTTTTGTGAATTTGATGCTGGTTTTGTTGATTAATCTTGGGTGAAATAAATGTGTTGATATTAATTTTGTTATGAATCAGTTGTTGAGTTTCTTTTTGTGTCTTTTTTATATATAGCGTTTCTCTTATAGCTATGTGGTTCACTGTTTTTATATATGGTTCTATGGTTGTGTTGTACAACAAAGTACAAAGCTTTTGCTTTATTGTTAACATTAAGTTGTGTGCAAGGTAAAAATCATTTTTTATGTAAATAATTTTCTATACAAAATTTAATTTTAAACGATAGCTTCTAATTTTTCATGGTGTAAATGCATACATAAAACTTTAAGAATATATTCCTGAAAGTTTCATAATTTAAGAGAATCGATCACCTTCGGAAAAACTCATCAGTTCGAAAAGTTTATAACTGGAATTTTATCATAAAATTTTTTAAATTGTTAAAATGAGTACAGGTTGAGCAATGCTTATTGAAAGTTCCGTTAGATTGTATAAAATCTACCTCCTAGTCATAAACACCACACAAAAAATTATGATTATAATATACGAACTTAAATATTTTCAGAATGTAGATGCGAGTTTGAAGCCAGTGAAACATGGAATAAAAACAGATGCTAAACAGGATCTCAAAATAAAATAACGAAAACAGATGTTAAACAGGATCAAAAACAGGATTTTTGGCCAAATCCGGTAGCCGAGTTGAAAAATAATGGCCCATATACGCATTGTAATATATATATATTTAGATATAGGAAGATACTATGTACATATAATATAATTTTTAAGATAATGTAATTTAACTTCATTCTTAAATCTTTTTTCATATATATTTAGAATAAAATTTTTATAAATGCATTCAATATATTTGTATTTATTTTTGTATATTCCTTGAATTTGTCCATACTTTTTGCTGTCATTTTTTTATTAAGGATATAATTTAGGATATTTTTTAGGAAAGTATGTAAATTTACCCTAAAATATCTAAATATTTATCAATAAAAGTTTTTGTAAATAATTCAATATATTGGTATTCATTTTTGGGTACTCCTTGATTTCGTCCATAACTTATTACTTCAAAATTTGTATTGTACAGTTTTGAGGATGGTATGGATATTTGTCTGGACATCGGACGCGAGGACGATTTTAGACCAAACTCATTGAACAAATCTAAGGACAATCCAATCCATTATTGGATTTTTGTCCCAAAGTTAATTGGATTTTGAGTCCCCAATATAATTGAATCGTCCTCGAATCCGTACTATGATTTTGCCGGTAGGGTTGGATTGTATTGCAAAGCACAAGCTTGAATATTGATCAATTAGCTATAAAAATACAGTCACTTCGTCTTTATATTGAAGAAAAACCTAGTCATATTGTAGAAGAGGCAATAGATTTTGCTGTGAAAAAATCGGAGTACTAAGACGGTTCAATGTTGAACTCCGAACAAGATTAAAGTCAGTCCAAGATGTAGCTTCATTGTTCGAGGTTGTGCTGACAAACACTGGGCTTTTGGCGAACAGTGAAGAGTTGGAGTTATCTGAATCAAAATTTACCGGTTTTTATGATGAGGTATCAGAAACAGAACTCGTCATAGAGATACTAAGGTTGAGAAGGCATTTAATAGCGACAATGTAACAGTTTCTAACTGGGTGTGCCTATAGACATTTTGAAATTGATCGTGGAATGGGATTTTGCAAAATCTCTTCCGAATCTTATGGTCACACTAAAGTTATTTATAACTATTTGCGTTCAGTGGCTTCGAGTGAGAGGAGTTTCAGCAAATTAAAATTAATTAAAAAGTACATGCTGGCAACAATGACCCAAACGAGGCTTAACAATCTTAGCATATTAACAATAGAACATGACGCAACACAAAATATAAATTTTGAAGATGTGATTTTTAAGTTTGCAGCTGTTAAAGCTAGAAACAAGAGATTTAAATAAGGTGACCAGACGTCCCGCTTTGGGCGGGATAGTCCCGATTTTTATTAATTTGTCCCGCGTCCCGCTTCATTTAAAAAATATCCCGATTTAAAAAAAAAACAGAATTTCGTTATTTAAATGAAAAAAGAATTTCGTTACTCAAAATTAAATTTAGGCAATTTATTTATGCTAAATAAAACATTTTCTTTAGTTTAAATATATATAAAATTAAATTCGAATTATATGACAATCAATATCAATATTTTAGTAAACACTAAAAATAAATTGAGTTCCACTTTGTCTTCTATTGAAATTGTAATTAAGATTATATAATATAAACTTATTCATACATTTTAATTATTTATATAAAATTTAAAAAAAAAATAATCCGTCAAAGTTTAGTTGTTTTAACTTGAGTTTTACGTTCATACGTAAAGTTTTTAATTTTATTGATTTGTTTTTTTATTTTTGATCTACTGGAGTGACAAGCCCAGCGTACTCCAGTACAAGATAACAAATCATTAGTTCAAGATAACAAATCTTCCTCGACCGAATTTTTCGAGCAGAAACTCTCCTTGAGACTTTAAAAGCCATTTTATGTGTGAAAAATAATTTAACAAATTCTTGTGGAATATTTCATGACCTTTTCAACAACAATAGCAACCACCTAAAAAAATTTACGCAAAAAAGAAATATGCCAAAAAATGAAATAATGCTATACATAAATTTTTTATTCATTATATTTGTAGGTTGCACTTTTCTTGTATTTAAAAAAAATATATTATAATATTGGGGATTTTTTGAGATCAATTTAACACAAGTTAGTAAAGAAGTAATTAAAATGTTTTCAATTCAAAGGTATGGTTGGAAGTTTCTCAGAAAAAAACTCCACTTCGCATTTTTCGTGTTACTGATGAATTCGAACCTTCCTCCTCAGTGCTTGGTTCGAATCCTTAGCGACACGCTATCGATTACGCCGTTGAGGTGATGATAATTTCGAAGTTGAAAAACTTCTGCATCACTTATTTAATTTACTTAAGTTGAATCTTAAGTTGACTCCATATTATGGAAATGTTTTACATATTACAATATAATTTTTTCGTTCTATGAAAATTTTTGTTGCTTTATATTGACCCCCCCCCCACGTTTATTGGCTTTTTATTAATATTAACAGTTTTCATTCTTGGGGTGACACCACAATATCCGCCCCGGGTGCCACTCATGCTAGCTACGCCACTGAACAAGGGGAATGGGGGGGTTCGAACACCCAGCAACCCCCCTGCGTACACCACTGGATATAATATACTATTTTATACTATAAATTCACAAATAAAAATTTTACGATCACTTTACCAAGCGTAACAGTTTATTTTTTCGCTCTAGGGCGTAAAGGAACGAACTTTCACTGAATTATATCAATTCAAACAAAACGTTTGACAACAACAACACGACCCAAATTCATCATTAAAAGGATAACAAAACATCAAACATTAGGAGCCAAACTTTAGAATAGATTATGTCAAATACTGGTGTTAAATATAACAAAAGAGATATGTCTCAGTAATATTATTTTTTTGTTACACTAAAAATATGATTACATTACACTTGATTAACTCCATTAGCTTGATATTCTGAATTCATTCTTTGTAACAACAGAAAATATTATTAGCATCATTTTATCACACATGAAAAAGATGAAATAAAAATCAACGAGAATAAAACAATGTTGATGGCATGAGAAATTGGTTATACTTGGTTGTGTTCCTTGATTCGATTATATAAGGTTTATGACGATATATGTACATGCATAGAATCTGCCTATTATGTGTTTTTCGTGAAATAAAAACATATTCATACCATATAATAAAACGTAAACTTAAAACGTATAGCGACTTACATATATATTTCGCTTTTGTAGAAATAACAGGATGAAATAAAATTAAAAGCTCAGAAAAGCTTTAGAAGAATAATAGAATAAATAAACATAAGAATTTGCATTGAGCCTGATATTGATCCTTGTATAAGAGAAATATAAGTGAATACTTGAAAATCGATATCTTCTAAAATATTTCAGAGTTTTGAAAATATATAACACAAGAAAAATAAAGTGTTATTAAGAAGCTGCAGATTTGACAAAAATCATACATCGCTGTAAAAAACATCATTTGAAATGAGGTTCTGATAAACAAAAAATAGGTGTCGTATTAGACTGGCTGCATTTGCTTCAAAGAAAAATCGAAGAAAAACTTTCTTTGAATTAACTTGAAAACTATGGAGGGGCTGAAATCTCACAGCTCTGAGATATCAAAACTTCGGTCTGGGTTAAGGATTTTGATATAGTTTTCGGCAAACAACTTTTATGAGGACATGGTTTTCAGTTTTGGGCAACGATGTATATCAAACATAACTCTTTGTTAAAGTACAAGTATTTTTTAATCTCTGTTTAGAAATTTATTACATAACTAACACGAAACATCAATACGTTGTTGAAAAATTATAACAGATCATATATTAACATAATTTAATGAAAAGATGATACACTCAGCAAACTACTCAAAAACCTCTTCATTTAGCGTTTCGAGAAAATATTACAAAATCACAAATTCATATTTCTTTCAAAATTCCCAAAAAATTGTAAAAATTAAATAAAATCAAACTTTTTTCAAAATTCCAAAAATTAGAATAAAATCAAATATTTAAACTTTTTCTAAATTCCAGTTATATTTCAAAAACTTTTAAAAATTCAAACTTTTCCAAAATTCTAAAAATATTTCAAAAATTATTACAAAATCAAAAATTCAAACTTTTTTCAAAATTCCAAAAATTATAATAAAATCCAAAATCTTAAAATTTTCAAAAATCTAAACATATTCCAAAAATTCTTACAAAATCAAAAATTGTAACTTTTTTCAAAATTCTAAATATATATATATAAAATTCAAAAACTCTATTTTTTTCAAAATTCTAAAAATATTGCAAAAATTATAACAAAATCAAAAATTGAAACTTTTTTCAAAATGGCCGACCAACGGCCGACCGCAGGGAGGCCGACAATTATAGACGAAACACAAAAAGTCACTTTAGCTCCGAATTAAATACACTATTTTTTCGGCAAACGTTTAAATTTTTTATAGATATGAATTTGTATCGTCATAATTACTTCCAAAAAAGAGAAAAAAACATTTAAATTTGAATGAATAAAATTTTTTTTATCAAAGCAGCCTTTTCAAAATTTCATAATATGAGAATCAACTTATTTTTTGTTGTCATGGTTATACAATATGTTTGAAAAAATAACAAACTAACAAATAACAAATGCTACTTTACAGCCTCCGTAATATAAAATAAAAATGGCGTTACTTTTGCTGTCGCTAGACGTTACTTTTGCTGTCAGGCTAAAAAGTAAGACTTTAGCTAACTCCCTAGCGGCATTAAAGTTAAACTTTACAGCCGTTTGCCGAAAAACTTATTTATGTAGACTTACTTATTTACCGCCATTTTAAATAAGTATTTAAAAAGTTTTCTAAACGATTTTTTTTTTTTTTTTAAGGCGTTCATGCTCCATGTAGGAGTGTTGCCAGGTTGATCAGCTTTGAATATTCACCACGGTCATTCGCAACAGCGACATAATTACCATGGCAGCCGATTTTTTTAAGGTCGTTTATTACGTCAGTCTCCCATTGTAGTCGTGGTCTACCTCGCGGTCGCCCACTCCCTGGGGTACTAACGTACATTTTTCTAATCATTCCAGACTGTGAATCGGCTCGTAGAACATGCCCAAACCAAGCAATCCTATTAGAACGGATACAACCTATTATATCAGGACCCTCAAGAAGGTCTCTGATCTCAAAGTTATACCGGGTTCTATACTCTCCATCGTCTGTCTTAAGTGGACCAAAAATGTAGCGTAGGATCTTACGCTCAAATACAGATAAATGCGATTCGTCATTTTGTGTAAGGGTCCACGTTTGTGACCCATACATCACAACCGGTCTAATCAATGTCTTGTATAACTAATCCAAGGAGAGGTTTAATTGAGTAGAAAGTTCGATTACCTGCAGCGATTCGAGCTTTTATATCTGTAAGTATGCTGTTGTTTGAGTCAAGCATTGATCCCAAATATTTAAAAGATTCAACTCCCTCAATTCGTTCATCGCCGCACATCAAATCTTTCTTCTCAGCCTCCCTTGAAATCATATGTTTGGTTTTATTGTAGTTAATTTGCAGACCAATTTTTCTAGCACCACTCTCAAGCGACTTGAAAGTCTCACTTATAACAGCTTCACTTCGGCCGAGGACGACAACATCATCAGCGTAGGCAATCATCTGTACTGAGTTTATTGACAAGATATTGTTATTAGTCGGTAGTTTCTTTTGAAGGCACACATATTCCAAGGCTAAATTAAAAAGTATAGGAGAGATAGCATCACCTTGTCTTAAACCGGAGTCGACTTTAAAACACTTTGATATTTCGTTCTCCACTCGTACACAGCATTGAGAGTTCTGTACTGTCATTTTGCATAGTGAAACCAGTTTACCAGGAATTCCCATTGACACCAGAGCAGACCATAGAGTCTCTCGTTCGAGAGAGTCGTAGGCCTGCCTGAAATCAATGAAAAGTTGGTACACAGGTATGTTGAACTCTCGACACTTTTCCAAAATCATCCTTATCGAGAAAAATGCATCGGTAGTACCTTGGCCCCACCGGAAACCACACTGATATTCTCCAAACAGTTGTTCAGCAAAAGGATTGATTTTGGATAGCAAAATGTAAGAAAAGATTTTATATGCTGTGCAGAGGAGAGCGATTCCTCTGTAGTTTGCACATTGTAGGCGATTACCTTTTTTATGGATTGGTATCAGCAAAACTGTGTTCCAGTCCTGTGGCATGGTTTCAGTCCTCCAGATCATTTGAACAAGTTCAAACAATCTTAAGGATAGAGTTTCGCTACCATGTAGTCATTTCGGATGTTATATCGTCGATACCAGGTGCTTTATTGCATTTTAATTTAGACAGCGCCGCATCGAATTCCTCTTTGGTTGGTTCATCTACATGTACCTTTGACGCACGAATAAGCTTTGCTCGTCGCCCGACTTGTTGCTGGTCACTTAAGTTGAGAAGATTCTCAAAATAAGCGGCCCAAGTATCTAAAATATTTTTAAGGTCTACTTGTAGCTCCCCATCTTCGTTTTGAATAGCAGTCGATCTAGTTTGAGGGCCCTTCTTTAAGGTTTTAACCTGTTGAAAGAAGTTACGCGATTGATGTTCCTTATTGAAGCTTTCAATCTCCTCACACTTTCTCTTCCACCATTCTCTCTTCGTTCGTCTGCATAGCTTTGTAACGGCTTGTCTTGCCAGTTTATAATTCTCCTTCGTGGACCTGGTGTTGCGTCCTTGTAGACACTTCAGATAGCAATCTCTTTTGTATTGAATAGCATCAAGGCATGCTTGATCCATCCATGGCTTCTGGGAGTGGTTCTCTGGTCGTCCAAGTATTCCCTCAGCTTCCCACGTATTCCCACGTCTCCATTAATGGTTTCTGATTTTTCCAATGTTTCGGCAATATGGATTTGATATCTCTCTTCTGTTTCAGCATTCTTTAATGATGAGATGTTAAAACGTTTCCGTTGATTGAATTTTGGAATGCCTGGATTTGGGAAGTGGAACCTTATCGTTGCACATACAAGGAAGTGGTCACTTCCAATGTATGCACCTCTAAAGGAAATTAAAGAGTTTTCAAAACTATTTTTTTCATTTAAAATTATTACATTAATTTTATTAGGGATCGAAAATAGTATATTATGCTACGATCATGTAATGACGGTTATTAATACACGAGCATTAACCGGGATACGAAACGAGCCGTAGACGAGTTTCGTATGGTATATGCGAGTGTATTAATAACCATTACATGAAAGTGGCATACGCTATTTTTTCTACACCCGGTAAATAACGAAGAACGAAAATTACAACGCAAATTTCAATTTTCAAATTTCAAAGTTCAATTTTTTTTTCCCATACGAAAATTTCAACAAACATCAAATTCATAGCATGTTTGATTGAAAAACTATGGGTTTCTTTCTATTGATTAAAAATCTGTATCGTAATAAAATCTGTATCGAAATGAATATCATTATAAAACGGATTTTGGTCATATATGTGTATTTTTATAGTACGGGTGTAGAAAAAGAAATTTTATTGCTTAAAATCATTTTGTAAACAAACATAAAAATATTTGACACTGTCAAATCAAATTGGATTTTTCTATGAAAAAAAAAATTCAAATAAGTCACCCCTTTAGGTTACTTATTCAAATAAGTAAGTCTCCAAAATAAGTTTCAAATAAGTTTTGGTTTAGAATACAGCCTTAAACATTTTCTAAATTCCAATAATATTTCAAAAATTCTTTAAAATTCAAACTTTTTCCAAAATTGTAAAATTATTGCAAAAATTATTACAAAATCAAAAATTGAAATTGTTTTCAAAATTCCAAAAATTATAATAAAATCAAAAATTTAAAATTTTTCAAAATTCTAAAAATATTCCAAAAATTCTTACAAAATCAAAAATTAAAACTTTTTCCAAAAATCTAAAAAAATTACAAAAATTATTACGAAATCAAACAAACAAACTTTGTTCAAAATTCCAAAAATATTTCAAAAACTATAACAAATTCAAATATTTCCATGTCCAATTTCATTTTCAATTACATTTACGTCATAAAAACAGCTACATATTTTTTTCCAAAAACTTGGGTCAAGAAATAAATAAAAATCTTTGTTTTGACACACTTGACAACATTTTTTTGACAAACTTATAATCCAATAATCTAGTTTTTGTCTTCACATACCAATCCCTACCATCAAGATTTCTCCAAATTCAATGTTCCTACTCGTAATTACTTAAAATGAACGTTTTTTGAGCCAAAAATATGAAAATTTGCTGTTTTTGACACACTTAATGATTTTTTGACACACTTCCGATACAGTTATCGTTATCGACACAGCGTCCTTTTGAAATTTTGAAATCCCTCCAGCGGTTTTCCGTGCAGCGTCGTAGGTAATGACGGCCAAACAGACGGCCGGCAGACAGATATACAATTTTTTTTTGCTTTTTTAGAATCAGTAGGTCCTAAAACGTCGAGAAATTCCAAAAAAAGTGGGGGTAAGAAGGCCTTTCAGACCGAAGTAATTTTTACATCTGTGCAATTGATATATTTGGTTGTCATAACTATTTTCGGCATTTTTGGTTGTTTTCCTTGTTTGTTTTCGTTTTTTCTTTCCTTCCTTTTTTGTTAGTTGTTAGACCAACGATTTTCGTATTGATTGTTTGTTTGATGCCATGAAAACAATTTTATTTTATTGTCAAATAAATAGGTTTTACAAGAATTTTGTCAGGTATTTGAGTTCTAAGGTTTATACTTTGAAATAATTGAATTATGTATTTTATTTCAGAATATTATTAGAAAATGAGATCAAGCTGTTATTGCAAGCGTATAACTACGACACCAACCTATATATGATACACAAATTTGTGTTGTGGAATACCATTTTTACACAAGGTTGTGATAACAATATAGGTTGGATGCCTAATTGTGAATAATTTTGGTGAAATTGACAATATGGTCAATTTGCCGATATTGTCGATTTGCCCCTGAAAGACAAGATCCAAGATTTCATTTTCTCTAAAATTCCTTTAGAAAAAATTTTGTTGTGTTTCGTGTTAGGATTCGAACTACATTCATCAGAGACACATTGTTCAAATCCCATGTGTCTTACACAACTTAGCCAAAGCGGCGATGACGAAACATATTTTAATTTTGATGTTCAGATAATTTCTAAATTGAAACTTCATCATTTTTCGTATTTACTTAAGTTGAATTTTTCATCTATGATTACATATTGAAAATTGTATTTCTTTGATATTTTTTGTATTAAATTTCTAGATATTACGATGTGTGAATTCATAGGATGAGAGAATATTTCGTCAACATCTAAGTCAACATTCCAATCAACATCCTAAGTCACGAGTGTAAAGTCATTATTGATTGTTGCCAATCAATGCGAAACTTAATATCTGACGTAGAGTCAATATGTTGTTATATTTTTGGTTAGGAAATATAGACAACATTAGGGGAATTTTTAATTTCGGATTGGTTTTTGTGAACAATTAAGCTTAAGTACATATTGGAAATCACTTGAATCTTGCAATTCGAAATAACTTTTCATTTTCTCTAAAATTCCTTTAGAAAAAATTTTGTTGTGTTTCGTGTTAGGATTCGAACTACATTCATCAGAGACACATTGTTCAAATCCCATGTGTCTTACACAACTTAGCCAAAGCGGCGATGACGAAACATATTTTAATTTTGATGTTCAGATAATTTCTAAATTGAAACTTCATCATTTTTCGTATTTACTTAAGTTGAATTTTTCATCTATGATTACATATTGAAAATTGTATTTCTTTGATATTTTTTGTATTAAATTTCTAGATATTACGATGTGTGAATTCATAGGATGAGAGAATATTTCGTCAACATCTAAGTCAACATTCCAATCAACATCCTAAGTCACGAGTATAAAGTCATTATTGATTGTTGCCAATCAATGCGAAACTTAATATCTGACGTAGAGTCAATATGTTGTTATATTTTTGGTTAGGAAATATAGACAACATTAGGGGAATTTTTAATTTCGGATTGCTTTTTGTGAACAATTAAGCTTAAGTACATATTGGAAATCACTTGAATTTTGCAATTCGAAATAACTTTTCATTTTCTCTAAAATTCCTTTAGAAAAAATTTTGTTGTGGTTCGTGTTAGGATTTGAACTACATTCATCAGAGACACATTGTTCCCATGTGAAATCCCATGTGTCTTACACAACTAAGCCAAAGCGGCGATGACGAAACATATTTTAATTTTGATGTTCAGATAATTTCTAAATTGAAACTTCATCATTTTTCGTATTTACTTAAGTTGAATTTTTCATCTATGATTACATTGTTGAAAATTGTAAAATTGTGGCTTAGATGTTGACGAAATATTCTCTCATCCTATGAATTCACACATCGTAATATCTAGAAATTTAATACAAAAAATATCAAAGAAATACAATTTTCAATATGTAATCATAGATGAAAAATTCAACTTAAGTAAATACGAAAAATGATGAAGTTTCAATTTAGAAATTATCTGAACATCAAAATTAAAATATGTTTCGTCATCGCCGCTTTGGCTTAGTTGTGTAAGACACATGGGATTTCACATGGGAACAATGTGTCTCTGATGAATGTAGTTCAAATCCTAACACGAACCACAACAAAATTTTTTCTAAAGGAATTTTAGAGAAAATGAAAAGTTATTTCGAATTGCAAAATTCAAGTGATTTCCAATATGTACTTAAGCTTAATTGTTCACAAAAAGCAATCCGAAATTAAAAATTCCCCTAATGTTGTCTATATTTCCTAACCAAAAATATAACAACATATTGACTCTACGTCAGATATTAAGTTTCGCATTGATTGGCAACAATCAATAATGACTTTATACTCGTGACTTAGGATGTTGATTGGAATGTTGACTTAGATGTTGACGAAATATTCTCTCATCCTATGAATTCACACATCGTAATATCTAGAAATTTAATACAAAAAATATCAAAGAAATACAATTTTCAATATGTAATCATAGATGAAAAATTCAACTTAAGTAAATACGAAAAATGATGAAGTTTCAATTTAGAAATTATCTGAACATCAAAATTAAAATATGTTTCGTCATCGCCGCTTTGGCTAAGTTGTGTAAGACACATGGGATTTGAACAATGTGTCTCTGATGAATGTAGTTCGAATCCTAACACGAAACACAACAAAATTTTTTCTAAAGAAATTTTAGAGAAAATGAAAAGTTATTTCGAATTGCAAAATTCAAGTGATTTCCAATATGTACTTAAGCTTAATTGTTCACAAAAACCAATCCGAAATTAAAAATTCCCCTAATGTTGTCTATATTTCCTAACCAAAAATATAACAACATATTGACTCTACGTCAGATATTAAGTTTCGCATTGATTGGCAACAATCAATAATGACTTTACACTCGTGACTTAGGATGTTGATTGGAATGTTGACTTAGATGTTGACGAAATATTCTCTCATCCTATGAATTCACACATCGTAATATCTAGAAATTTAATACAAAAAATATCAAATTAATTCATATGTTTTAAATTTATGTATTCAACAGATACATTCGGTTGTCACAGCTGATTTTTTATTTTTTTATTGGTTTGTTTTAGTTTTTGATTGCTTATTCCTTATTCTATTAATGTGGAATGTTTTCGTTGCTAGAGTTAACAATTCATTTAAAGGACCGGAAAGAGACAGCACTGCCATTCAACCAAGAAAATTGTTATTGATGTTCGCTATCGTGACTTTCAGAAGACTTAATAAATCGATATATATGGAAGAAATATTTTTATTTACTGTTGCCTAATGTATTTTACTACCAAGATGAATGATAACCAGCGATTGCCAGCAAGTGTTTTTAAAATAACATCCCTTTAAGTTCAGAAAAAATAAAGTGATTAGAGGAGAACTTAATGCCTTAACTATATAACACGTAAAGTTATGCTTTTGCTATACACCGTCAAATTGCCTATAAAAAAATTATCTTTCAATCAATGAATGAAACTGCGTGTTGCTTTTTTCTATCATTGTTCAGACGTTTCTATGTCAACTGTCTACAAAACACATATCAGTGAAAAAATAAATTAGGCACCCAACATATTTCAAATATGACCTTCACTTAAATTAAAAGACCAGACACATATATTTTGTTATGCTATAAAAACACGATTAGTTTTTTTAGAAAAACAAAGATAAGCACAAGTCGGCGTACATAAATGCTTTTATTTTAATTTTTAATGCATTGTTTTGTATCTTGATAAAAGTTTTACAACAATTTGTCAGCGTATATAAGAAATCAATTAGTTAGCTCATGCTTGTTTTATTATATGTCATTTAACATCTTTATTATATATAATTTAATGTTTTTGTTTTGTTATTTCTTTGGATGAATATTTTGTTTTAAATACAATTTTACGAAGATTACTTTATGAAATCGATACCAAAAAGGATATAAAAACATTTTGGAATATGCGTCCTTACCCAGGTTCAACCCATCAATCAGCTTTTTTTTTCCAGCACCCAAACTAGAAATTGTCATTTATGTATATAATACAGTTTTTAGTAATTTAATGTAGTATGTTTCGTTATTGTTTATATATTGTCACGTTTTTCAACCTTTCTACGAATTGGCCATACTCTCAATTCGATAATCGTAATTCACAAATCACCTTCTGGGTTCGATCATTGATTCGTAAGCAAAAACAACAGGTTTTATTAAGTATTCAACATCTCTTTTCTTCACAACAACAGGAAAGCAATTTTTTAAACAATATGATTTTAAAAGAATAATCAACAGCTTAAAACTCCAATGTTTGACTGTAGAAAATTTCAGTCCGCAGCGTTCAAAATAATGCACAAGTTATTTCTATTAAATAATACTTAAAACTATATATTCACAAACTAATTTTAATTCTATTTACACTTATATATTCAAGTTTCGTTTAAAATTAATCTTCATTTATTATATTATCACACTCCACTTATACAATTAACACTATCGTAGTTTATATAATTAATCTCTACATTATCGCAGTCTAAAATAAAACTTATACATGTATAATTCTGCTCTCAAATATTCTAGGTAAATCCAAAAATTTCTATGCAACGAAAACTCGATAAATTTATTCAACGTTTTTGATTTCACCATGTGTTCTTGGAAACGATGTGACGTTGACTTTGCTTTTGAGATTGAATACAATTTTGTTTTGTATTTCATTGCGATTATGTAGAATCGTAACAATATTTTATAATTATATTAGCTATGTATCAGTAACGTAATAAATGTATTGCACGTTAGTGGGTATTGGACAAATAAACAACCCGATGTTGTCATGGTAACAGTTGTCATGGAAAACAATGTTTGCGCTTGTCATAAGTAAACAAATGTATATTATGTCAATCTTTTGTTACTATCCGGAAATATTTTGCGTTCATCATCAGGAGATTTACATTATATTAATTTATTTATTTCTAGTTTGATCGTAGAATCGAAGAGATCAGTGTTTGGTGTTGTTTTGTAATTTTTTTTTAAATTTTTATTCTACGGATGTGACAAACCTGCGTACTCCAGTCAGTGGCGTAGCTAGCATGGGTGGCACCCGGGGCGGATATTGTGGTGTCACCCCAAAAATAAAAACTGTCAATAATAATAAAAAGCCGATAAACGTAATTTATAATTTTTTTTAATTAATACAAATGAGCATTATTATTATTATTATTAATAAGCTACATTAATCTTAATTGGCTGAAACTCCTCTCACACGAAGCCACTAATACGCAAATAGTCATTAATAACTTTAGTGCGACCGTAAGATTCGGAAGAAATTCTGAAAAATCCCATTCTACCATGAATTTCAAAAAGTCTAGGTACACCCAGCTAGAAACTGTAACATTGGCCGCTTTTAAATGCCTCCTCAACCTTGGTATCTCTATGAGGAGCTCTGTTGCCGATACCTCATCATAAAAACTGGTAAATTTTGATACAGATAATTTCAACTCTTCACTGTTCGCCAAAAGCTAAGCGTTTGTCTGCACAACCTCGAACAATGAAGCTAAATCTTAAATTGACTTAAGTCTAGTTCAAAGTTCAACAATGCATCGGTCAAGATATTCCAACATGTCCTTTTTAAGTTCAGCTCTCAGTGTCAGTCCAACATCAGGTGCAAACTCACCAGCCATTGGTTTTTTACGTTTTTACGACGAATTCGGCTTTCCATTCCAATGTCATAGTCCTCTGATTTTTTCGCAGCAAGAATTATTGCCTCTTCTACTATGTGACTTCGTTACGAATTCACTCTATTTTTGTAACTAATTGATCAATATTCAAGCCCTTGCTTTGCAATCCAATCTGGCACAGATATTATTTCCCTTAGAATATCATTCCAAAACAAAAGATAGCAAAGAAACGTAAAACCACATGCTGCATGGAACAGGTTCTGTGCAGCGCCTCTAGTGTCTACATTTTCTTGTTGATCACTTAACTTCTCAATTGCAGCCACAATCCTATAAAAATATTCGGCCAATACTTTTACTGCAGCATAATGAGCACTCCAATGCGTTGTTAAGAGTCTTTTAACAGTTGCTTTGTTGTGTTTAACAAGCCCTTCCCAGCGGCTAGACGAAGCAGAAAAACATGTAAAAATGGCTTCCACTGTTCCGAAAAACTATGTAACGTTTGCGCTACATTTTGTGCAAATTAGCGTTGGCCACATAAATTAACTGAATGATCTATGCAACCGACAAAATTTGCTTTGTTATATTTTGCTTTAATAATAGCTTGCACTCCTCCATGTATATTCTACTCATTACAGCTGCATTATCATAACCTTGGGAACGACCATTCATTACATCTATACCGTCATTTTCAAAATTTTTACGCTGAAAAAAACATGTCCTATTTCCAATCGAAATGCAGTTGTCTCAACCTCACCGAGATTGATTCAACAACTGTACCGACAATCACATGAAATATATATGTGAAAATAAAAAATAGTTCAATTAATCTCAAATACTTAAATTTTAAAATGAAAAATTCATGATATAAGGCCAAAGAAATATGTTTTCATGGAAATAGTTATTAACTTTATTCAACTACTGTTATATTGGATATAACACTTTATATTTTAAATAAACCTTATTCTGTTGTCAGGACAATGTTACTGAGTAGTTGTCCCATCACGGAAATTGTTTGTTTCTTTGCATGAATAATAAACTGCCAACTTCGAGATGAGGTTATCATTACTTCAATTTTTTTTCAGTGTAAGAATTTCATCGCTTAAATCAGCGGCTTTTTTCCACGTAAAGGAAAAAATCCAAGGAATACTTCCTTGATTTCCACTTTTTTACCATCAATTTTCACACAACGAATCACTTCTGATATTTGATCAATATGTGAAATGTCAGGTGTGCTATCAAACATAATTCCAAAATATTTAAACGATTTAATTTCGTTGACAAGCTTAAGCTTTACGTGGTTCACTAAAACATTTTCGAACTCATTTTGTATATCTGGTGACAAATATGATACTTTTGGTGATTTACCATGCTCCAAATTCAAAATGTGTTCTTTTAACACTACATCATACTTTGACAATAGATTGACTAGTTTTAAAAGATTGCATTTATTTGAAGAACTTTGTCCTTCATCATGTCAACGAAATGCTAGCTTTTGTTTAGATAAAAGCAAAGTTATATTCAATAATCTGGATAAAAGATGTTTCCACTTCAGTTTTTCATTATATATTAAATGCAAGGCTGCGTCTCCTATCGTTTTATGAAATTTTAACCTCATTTCCAAAGTTTGCAACTTCTAAAAATTCTCCAGATGTTCATTTGAAGTTTGATGGTCGGTTACTTTGGAATTTAGTTTTCACCACTTCTGAAATCCAGTCGTAGATTTTGTATTATTACTATTGGTGACAGCTAATATACGACAGCAGAAGCAGTACAGGTTATTATTTAAAGGAGAATAAACCATCCATGACCGCAGAATTTTTTCACCGTGAGGCATCACTTTATAATACCATTCTTTAGAAAGATGGCGAACATCACCTTTTATGTCCAACCCGTGTCTAGATACAGTAGCAAACGACCCTTCTCTATTTTGAAAATGTTCACTTTCTTTTTTATAATTTCAATGCGAACATTATCAGAGACGAGTATATTCCAATGTGATACATCTCTTAAGTCCTGAAGTGATTCACCCATGCAAATATTGTCTTCGATAGTAGAAGCATTAGCAGCATTATCACTGTCATTTTCAGTATTTCTTTCTAATCGTCTTCATCATAGGTTATCATTATTAATTCTGTATTGTCGCTGTTACTTTCCGAAGATGAGCCAATATTCTCTGAAACATTCGTTGCATCAACGTGAGAATCAGTTTCTTTTGATGAACCTTGGCTATCATCGGGTTTTGTAACATATTTATAGATGGATCCAGATATGCTCTAAGCTGCATCTAGCCTGTTTGGTCTTTCTCTACTGGAACCCACTTTTTGTTTAAGAAGTATGAACTCCTCGTGGCATATTTATTTTTTGGAATATTTGCTAAACGAAATCTAAAAAAATATTTTTTATTATAGTAGGTATATCAGCAAAGCATTAATTCTAAATATATTTGTAGAATACATGTATGCCTAGTTCATAATAAGTACACTGTGTTAACGACTAAATACACCGCCACGAAAATTAATTTATTTAAATTTCCTTGTAACAACTTATATGAAATAATATTTGATAAAATGGAATATACAAATCATATGTCTAATAATATAAGGAACTATTTAAAAAAATATAAGTATAAAATCCTAAAAGATATTTTATATAAAGAATTGAAACCAAAATTAAATATCCAATTAGAATCATGCTCAAAAATTTACAAAATTAAATGTGATTCTTGTGAAAAATTTTACATCCGGAAAACCGGAAAATGTTTTAAAGACCGATTTAAGGAGAAAGAAGAAAAATAAACAAAATTTAAATTATATTTTTGCAAACCATTTACATAGTTAATAACAATAGCTTCACCACTTTTAAAAAAGAATTGGAAGGCTTTACATTTATGTAGCCAAGGATCTCTAAAAGAATCACTTGATGAGTTTGAAGTTTACAAGGGATTTAAAACCCAACAAAATGTAATTTTAATTGATAAACTTTCATTTAATTCAAATATATAAAACTGAAAACAAATAGTATGAGTATGTATCTACCTATAAAATTTGCAAAACTGCAGTAATTGCATAACTGCCATTTTATTCCACAGTAATTATTTTTGTGTCCATTGAAAAACGATCTATTCCAATTTATTCCTTGAGTTTCAAGAAAAAGGAAAAAAAATATTTTGAGATCATTTACAAACACGGTGATTTGATTGTTTATCAGTTTCCTTAGGTGATTGCAATTAATTTGTTTGAAATGTAAAACATATACTAGGTAGTAAAGTTAAGCTAATATTTTAGAAATAATTTTGGAATAGAAACATTGTAACTCAAGGGTGCCACCCTATCGACAACGGGTGGCACATTATCGACGTAAACCACTTTTCCTATACATTATTCAGTATATATGTTTTCAGACCTGGTCGTTAAAGAGCCATTCTTGCATACTAAATAATATACCGTAAAAAAATGTCAATATGGTATCTATAGGAATATTCAAAGCTATTGAGTAATTGTGGTGATGGCATTCAATGTTCAACATGTTGATTCGATTAATATTGTTAAAATTTTATTTCACGTAATAACTCAAAAATTTTAAAAAGTAGAATAGATTATTTTTGAACCAATAACACATTTATAAGTTATCACAATTTATAAATTAAAATGGTTATCCATCCAGGTTATCCATCCTGGTTAAAATGGTTTCTAAGTGATTTATTGTTGCAAACATTGTGATGGTTTGTTTAAGTTTTTTACGTTCGGGTGTCAACCCAAAACGGGTGACACCCGGGGCGGACCGCCCCCCCTAGCTACGCCACTGACGCCAGTACCTGCTATTGAAATATGAGTTAACGTAAGATATCAAATACTGTGACAATGGCAGTGATATATCATCTATCCCAGGTAACATCTTAGGGGTGCTGGTGGATGAATTCTTTTCAGTCAGTAAATCATAGCTTTGTAATATTCCTTGATGATAACTCGTTATTGATTGTAGAAGAAACGAGGATTCACATAACCCTATAGATGGTATTTAATAATTAAAGAGTGACAGTGCGTCACATGATTAAGAGATATGCCACTAATGACTAACTGAATTATTGGCCACCCCGTTTTTATTTTGATCCTGAAAATTTTAAAACATATTGGCTTCAACATAACATAACATACCTTTTATTTTATTTTTTGTTTTCTCTATCACAAAATATTGGTGTATGCAGTATTTGTTTTGCAGTGAAATCCGAAATTCGACGTCCACGCCGTGCTGCCTGGGTAATGCTGACAGAATTAGGTTGGTGTATTGGAGATAAACAGAGTAAAAACTGCTTAGTCAATGACGCTACATCACAGCGAATTGGCGCCTTTCAACCAATGCGACTCAAGCGTCTGTTCTCCATGTCAGGGGCGGCTTGGAGCGGGCGTCTGTCTTGAATCAAGCGGCTCGCTATATAAACGTGTAAAAATGTTGTTTCTGGTGACCTTAATATGCAGAACGGACCCATTCACGACAATTTGGGTTGGGCCTAAGGTTGACACCCTAGCCCCGGGAAAAAAACTAATATGTTAAATTTGGTTATCAGAAAAAGAATAACAACCCCGGACAAAAAAAACAGAATTTTACCTGGACGTGAAACAGGACCAGACTGCCGAATCGGAACGTGGAACGTGCGCAGCCTGGGCGCTCCTGATGCTCTTATAAGTCTAAAAACAGAGGCTGAGAGGTATAGAATGGATATTATTGCTCTACAAAAAATTAGACAGCCGATAATCGGAAAACAAGATTTGGATAGTCACTCTCTATGCTGTAGTGGTCATCCTTCTCGAAGAGAATTTGGAACTGGCTTTCTTGTTGGTGCACGCATACAAAAAGCCGTGATGAAATTCATCCCGGTCAGTGAGAGGATCTGCTACCTACGTGTACGCGGTACATATAACAATATTTCTCTTATTGCCGTGCATGCACCTACTGAAGCTAAGACTGTCAACGAGAAGGATAATTTCTACATAGCACTGCAAGAGGTTAGGAAACAAACACCAACAGTTTCACATGTGCAATACCTCAGAACGAATTTTGTACTGGGATCGAGGTCTACAAAGGTTTCTATGTGTTATTGTCATAAATATCGTTATTCTTTTTACACAAAAAAACAAAGACAGTATTTTATTAAATAAAGATTTTCGAAATTAATTGAAATTATACCACGTCATTTTTTTAAGAAAAATTACATTATATTACCAAATTTACCGGTAATTTTACCATAGGCAATACATATTAGCTCTACATCTTTAGTCTTAGTTCGATTCTCACAAAGTGATCATGACTATAGCAAAAATAACTCGTTCAAAGAAATAAATTGCATCGAGTCAAACATATGAAGTTCAGTCGAAAAACATCGATGTTTCGATTTTTTGCAAGGCTTGTCAGTCCACGTTTAAAATTGATCATATTTATTTGAGCATACGATATCAGTCGCATTTCTCTCTCTTTCTCTGGCGTTTACATCCCATGAAGGGATTTTGCCGTCTGTGCAATAAGCTTTCAATCATCTCGTTCCATGACCAGTTGACCCCAGTTTCGACATCCTATATCACGAAGGTCTTGGATGATGTCATCACGCCAGCGTTGTCTAGGTCTTCCTCTTCGACGAACACCAGCTGGTTGTTGTTGGGACGCTTTTTTTATCATTCTATCTAATGGAGCCCTTTCTACATGACCAAACCATCTGATCCGGTTAGATTTAATGAATCCGATTACATCGCAGTTTCCAAGAAGCTGTCTGATTTCGTGATTCATTCGGATTCCATACTGATTTTCAGCAACTTTACATGGACCAGTCGCATTTGCGTTCGACAAAACATAAGAATAAAAGTGAAAGAAACATTTGCAACCATCGATATAAAGTAAATGGCACGTACAAGTGGAAAGGCAGCTAAAGCTGATATATTTTGTGTGAAATTAACAACGACATTCATTGAAGCTGGAATTTTTTTATGAAAAGTACGACATTCGAGGAGAAAAATTTTTTTTCGTAAGATTGCAAAGAATCGTTGCCAATTGAGTACACAGATTTTACAGTAAAGTTGAGTTGAGTATGAGTTATCGAATCACGTTGCAAAATATAAGAGATTAGATTGGTGAACATTCAATTTATTTAATTGTCTATGAAACTACGTATGTTCCATAGTGAATATTTGTTTGAAAAATTAGATGAAACTCCATCAAAACCAGTAATGATCAGTACGATTTTCTTGGAAATAACAAACAAACATTGGATTGTGGCAATAAGCTACAAACAAAGTATTTGTGACACTGTATACGGGCCCGATATACCGTAAACAAAATAAGGTTTTTGTTTTTGGATCAAGCGTTTAGCATCGTATATGTATGTTAAAAACCGTCAAAGGATTGAAGGAAATGTTTTCGAATTGAAAGTTGTAGCACGTGCCAGGCTTCTCACACCTTGCCATCACGGGATAGCTTCAGCCATTCCAAGGTCTTTAATTTCAGTTCTAACCCATTGCGACAAAGAATTTTTGTAAGATTACGGAAAACATTTAATAAATTTTTGGGATATCTATTCGGGTGTCAGAGCTACATCGCCCTCACGTCACTATCACCAGATTTTTTTAATTTACAAAATCGTTTAGTTTGTCATTAATTTTAGGAAAACAAGGAATCTGTAACGCGGGAATAACAATTTCATCACAAACCATTTATAAAGCTTGTTAGCTAATTTAATTTGCAATGTCCTCACATTTTATGTTGTATTTGTTTAACGTAAATCGCCTAAATGTTTACTCTAATTAATTTCACTTTTTGTAATTTCATTGATAAAGTCGAGTCAATTATCTTTTTATTTGATTAACATTTGTTATTTTTTGTTTTTTGTAAAACATAAATTATTGATTGTATAAAACAATTGATTTCTTTTGTTAAATATTTGAATTTTTATGTTTGGTAAGATTTAATATGTATTCAAAAATAAACAAAAAAACATTGTTAAACTTAGATTTAGTTGAGAAAAATTATAATTAAACAACAAACCATTTAACAACAAAAAAACATGGAACTATAATCTACGGATTCATTAGGGGCCCTATTCCCGAACACATAAATGTCATCACAATATTGTAAATTCACACAATATTGTGAATTTCGTATTATGTAACACCAATTTGGTGGAAATTCAACACAATATTGTGAATCTGACAAGAACAATATAGTTACTGTCAAAATCACAATTTTGCTTTATGTTTTGTGTGTTGACTTTTTATACAAATTTCATCGACTGGCGTAAAAATTAATTTATAACGCAAAATTAAGCCTTTAATAATATTAAATAATCATATTTTTATATAAGTATCACTAAAACATATTTATTTATTAAATATATTTTTATTTTGTTTTGCATCTTTTAAGATTAAAAAAGTTAGTTGTCAAAAGTACGAATTTAGTACCAAAAATCTGTTATAATTTTGTAAAAATTTGTTATAATTTGTTTGACACAAATATGAGTTACAGAATACCATTTTTAAACAAATTTGTTAAGCATTTTGGTAAAATTGACAATATTGTCGATTGACAATTATGTGTTCGGGAATAGGGCCCCTGGGGCCCTATTCTCGAACACATAAATGTCATCACAATATTGTAAATTCACACAATATTGTGAATTTCGTATTATGTAACACCAATTTGGTGAAAATTCAACACAATATTGTGAATCTGACAAGAACAACATAGTTACTGTCAAAATCACAATTTTGCTTTATGTTTTGTGTGTTGACTTTTTTATACAAATTTCATCGATTGGTGTAAAACTTAATTTATAACGCCAAATTAACTGTTTAATAATATTAAATAATCATATTTTTATATAAATATCATTAAAACTTATTTATTTGTTAAATATATTTTTATATTATTTTGCATCTTTTAAGATTAAAAAGGTTAGTTGTCAAAAGTACGAATCTAGTACCAAAAATCTGTTATAATTTTGTAAAAATTTGTTATAATTTGTTTGACACAAATATGAGTTACAGAATACCATTTTTAAACAAAGTTGTTAAGCATTTTGGTGAAATTGACAATATTGTCGATTGACAAATATGTGTTCGGGAATAGGGCCCCAGCTTCATCACAATAATATTAGAAATTGCGCTTTGTTGAATATTTTCGTATTTATTGGGAAGTAAATATTTTAAGAAAAGAAGTCAAAATAACCAACAGATGGTGCAAGTAGCGTTTGTTTAGCTGTTACAAGACATAAAGGTTATCACATTATGAAAGTATAAACCAAGAAATAAATAAATGGCTTCATTGATGATATGAAATGCTCGAAGCATTTGTAAACTTTTCATGTAATTTAACTCATAGAACAAGAATACGATTACGATACGGTTAAAGTCAAGAACAACATATGCCTGTACAATAAATTAGCAAGTCGTCGCGGTGTAGAGACAGGCCAACCAACAGAAAAATTAAACATTCGAGGGGAAACAAAAATCGAGGGGAAATAAAATGATGATGGATGAAGATTTTTTTGTATATATAGCTGATGAAAATTACATATCAGTCTATTCGTTTTTCGACTTTGGAAAGCAGCTAGTCGATTTTGGCGTTCAGGAGAAACACACCAAGGAGATTGAGCCCAAACATATTGAAGACTATTGTGAGGGAATTAATTGCTGGAAAGGAAAGAAAATGAAAGCCGCATGGTATAAAAAAATCATTTAAATATTTATTTCGAATTTTTATATGTTTTGTTTTTGTTAATTTATTAAAAATAACTAATTTAATTTCTTGTGTTAAATTTGAAAATTTGAATAGTGTTACATACATGTTTGGTAAATTCTCAAATATTTGTTAAATTTTCGAAGATTAAATGGTAAAATCGTTGTTGAACATAATATTTGTGTTTTCATTGTTTATATATTGTTTGAGTTTTTTTCTTTTCTGTTTCTATATTTTACTGTTTCAGTATTGTGTTGTGTAAAAAAAAAAACAATTAAGATTAAATTGAAAGAACTTTTCGGTGAAATCTACTTAATAAAGGCCCGTCCCACACGTAAAAATAATATAGCGTCGCGACAAAGTGGCACGTTACATTTGGCATCCCTTGCGTGGATAGTAACCAGAAAAAACTACATCTTTATTAAGTGGATTTCGTCAAAATAGTTCCTTTTGTTTTTGTGTTTGTGCTGTTAAGTGTTTATGGTTTTGGTGAAAAAAAAAATGTTTTTGTTTGTATTGTAAAGGTTGATTCAGTTAAGTTATAGTAAAGTTGAAGTCTATTTGGTTTTTGTAACTAACATTTAAAAATAATAAAATACAACTTACATTGGCTAAAATAATCTTGATTTGTTGAATCGGCAATATTTAAGGTCCTTAGAAAATATCATGAATGTTTTTTCTTGTATAGTTTTGGTTGTATAATTTTGATTTGCAAATATTTAGTCATTCCAAGATGACATTTTTTTTAAATCACCAAAACTAACATCATCAACAGTTTATACAATTTCAGGTAAGTATAAATATTGAGATTCGCTCCACTCAGAAGATTTAATAATTGAATTGCACAATAAAATTTATTGTTAAACAGTTAAACAGGTAAAAAAACAAGGCTGCGACACGTAATCTACAGATAGGTATTTATTTCGAATGAAATATTAAGTTTATGTGTACACTAATTTATTTTCTTTTTAGAATATGGTGATGGTGCATCTCAACTGTAACAAAATATATTACTTGCTTGATACATGGATTGAACCGAGTATTTGAGTTTATCTATAGGACAAATATGATGACATCAATAGATTGATAAATTTATTATTACGCGAAAGTCATATTATCTCATAAAAAGTTAAATGAAACCAGTCATTTTAGAAAATGTTAAACTACTTTTTCACTCTCCATTTTGTTGTATCTTTGTTTATTATTATTATCATTAAATAAATTTTGTTTCGCTTCGTTTTTTATTATTCGTGAAACATATGCGGCTAACATTTGTGTGCGCATATGTGCTAAGGCGTCTTACACATGTGCACGATATGGTGCACATCATGTGCATTAAATGTATAATGCACAATTTTGTGCATGGAGATTTTTTAACATGCACAATTAATGCACGTTTCACGAACTTTTTTAAAAACTGTTTTACGGGTTAAGTGCTGCTACGATGCCCTATAAAATTATGTTAATAATTAAAATTATTGTTAATTAGAGCCCTATCCCCTGTCGACACCTATGGGTCTTTCATATACCGTAAGGTGATTAAAGTTCTGTGAATGTATCTTTAAAAGGGATGAACACTATTGTAAATAAAGTGATTACCCATATCAAGCTGTAAATTGTCGGAAACATCCAGATACTCCCTGTTGGGACCAACCATGGGTTAAAATTGAATTTAGTTTTAGATTGATTATAATCTCCACACCACCATAAACCACATATACCATAAATTTAAAATATTTACTAAACAACATCCGGAATTAATAATAGTCCCAAGTGATAAAGGTAAGGCAACCGTTATCATGGCAAAGTTAGACTATAATAAAAAGGTGAACGAGCTACTTAGTGATAACAACACATATGAAATACTAACTAATGACCCCACTAACAGCTTACAACAGAAAAACAATAAACTAATCAAACGACTTTTTGATGAATTAATCATAAATGTACAAGAAAGAAGATCACTAGGCACCTATAACTCCACAGCTCCCAAACTCTATGCTCAACCTAAAATACACAAACCAAACATACCTGTCAGACCAGTAATAGCCTCGATTGACACACCTTCAGCACGTTTATCTAAATTAATAGCAAATATACTCAATCACCTCATTAATGATAACAATATCAATATAAATAACACTTACAGTTTTAAAGAAAAAATTGATAACATCAGACTACAAACCGATGAACTAATGGTTAGCTTCGATGTCATCTCTCTCTTCACGAACATACCAACGCACCTAGCATTGGATATTATTAATGAAAGATGGACGGATCTAACTAATATCACAAAAATTTCTAAAGCATTATTCATGGACCTATTACAATTTTGCCTGGTTGAAGCGAACTATTTTGTTTTTAACAAAACCTATTATAAACAAATATTTGGGATGCCCATGGGCAACCCACTTTCTACGATCATCGCTGATATCATAATGCAACGGCTAATTTGTAACACCCTAAACATTTTAACATATACACCCAAAATCTTTGTAAAATACGTTGATGATATTTTCACCATAATACCAAAAACGCAAATTTCAACCACTCTGAATACACTAAACTCTTTCCATCCCAAACTACAGTTCACCGTAGAAATAGAAGCAAACAACAAAATGCCATACCTTGATATATTAGTCATTAGAGGAAAAAATGGTAGTATAGAAACTGATTGGTATCAAAAAGAAACCTCGTCAAATAGAATACTAAACTATTATTCCCAACACCCACACCCACAAAAAATCAACACAGCACACAATTTCATAAGACGTGTCTTATCACTAAGTACATCAAAATACCACTACAAAAACATCAAACATATCAAGAAAACATTAATACAGAATAATTACCCACCACAAATAATTAACAAATTAATTAATACCACCATTAATATCCCGATAACCAATAGTATAGCACCTCCACCAACTGATCCTAGCACAAACAATAAAATATTCAAAAGCATGACATACGTTAATGGAATGTCCGACCAAATCAACAAAATAACTAAAACAATATGCCCAGGCGTCAATTTAGCTTTTAAATGCAACAAAAAAATGCAACAATTATACTCGAAACTAAAAGATCCGATTGATAAATCAAAAATGACAAATGTAATATACGAAATACCATGCCTAGGTACCGGTGAAATTGGACATAAATGCGAACAGACTTATGTTGGTCAAACCAAACAATATTTGGAAAAACGAATTAAAAACCACAAATATGACATAAAGAGAGCAACAACCACCATCCATAACACAGACTCACCAACAACCGCTCTTGTGGAGCACCACCTACAGTTGCAACATATGCCAGACTTCAATAACGTACGTATATTAGATAGACAGGATAATTGGTCCAAAAGATTAACAGTTGAAGCCCTACACATCTACACACAAAACACATACAACATCAAACGAGATACCGATCTAATAACTCCACTTTTCTGTAACATAATCAAAAATGACATTGAGAACAAACGAAAATTCAAAAACAAAAAAAGAAAACTCTCTGATAAATACATAAACACTGAAAACAACACACAACCCAACAGAAAACGGCGAAGAATTAACAATTAAAATATAAACCGTACATTAACAAATTAGCATTGAGCAATCGGTTACATATAGAAATATTTCAATAATTTTAAATTAGTTAGCAATCATACTTCTAAGTGCATGTTTTATAATTATTTGTGCCATAAATTATTCAAAATTGTAATATGTTATTTATTTTAATCAAATCAACTTCTAATGTGTTATTTAGTTTAATCAAATCAAGTTACACAAAGAAAATTAAACCAAAAAAATGTAAAATAATTTTACAAAAACAAAAAAATTTTTGAAAAAAATAATTTATTAAATAAACTAAAATAATTATCTGTTAGATCTTGTGGATTATGTAAGTAACATAGAACTATTTATAGAATTTAACATTTATGTAGTAGTAATATCTTATAATAATTTCGAACAAACAGATCCTTGATGATGATGTTTAGAATACATCGAAACGTCGATAAACTACATACATGAATTAACGGATGAGAATAAATTTTGGTTTATGTTAAATAATAAAGAAATCAAGAATTATTATTAATTGACCTAAACAAAACACTTTATTTTTACTCTCCATATGACCGCAATGCTGAAACAAAAATAATAAGAAAATAATCTCCAACGTTGATTTTCTTATTTTTAACGATTTTAATATAACAAGATTTCTGTTTCTTAATTTGGCTAGCAAATTTTTTTTTTGATCTACCGATACTTCCTGGAACTAACGAAATAGGATTTTGTTCAGTTATTCATTCTTTAAAATTCATTCATTCTTTAAAACATAAGAAACAAAAATTTGCGTCCATCCTTCACGAAGGTCTAAGTATATATTTTGTGGGGCCCAAGTCATAAAAGCTTTTAAATGTGTTGTTTTTAAATTAGCGCTTCACGAATCTATTCGGGATTAGCACTTCAAGAATATTAAATCCTGGGATCCCAGGATTTAAAATTTATAAATGCCGGGCTCCCAGGATTAGTGAAACGCTATTCCCGGGATTACAATGCCTAATTTCTACTACGCAGCACATTTTATTTAAAGAAAAATTATTTCGGTAGCACTACCAAGGATGTAGAATTTGGGAATTCGTTATCGAAACCCGAGTTTGCTACTGAAAAGCCGACCAATAAAATACTGAAAATTATATTTCTGGCCGTGAAAGCGTTTAAAATCATATTCAAGAATAACAAACTAATTATTTAATGAGGACAGCTGTGCAATTTCAGGTACATTTTTTATATAAAGAGAAAGGTCGTCACAACCGGTGAGGTAACGTGTTCAACTTATCGTAATATTTCCTATACCACACACATTAAAATTAAATATCATGTAAGCTAAGTATTTTTTTTATCAAAAATAATTAATTTCCCATTCATTTAAAAAAAACGATTTCAATCTTTTTATATTAACTTTTAAATTGCCTTAAATGAAACAAAAAAATGTATAAATTATTTAACATTGATCAAAGAATAAAAATTAAATTACTTAACTTTTTATATGAATAAGATAAAATACACTAAACGGAAAAATCAAGAAAATTTCACAAATTAAAATGAGATGAGAAGATTTTCTCTTAATAAATATAAAAAAGAATTTACTAAACATCAAATAAAAATGAATAACCAGAAAAGACTATTTTTCCTTTCTTCTTTACTTAGACATAATTTTTTTGTTACCAAGTTTGAAATAAAACAAATATCCTTAAAAATATATTTCTATATAATATGTATATAAAACTAAGAGATCGCCATGTTAACCAATCAACATTTTGTAGAATACGCCTTCAAAACCTTTTTGTTTAACTTTGTGAAGCAATTCCACTTCAAAAGAGAATATAAAAAAGGAGGAGTTATGTTAGATATTTTCACAATACATATATACACTAAAATGCATAATAAATTTTCTGTCCGTTTGATTGGTTTTTAAAGTTCTTATTTGATTTTGTTATATATAAGATGTTTGTCTTGTTAGGGTGCCCTTTTGAAGTAGGTCTGAGATAGTTAAATTCATTATTCAACTCAAACTAATAAAATGAGAACAATTTTGAAATAATATAATTTTATTGGTTGATTTGAATTATTCATTCAACATAATCTCAACTGGAAAAGTTTGTATTTTGTAATATTGTATTTGTTTTTGTTTTGCTACATGAGAGGAGAAATCACAAAGAAACAATTAACAAATACAGAATTAAAATTATATTTATAAAAACAGTTCTTCAAATACAGTCAAATGGAACGCCTGATAGCTTATTGTGTCTTATTATTTTGACAGTTTCAATTAAGTGTTCGTTATTATAAGAACGGATTTGACGTGGATTAAAAAATATAAAATTATAATCGATTATATTTTATGGTTTAGTGAAAATAATTAAATTTAATGAAAAAAAAAATTTTTTTGGTTTTAGATAATTAAAGTGAAAACTTAGAAAAAAGTAAAACTATATAATTTGTGATATTAAATGAAAATTATGATTTGTGTTGAGTGAAAATTATATGTATAAAAAATAAAAATTAGTTAACAATAATTTGTGTTTAGTTTTTAAATTAAATTAAAAACGAAATATGTCGTCACATGATGGAAATGATAATGATCAAGAGATTCATGTGGATGTGGATTCTGATTCAAGAATATCGTGTGGAAGTAGTAATAATTCAGAAATTGATTTAGAAGAAGAAAGTGGGATTTGTTACGATGATTCAGAAACAGCTATTAGGTAATTTATTTGAAAATATTTTATATTCTGACGATTAATAAATAATTGAAGAAAGCAACGAAAATTAAACCAAATCTTTAATTTATAGAGAGAAAAAAATAGTCATAATTGGTGTACTCCCGACGCATTTTTTAATTATGCAGTTGGTTGTATTCTGAAGTGGATAATTATTTTTTCAGTTTATATCTGTCATAACCCACAGTGATTCAGCAATTCAGCTTTCAATTAAGTTGAAATTCATCAATAAAATTTTGTTGATAATCGAACGTTTTGTTTATCGCTAATCATATTGGATAATTTAAAGTTCTCTTAAGCTGATTTCTTATTAGATTAAATTAATTTTCATTTTGTAATCTCGAATTATAAGTCATGGATGGCATGATATGAGTACCTATATATAATCAGTTATAATTATAAAATGAAATAAAAACCATGTGTTTATATAAGTCAAATATTGAAACGCGTGAATAAAAATGCAGACAAGATTTCAGTTTTATTTTAAGCAATTTGTGTAAGGTGTTAGTATGTACACTGTTCATTACGCCAAACTTCTTTGGTGCCGTCCATAAATTGCATCATCATTGTAATTTCATCAATATATAGTGTGAATTCATATCCTAATGGAAATATTAACACTTCTTTAGTTTATGCCCGCATTGAAGAAATCAATTTTTTTTATTTGTAGTTTTTTTAAAGTTTTTGATCTAGGGGTATGACAAGCCAGCACACTCGAGCCCTTGCTATTGAATAACAAGTTAACGTGAAATATCACACACACCACTGACAATAGCAGTGAGATATGCCTAGCCAAGGTGATATCTTAGGAGTTATGACGGATGAACTCTATTCAATCAATGGTAGAATCCTCAATATTATAGCTAATGCAGTATCCGTTGATGGCACGTTATTGTTTGCTCGAAGAGTAATGCTTTCTTATAACCCTATGTCACATTATCAAGGATTATGCCACTAACTAGATCATTGGTAATCCCATTTTAATTGTGTCCCTGCATAATTTTAAAACAACTTTCCGTTTAACCTCATATATTTTTTTGTCTTTCCTTTTATGAAATATATGTTTTATACCTATGTGATATGCTGATATAGGTTTTCTTGTGTAATTAGTTATCGCTTCTTAAAAATAAATAAATAAAGATTTGCGTCCATCAATACCTTAGAACGTATTTATTGGTTGAGGCATATTTGCCAACCGAGGTGTGGTAAGTTATGGACTATTTTTGCTTGAAAAACATTTTTTGCTCTGACCGATATAGAGCGGCTGTCGAATCTTGGTCAGCCTGTCTACCCACTCGCCTATCCGCACCTTGTGATTATCCTTTACCAACTTCGAAGGAATTAAACAAAAATATAGGGCGACTGAATCAATTCGTGATTTTAGACATTCTGGCTATCATTTACCTATACTCGCTCTAGCTCTACTCGCCGCGAAGAAAAAATTGTAAGGATAAATCAATAGTCATGAGTCATGACCAAAGTTCGCCTATCCATGATATCAAATCGACACCGTAAATAATGGTAGTCGTTATCACAATCACATCACGATAATCCAAATTAATTCTTGTTGTGAAGTTTGCGGTACTCTGTAGTAAAGTCAAAGAAGAAGTATGCTGTATATATGTAAAGTATATTACTTGCAAGAATATTCTAATACCAACTACGCTCACGCAATGAACAAACTTCATTGAGTCAGCGAAAAAAAATGTTAATAAAACGCTGTTTGTTAATACAATGAACAATTTTATTGGATTCCATTGAAATTTTGTTCACTGCACACACTACAATACCGGTAAAGGCCGTTCCAAAAAATAAATAATATTTAAGAAATAATATTTCTTTCCCATGAACCTGAGCTTCTCCGTTGATGACATATAGCCAAGAACATTTCCCATCAGCTGAAAATATGAGTTCGAAAGGAAAATTTTTTTCTTTTGGTTTCTTTTTTATACAATTGGCTTGCAAATCATTAATTAAGAAAACCGATTTGTAGAATTTTGTTTTCGTTGAAACAAAAGACATTTGGTCGGTTCCAAAGCATTAAGCAGAAATAAATTTTTCTTCAACACCATATTGCATATAAGATCTTGCATATAAGATTGTCGTGCCATACCTCACTGAAAAAAATTATTTGGTAAACGGATTCAAACAAATTTATTATGTACCGTCAACCAAAATTTAGTACAATCGCTTGACAACGCTTTGTCAATTGTTCAAATCGTATGGTCAATTGTACTAAAGTTTAGCTGACGCTACCAAATTAATTTGGTTGAATCCGTTTTGTAGAAGATACCAAATTATTTTTTTCAGTGTATGTCAAAGGCCTTGGAAATATCTAGGCATGATGAATAATATAATCTTTCGGTTAATTTGTTGAGAATTTTAATTAGAAAAGGGACCGTAAACTAGTAATTTTCCCCAATATTTTGTATTCATTATACTTATAATTTCTTATGTTAACTATATAGTCGCGTCAATGAAGTCTTTTGGTCATAAGTCCTCAAGAACAGCCCCGATTTTGATAATTTTTTTTCTAAATTTTGTTTTTTTATATCATTTAAAATCAGCAACCTTTTAGAGCGGGGACGGAATTATTTATATTTTTAAAACAACTTTTATGATAAGTATTTATGCAGAAAAAATAAAATTTTTTTTACACTATCCGTTAAAAAGTTAGAAAAAAGGAAAATTTATAATTAGATATAAGCGAAGATATAATTTTGCCAAACACCACCGATTTGCTCAAATTGCTCACCGATTTGGATTTAGGTTCTACTTACCCTCTACTTAAAAGTGGTATATGTACCGCGGGTTGAGTTTGCCCTGTGAGTAGATGCCACCCTTTCCCATACAAGGTTGTAC
The DNA here is from genome assembly GCA_963693315.1 of Diogma glabrata. Taxonomy (NCBI): domain Eukaryota; kingdom Metazoa; phylum Arthropoda; class Insecta; order Diptera; family Cylindrotomidae; genus Diogma; species Diogma glabrata. The sequence continues at coordinate 343,364,085 of OY856187.1, forward strand.
AACTGGTCCAGTGATGGTCCATTACTGGCAACCAGTAAAGCAGCAATGAGCGAGTACTGGCAACCACGACTGGGTCATTAACATAATTTTACTGGATGATAACTTCGGACAATAAATGACTGCCATTCATGGGCCAGAGAAAACACAACAGCAATGGCCCATACAAGGTTGTAGAATTGGCCTAGTAACGGACCAATATAGATGACCAGTATTATAGTAATGGCCAAATACTGGCAACCATAACTGGACCATTAAAAATAGATATAAAATATTATCATATGTAAATTTAAATAAATTAAATACAAAATAATTTAAAATAAAATAAAAATGACGGAAAAAATTCAAAACTTCCCTACAACTGGTTTAGTAATGATCTATTACTGGTGACCAGTAATGCAAAATTGGCCGAGTACAAGACAACCATGACTGCCAGTACGCGGTATTAAAAAATATAAAATAATATTTTCATATGTGTAAATTGAAATAATTTATTTACAAAATAATTAAAATAAAATAGAAATGAAAAAAAATTTAAAACATATTATACCTTGAATAAAATATGGAAAACCATAATAACACATATATATTATACCAACCTATGCAATATTATCATATAGACTATCAGCCGAGAAGCTAAACTAAACTGAACTAAACTATATATATGAAATTTTTCAAGCTATATATTTCTAAAACGGATAATACTCTAGTAAAATTTCAAAAAAACGTAAAGAGAGGTGTCAAGGGACACCCGGATGAAACAAAGTTCCTTTCGATTAATTAGTGAAGGAATTGTAATAAAATTAAAAATCAAAAATCATAAATCACTCAAAATGATGACAATGATGACAAATGATGACAAAAGGAGTAGTTTTAATGTTCTATTAAAAAATAGACAAAAACAATAGAAAATAAATATAGGGTTCGCGTTGAACCCCGAACCTTTCTCACAACCCACTACATCGACAATGACAACGAAACGTTTTTTATGTTCTAGCTAAAATGCATTTTACATATTATGCTTAATATATTCTTTTCAGATAATTCAGTTGTTTCAGTCAAATCGAACACGGCCATTATGAAATATTTCTCTATAGCAGGCTACAGACCTACAATCAATTTGTCAATCAATTCGAAAACGCAAATAAACGAAATAACATTTAGTGTAAAAATCCTTAAATTTTATTTCGTTTTCAATTGATTGACAAATTGATTGAAGGTCTGTAGCCTGCTTATCTTGTTTTGCAAAGAAAGAACAAATCAATTTTATGAATTGTTTCTTTGATTTTTCTAATCAATAGCAAATATTTAAAAACAAAGAAAATTATGACTAAAATAAAAGTTAAGATACAGAAGAAAGGAAATTTAAATTTTTTTTTTTTAAATCTTTCCCAATGCATGAATTTAATTTTTAATTTTCCGAAAAAAGAAAGTGATAACTGAATTTAAACACAGCTGAAATCTTAAAACTTATATTTTTTCAAGCCTGAAATAAATTAAATCTAAAATAATACGTCTATCCACTGCGAAAGCAAAGCATAAACTAAATGAGAGAAAATATAAAATACTAAATAGAAATTATGTCGTTTTCTTTTTGCCAGAGCAGAAAGAGTGATTTTTTTTCATAAAAAGAATATGACAAAATTCGATCTAGTTTTGTAGTTGTGTTTGTGAACTGTCATTTAATGTTTTAGTAATTAATTGTATTTAATTAAATAATATGTATTCGTTTTTAATTTAAAATAAATAAATAATTTTAAACAATAACTATTTCACTTAAAAAAATAATAATAACTAAATGGCGTCTTGTTTGTTTACAAATTTTGAGAGATGTGTAAATGTATTTGTGCAACTCTATTGTATTTACAACTTGCTCTACGAAAAAATCTAGATTTATTTTCAGAGCAAAAAGAGTGCTTTTTTTTGTCAAATAGAATACGTTATGTCAAAAAAAATCGATCTCGATGAATCGAAAATGGACGTGTTTAGAGCAATTTTTTTGGTAAAAAGAAAACGACAAATAAATTTAGTTTGTTTCGTTTTTTACTAAAAACTTCGTTTGCGTTTTTTTTTACTTTTTTACTTTTTTCTCATTTCATCACTAGCCCTCTTTCGCAACACGCGATAAGGAACTTCGTTCCAATTGTGTCATTTTTTTAAAATTTTAATCGGCAAATTCATGGCTGCAGTACTGGCCCAATACAATAGCCAATTAATATTAACCATTAACGGGCCTATGATTCGCCATTTAATGTAAAGTGTACTGGCTATTTTCTATAAACTTTAGATCGGCCGATTCATGGTTTCAGTAATGGCCCAATAACAATAGCCAAGTACTATTTACCTTCCATGGGCTAATGTTTGGCCGTTCAAAGGTAACTATATACCAGCTCTTTTCTGTTAACCATAGACCGGCCGATGAATGGTTCTAGTACTGACCCAATATTGGCCCTAACAATAGCCAAGTACTGTTAACCATTAATGTACCAGCGCTTGGCCGTATTTCAAAGTCCGGCAAACCCTGCTTGGGTTCTCGGGGGAGAAAAATGTTTCATTGCATATCCTGTAAGTTTAAGTTTTTTCTGTTAAAGTTAATACTTTTCGACTTATTCGTGAGTGAACATGTCAATTTTTCAACCCAAAAAGTACGTTTTCAGACGGATTTCGTGAATAACTAAATTATGACGAAAATAAAGTTTGTGACTATGGATGGGTTAGAATGTTGACTTAGATGTTGACGAAATATTCCCTCATCCTATGAATTCATACATCGTAATATCTATAAATTTAATACAAAAAAAATCCCAAAGTTTGTGACTATTTTTTCGGGACAAAACAGAGTGAAAATTACACCCTTATTACCACACCAATTAAAAATAATTGGTATCACTTCACAATTCACTTTATTAATGTACATACTTATAATATGCTCTAAAATTTTGACTGGTTTACAGCTGTAGAGAAAATAAGCTCTTGAAAAAACTCACAAAATTGTTTTTTGAAAAACTTGATAGCTTAAAGACAAAGCGAGTTATGGTTAAAAAAAGCAATAACATATTTTTGCAGATTTGAGAACACATATATTGGCAGCATTGCAGCCATATAGTGGCAGCATTGATGTATTAGTAATACTAGAATAAGCTATAGGATGAAATATATATAAATATAAAATATGGAAAAATTCGAACATATAATGATAATCAGGGGGGATTTTCACTCTGTTTTATCGCCGAAAAAATAGGGACCAACTTTATTTTCGTCATATTTGCTTATATTTGATGCTAGGAACTTCTAATAAAACAGAAAATAAAGGTTTTTTAAGCAATTTTAAATAGGTTGAATAAGTTTTCACAGAATATGTATTGCTTTTTGTTTATTTTACGTTGAATCTTTCAATTTTGGCGTTTGACGAATAAGAACCAACCTTCAACAAGCTGTTTGTATTGGGTCTACACTCTACTCTACAGACACAATAAACCCCGCTTTTTTTGTTTTTTATAGACTACATTTTTAATTGGAATAATTTTTTCGAGAAAATACTTACTGTTTTAGTTATTCGCGAAAAACCGTCTGAAAACGTTTTGCTTGAAAAATTGACAGTTTTACTCGCGAATAAGTCGAAAGTATTGACTTTTATAAAAAAACTTTATATTACAAAGGTTGCAATCAATATATTTGTTACATGGATCTTTATATGCAATGAAACATTTTTCACCTCCGAGAAGGGGTGGCATCTTCCCCATAGAGTAAAAGCCACCCGTTCTACATAGTCAAATTTGAAGTAGAGGGTAAGTAGAACCTAAATCCAAATTTTTGAGCAAATCGGTGGTTTTTGGCAAAATTATACAGCTTCGGCGTATTTTACGTTCATTGACTGGACCAGCATAACACTATAACATTTATTAATATACTATGGAGTATCCCGTGGGTTCCGCCCCCTGACCCTTTCACCGCACGCCAACACCCTCTTCCTCTTTTCATCCGGTTTTGATACAACTAATGCCCATAATAATCCAACCTCTTCTAATCTATTATGTATGCAGTGCTGCTGCTGAACTAATTTTGCAGAAATACATTGTGAGGTGAACTATAAATTTTTATATGATACATATTTCGAATTGTTTCGTTAGGCAAGTTCAATCAAAAATGGATGGAAATAATAACAAAAAAAAATACTGAAATAGCAACTTCTTTTTTTCCTTATTTTATTACAGAAAATGAAACTATGCAAAAATAATGATGGGAAACAAATATTATATGATTTTTAGCACTACTTGTCAAATAAATAATTAATTTTATAATTAATATAGAAATGCTATAAATTTGAACGAAACGACTAAAAGACAATAGCAATAATTTAAAAAAAATATAGTATTGATAAATTTAAATTTTAGTTGTCGTAAATGGAATGAATTTTTATGAATAAAATGGAACATTTTTTATGTTACATGAAAAACAATAATAAACACAAACAATAAAAATAAATATAGGTCCGCGTTGAACCCCAGACCTTTCAATGACAACAAAATTTTGTACTGAGTATTTTAATTTTCGTTTTATTAAATCTATTTAAATAAATTGATTTATAAAAATGTATTTTATAACACAAACTATTTTTTGCACCAAAATTCTTCTATTAAACAATTTTCTAGTTCTGATTCCTGCCGCAATATGTTTTTGATTAATTTAACTTGATTTAGGTACAATTAAATTTAATCTGTTCCAACCAATTAATTGTAATAAAGATTTAAACTTTTAATTAACAAAATTATTATAAATATCATTTATCAATTTTACTATTTAATGTACAAATTATTCCTAAAACAAATAGAATTTTCTATGAAAATTTTGAAATTCCAACTTTTTTTCTTAATGCATATTACATATCTTGTGACTAATTGCAAATCAAAAAAATTTAAAACAAAAATTACCATTCAATATTTTATTGAGAAAAAAGATATTCATTGATCATTCCTTCTTAAAAAAATTTAAAGAAATGGTACAACAATCACCAACAGAACATAGAAATAATGAAAAAAGAAAACAAAAACAAAATGCATAAAAAACAGAACAACCACGAATTATTACTTCAATTAAAAAAATGAAGAAAATATTGTAAATGTCATAAAAATTCCCTGAATGCATTCTAAATATTACTTCGTAATGAAGTCACACTGTGCAATAATCTCAAAAACTACATTATCAATAAATTTAAATACCGTAAATTATCCAAAGCCTTAAACTGTGTGTTTATCGGTCTTTTGTGATGAAGATGTCATCTAATATTGAAAGACATGATCAAATAGTAAGTATCAAATGTTAAGCCAATAAATTTGACACGCGATATATATTTTCATGAAACAAAAAATTGTAACGATTAATATCATGTAACGATAAATAATAATCACTCTTGTAAAAAAATGGTGCCAGCATACTTTAAATATCTATTTACTACTGTATGTATTTATTACTAAATAGTTTGAAAAATTTTAATAGTATTTTTAATCATGGCAGCATGTAGGTCGTATACATATAAATGAAAATGGTAAAAAATATGGGAAAGGTCATAAGAGATATTTCAAATTTTTCTTGGTAAACAATCCCAATCATAGATCTTTGTTGGATTCAAAAACAAGAGTTAGATGGTTATAATTATTTACAGTTTAGGGAGGTGCATCAATTGTTATTAGCTATAGTGGTGTTGGGCAATATGGCTCAAAACAGGAGCTAAGCCTTTAAATAAAAAAAAAAGCTATAGTGGTGTTAAAATTAAGAACTGGATCAGACAATAAAGAACGATAAATAAAGCACTCGATGGTAAAGTATTTCTCGTTGTATGGAAAAAGGTTCGCAGGAGAATTACTATTCTATCCGAATCGAAAGTAGAAATGAAACGAAAATGAAAACGAAAATCAAACATGTTGGAACTATGCAACATTTTCTAATCGGATGTGGTTAATAATAAGTATTAAAGATGGTGACAATATTATAGTGTTAATAAAACATCATCCGAAATAGACAATACTAACTAAATAATAACGCATATTTTATAGATATGGTCAAAAGTAACATATGGAAAAAAATTTGGGTCAAGTTTCATATGGGAAATCCTGAAAAATTCGATTTTCTCAATTTTTTTAGGAGCACTGTAAAAATTCTGCCTAAAATGTATTGAGTTGATGACAATAGTTCATAGATATATCTCTGGGAAAAATATTAGTCAAATAGTTAATCTCGAAAAATTCGATTTTCTAAATTTTTTTATTAGCACTGTAAAAAATCCTGAGTAGAATAAAATTGAATCGATTACTGCCCAATTTTTTTGGCTAATTACAAAAACTTTAACTAAAAATAAATAAATATCAATTTTTTGTATCGAATCATATTGAACTGTTAAAACTATTAAATTTAATTAAAGAATTATCAACCAAACAAAAATAAAAGTAAGGAAGAACTACTTCTGATTTACAAACAAATTTAACAGAATAAATTTTTTTAGTTAATTTTATTATATTAATATGTTTAAATCTATTAATCTAAATTTAGTTTAAATTAAATAAATAAAAATTAAAACAAATTAAAAAATTATTAAAATTAAATAAAATATCCTATTTTGGAATATAATTATAATAAACAAATTATTTGCTTTCCCAAATAGTTTATAATATTTTTATCCTAAAACTATTAAATTGAATTGTTAAAATTAAAAAACAAAATGAATAAAAACAATTAAAAATTTACCAAAAACATATAATAAATAAGATAACAAATAAAAATTAACTAAAAAACTTAAAAAAAATTAGAAAGCTGAAATTTGGCTATCGAATAAAATTAAAGAAATAATTAATAATTATAATTATAATTTATTTTAAATATTATTGTTCTTACATTAAATAATACTAAATTCAAAAAAAGAAAATTAAAATATGATAAAAAAATTAAATTAAAATGATTTGTTAATTACAAAATTGTTTATCATTTTTATATCTATATTAAATTAAATTTTATAATTTAAAAATTTTTAAAAACAACAATTCAAAATTAATCAATATAAAAAATTAAAATTTGCCATTTTGCGATCGAATAAAACTAAACGGATATAAAAATATAATTATTTTATTATAATCTATATATATAATAAACAAGAACACCAACGACGATAGGTAGGTCATCAACATAAAATGTGGGCACGAGTTTTACAGTGCTAATAAAACCATTTAGAAAATCGATTTTTCCCAGAGATCACTATGGACCACTGTCATCAATTCGATCCATCTCGAAACACAACACTTTAAAGGAACGTTTTCTAGAATGCTCCTAAGACAGTTTTGAAAATCGTATTTTTCGGGTTTCCTCACATAAAACTTGATCAAATATTTTTTCCCAGAGATTGCTATGGAGTAGGGACCATTGTCATCAATTTGATCCATATACATAACAGTTTAAAAGCAGGATTTTTACAAGCGAATTTAGAAAATCGAATTTTCCGAGATTTCCTATACTTGAAACTTGACTCAATATTTTCTCAGACAATATTATGGCCATTTGCTATCAATTCGAGACAAAAAACTTTAAAGGCAAGATTTTTACTGTGCTAATAAAAAAATTTAGAAAATCGAATTTCAGAGATTTCCCACATGAAACTTGACCCAATTTTTTTTTCTCAGAAATTACTATGAAGTATGGACCATTCATTAATCATCAATCATTCTTTCGGCTGATATTTGATAGAATTTTTTTTTAAAGTATTTTGAATTGCTTAACGACTTTCGGTTTGGAAAATTTCGGCTAACTTTAACAGTTTCGGCTGAGTTCGTAAAAATTAAATTTGCGTTACTGATTTTTTATTTTCGGTTTACTTTAACAGTATATTAAAAAAGCTTTTTTAGTAGTAGCTCCGAAAAATGATTACTTTTAGAACTGTTTAGAGTCCGCAAAATTGTATTTTAGCGGCCTAGTACTTAAAGTCGTTATGACAACACTTTAGCGGATTCAAAATTTGTTTTCATTTTATATTATAATTATTTTCAAATTATAATCACAATTGCTTTGATAAGTTTTGTTCAAAAATCCAATTTTTAGATACGCATAGAATACAAATTAAGCAATAAATTAGAAAAAAAATCCTAAGAGCTAATACAAAAAAACGTTGTATGCAACACGTACGCAAATGGCTTTAGCAGACTCATCTTCATATTACAGACTCGGCTAGCGAATCGTCCGGAAACATTACGATTCGTCCGCTAAAACCATATTTTGCGTACTTGTTACATAAACTACTATTAATCAAACAGTTTATTTTTTGAAAATGAAAAAATTCAACATAAACACAATAATCCAATAATGAATATTTTTGCAAACAATTATTTGGAATAAGTAATAAATTTCAATTATATTTACAAATTTTTCTTTAAAGATTATTAAAAATTGCTAATTATCAGTTTTTATCATAAGTAAAAAATTTATCGTTGTAATATATTAAAAAACGTAAAATAACGCTTTCGAACAAAATCCATTAGAATTCTAATAAAATTTACTCGAAATACGAAGAAGATAGTACCAAAATGTTCAAAATATTAAGCCACTCGATTGAAATTGCAATGTTTAATTTTTTATTTTATTCGAGTGCTCATTTAACTCCACAAAATATTATTCATATATTAAAATGGTGAATTTGAAATTATAATATCGTTATTCCTCGAGGAGCAACATTTTTAATTTTTCGATTTCACTCCTTTTTAGTTTTTCTTTTCTTTCATTTAATTTACAAAAGAAGAAAATACGAACTTCTCGTCATCCTTATTGTTTTTATACATTTTTATAACAATACTTGCAAAACTCAACAAAATATTCACAAAGATTATTTATTTTTCACGTTTGCAAGCATCAATTTGAAGCAAAAATTAAATGTGTGAGTATTTGAAAGAAAATACTTTTTTTTATTTAGTAGTAAGAACGATATTTTATTATCTTCACTTCTGTTTTTGGGAGTGTTTTATTTTTTTTAAGTAACTCGCTCTGAAATAATGGAGTAGGTAGAGGACTGGTATAAGGAGCGTTTCAAACTCTGAATGAAAGTGAATGGTTGGAATATTTGGTTTATTTTAATTTGAATATCGGAATATCAGATCAGTTAATTATCCCGAAGGTTTGTTGAATGCTTTTAAAATAATATTTAATTATTAAAAAAATGTGAATGTGTCAAAACTTTATATTGAAGCATGATTCGAAATTGTATATTTAATTATGCCAATTATATAACAGGCAAAATGTCATATTTGCATATTATATACGACTGCCAGACGCAGCAAAGCGTTAAAAATTTACTATCGGTAAATTTTTAACGCTTTGCTGCGTCTTCTCACTACTCTAATTTATATTTTCAAAATTTCTTTATGGCAATTTCAGAATTGCCATAAAGGGAAACACCAAAACATTTGCTGGATAATGCAACAAAATGGAGTTTGTTGAAATAATTTTATAGCCTTAATTAAACGGTTGAAAATGATAAAACATTTTGTCAATTGTGCTAAATTATAGTTGATGGTACAAACGTACGTCTATGGGTAATTCTTTTATAAACCGAACACCTTTCTGACCGACCCATTTTTGATTTGGCTGAAAATTTTTTAGGGGTTTTTTTATCAAAAAAAAGATATACGTGTCGAGATTTTTTTTTTTTGGAAAATGAAAGAGCTGATCTAAGTTTCGAGAATTTCGTGATTTTTGGCTTGAAGACTTATTTTCAAAAAATCATAACTTCGGTTTTGTAGAGTATAGAAGCTTTTTTATTTGAAAGTTAAAAGATGGAATTTTTTAAAAATAAATATTTTCAACTAAAGTTATTAACAAATTCCTATTGTTATAAACAAATACAATGTTAAAATTAAATTTTAACCATTGCTTCACCCATGAAATTAGTTTTTAATATAATTATCGTATTCTACGTTCAATTTCCTATAAAAAGAGTATTTTTTTTAATGGAGAAATGATATTTACTGTTAGAAATAAATTAATTTATCGAGTGCGGGACGACAAAAAATTCCATATATATGGGTCATTCTTTTACAGAACGAACAGACTAGGACAAAATGTGACTAAGACATTTTTGATACAGCTGAAAATTTATTTACGGGTTCTATATAAACATGACGATATACTTGTTTGAGAATTTTTTCGTAGGTGAAATAGAGCGGTTCTAAATTTCGAGAATTTTGTAATTTTTGGCTTGAAGACTTTTTTTCAAAGATTCATATCTTCGGTTCTGGTAGAAAGAGACACTTTTTGTCTGTTTTATTTTAAAGAATAGAGATGCAATTTAAAAAAAAAACTGTTATTTATAAAAATTATTAACAAATTCCTATTGTTATAAACAGATAAAATTTTAAAATCGGGTTTTATTCATTATCTAAAATAAATAAAGAGCGTTTAGTGTAATCGTCGTATTCTACGTTAAATTTTCAATAAGAAATGTATGTTTAATTAATGAAAAAATGAGTTTTACTGTTATAAATAAGTTAATTTTTCCAGCGCCGGACGACAAAAATTTATAAAAATTTTTATCGTCTCACAGTGCACACTTTTCCACAAGCGAGCCTTGCTATATCAGCTGTCAAAATAATTAATGATTACGTGGCTTAGGTGTGATTTGTGAAGTTTGCCGTGAAAAATACCATTAAGTCCTCTGTTGGAATAAAACGAACTTATACATTTCTTTTCGACACTTACCTTATAAATCACAAAACATTAATTGTTTACAAGAAATTTTATATCATGGGGAACAATAAAAAGCTTAATACAATAAAGAAGTATAATAATAACGGATTTTACCGTCAATCGTATTTTGTGGATTTTGACATTTTGTAGCGTTGTTGTCTAAGTTGTCCTAAGTTGTCCAAGCGTTGTTGGGAGCTAAGTAGAGTTGAGTTGATTGTTGTTTGCCGCTGTCCTTTGGATCACCTTATACTGCAGGAATATTCTTCTAAGTAATATTTACGACTTTGTGTTATACAGTTTTTAGCTTATTAAGTGAAGCATAAAATCTTGTATGCACCACTGGCGTTACTGGGTATTACGCCTATCAAGAGACATCCATCCCTCGGGCTAGATTACGTCGCTTTCCGGGCTCAATAACCTACATAACGCCCTTGGTACATAAATAGCTATTCTGTAAAATTCGACAGCAAATAATATCTTATTTTTTAAGCTTAAAAAGCTCTTTAAGTTATTTTTGGCTACACATATGGGAAAATCGATGTATTTTTCAAGATCTATAACTATTATTATACTAATTTTTTTGTAAAATCGAAACTGAAATAGTTATAGGCGAAAAACGAACGTTATTAGTTATTTATGGAGAATTCGACTATAATTCAAGCTTAAAAATTTTTTTTTTGCCTGAACAAAGAAAAAACTCGATGTAGTTTTTTAAGATGTTACTTGCATAACTTTTTTTGTAAAATCAAAACTGAAATAGTTATAGGCGAGAAACTGATTGTATCTAATGTTTTTTGCTCCTTGAACGGAAAAAATAAAATAGCGAGGGGTAATTTTTTTTTAAATTCTGAAAAAATTCACGGATGACTTTTAGACCATAAACAACCCAATTCCGGTTCAAGATTATGAAAATTAAAATAAAGCATTTTTTGTGGGACACCCTAGTACAGTGATGGCGAACCTTTTTTGCTGATGGGTCAAAAAAAATTTATAAGATTCTCAATTTAGAGTCATGGGTCACTAGAATTAAAATAAAATAGTTTATATATGTATTTACTTCATTGATCAAACTTTTATTTAGAAAACAAAATAAATTTCATTAAGAAAAAAAATACTAATGTGAAATTTACTGCAGCTTTTGAAACGATCATTTTTGTATATCTGGTTGATATGCTGTTGTCCTTAATTTCACACATGCGACAGTTGTTTCTGTCCCGAGCCGATTTCTTTCCAAGGACTTTATGTAATTAAATGATGAAAATAGCTGCTCACAGAAATAAGATGATCCAAACATTGGTAATACAGCAGTGCACGCAAACGTGGAAAATATGCCATAGTTTTCATATTTAAATCATTTATAAATTTGTCTAATTTTTAAACAAACAATTTAATGTTTTCATTCATAGTTAATGCAATTTGTCCACGCCCTTGAAGTTTCGTATTAAGTTCGTTAAAGTGTTGTGTTATATCACAAAAGAATATTAGATCATTTAACCATTGCAAATTTGTGAGCTCAGGATAATTTACACCCTTTTCAAGTATAAAGAGTTTTATTTCCTCAAGAAGAGTAACAAAGCGATTTAGAACCACACCACGGCTGAACCATCGAACGTTGCTATACATTAAAAGACCTGAATACTGAGAAGAGAATCAATTTCAGATAGTAATACAGCGAATTGACGCTTATTCAGAGCTCGTGCAGAAATAAAATTGAAAATATTTGTCACTATTGAGATAACCTTTGAAAATGATTGCAATCCCTTTTTACACACAGTACTTCTTGGTGAATAATACAATAAAATTCCACTAATAGACCGTTAATGTTTTGCTTGAGATGTGTAATAAATCCAACGTTTTTGCCAACCATGCATCAGTAGTTACGGAAACAATCTTCTTTATATCAATATTCATGGTTTCCAATGCTTCTTTAAATCCATACATAACGTTGTTTTTCTTGTTAAATTCACTAATTTTATTGATTCTTCTTTCATTATATTTACACAGAGTTACCATTCGTACTGAACTTATCAGTATGCAGTACTGATTTTCTAGCTTCTGTACTGATAGACATATGCGGTACTGATTTCTAAAACTATTTCAGTACATAGTACTGATTTTTAAGAAAATTGTTGAATTTTAATTTAAGTTCCAATTTAAATACGGAAATAAAACTATACGAGCTATTGTTTGGTATGAACTTGTAATAAAATTACTTGAAAAAAATACTTTTATTTTTAAATTGTGGCAGTTACCCACGGAAAATATATATAAAAATTCTAAACCCTGTGTTTTCCCAAGCAATCGTGGCAGAAAGTTGTATTTTATCAACTACTGGTGTTGGTCTCAAGTCTCAACAAGATTTCCTTAAACTACTAAAACAATGAAAACCAGATTTCTCCACTTCGCTTTACACATTAACTTTTCGACTTAGGAGAGATATATCTAGGTTAAGTGAGACTAAGGATAGTAAATATTTTAGCTTTTAATATGTTGTACTGATTTCACTTAGAAAAAAAATGGTCACCCTATATTTACAGATTTGTATATTTTGCAATGATTGCAAGCTGTGCTGTATTTTGAGATTCTATTTACAACTAAAAATAATATTACACTCAAAAAAATGTTACCGGTATAATTTACAAAATTGGTTTGTAAAAGTGCTAACAAAATATTTTTGTGAATTTACCAAAAAATGTTACATTTTATATAAAATTTTGTGTTGTCCATTTGCCATTTTTTAAATCTGAAAAGCATTTGTAAACTTACCAATTGTTTTTTTGATTAGGATTAAAAACGTTTAAATTCATAAATAGTTCTAAGCACAATTCATTTTCATTGTTTAAACAAAAATATTGTTAAGGTTATATCGCTTTTTTTCATTTTTAAATCATAAATCATATATACATAACAAAATAAAAATTAATTATACAAAATTTTGTAAAATTTTGTTAACATAAAAATGACATTCTACAATTTTTGTTGTAAAACCTAATACGAATATTGCAGATTTTTTTTTAAACTTTACAAAGAGATTTATGCAATTTAAGAAACAAACATAGTTTTTACAAAAAAACAGTTTGCTGTTACAAACGTTTTATAAAATTTCATAATTGAAGTTATAACCAAAATATTAAACAGTTTCAATTTGGTTGTTGTCTAAGTAAAAATTCGAAGAAATTTTTTAAAATCGTGGTAATTTAGTGGTTCATTAATGATAAATAGTGGAAGTGATAAATGATAAATTTAGCAGATATATGCTATACACAGGTAAGAAATTTTAGATATTTCGATATTAAGATGTCCCTGACCGATTAAGGAGACATTGGAATTAGAGATAATGGCGGCATCTTTCCTAGGGCGGAACGAAATTGGATAATAGAGGATAACTGTAGTTTCCGAACTGCATATCCTTAAATAAATAGAGAATAATCAAATCCAGCACAAATTTCAACAACCACTTAATCGGTGACGGGCAGTATAAAGTAAAAAGGTATCAAAACTTTTTCATTGTTTCAGATGTTTCAAAAGACATTGATGCTCATTTAAACGTTTTCCACACTCTTTCTAGAATCAGTGAGTATTGTTGTGTTGCTGATAGCTGCAAAATTTTTTTTTCAAATGTAGATAAATTTAGAAGACATTTAAAAATGAAATAGCATGATAATATTTTAAATGTGAGACATTCTTCTTTAGGAAATATTAGTAGAGTAGTAAAATTGTCACTTTATCTTCGTCTAACATTCAAGATGTATCAGTTGAGCAGGACTTCGAAAACAATGCTTTTCCAATGTGCTCGCCCATTGTGCTCAGATTACAATTTAACAAGTTATAAGGAAAATATAGTTCAGTCTGCCGAAAAATTTGGATTGAATTTACATAGTTTACAGTTTACATTTTACATTTACATGGTAAACATTATATTTACATTTACATGGTAATGAAAAGTACATAAGATTTAGTGTTGTACTTAATTGAAAGACTGCAAAAGTAATTTTATTGTTTAGTTTTAAGCTTATTTTTTTTTTAATTATTATTGGATTACGCTTGGAAAGATTTTATGTAACTTTGAAATAAATAATACTTATAAACTTTAAATAACAAAATAAATAAAATATGGCAAATGTTAGCAAAAAATTATGTTTTTTTATTAACGACGTCCCCATATAGCATAAATATATACATATTTATATATATATATATATATATATATATATATATATATATATATATATATATATATATATATATATATATATATATATATATATATATATATATATATATATATATATATATATATATATATATATATATATATATATATATATATATATATATATATATATATATATATATATATATATATATATATATATATATATATATATATATATATATATATATATATATATATATATATATATATATAAAATATAAAAAAAACTTTATTAAATCTATAAATGTCTTTTGTTGAACAAGTAAAATTATTTGTGATTTTTCTAAAATTTTTGTAAAAAACACATAAATAAATTGCGTAAATTTCACAATATCTCTGATAAACTAATATTTTTAGTTTTGAGTATTTTACAAAATATTTATCAATCCAAAAAATTTTTCGGATATTATCATAATTTAATTTATAAACCTTACTATCTTTTGCTGGAAGTTAGTAAAAGAATTTGTAGTGTTCACAAATAATTTTTTTCATGCTGACAAAATTAATTGTATAAATGTAAATTTTACAAAAATTTTTGTGTGTTGTATATTTATAAAAAAATTGTAAAATGTATGTAGAATTTTATTCGTTTCACTTAGTTTTTTTTTTGAGTGTATATTTTACAAATTAATTGTAGAATTAGATTTATTTATGATTTGTTATTAAAATATTTAAAACTCAAATTTTAGATAAATTATCTGAATATTCTCGCGGGTATTTAAAAACGTCTCACGGGTCAGTCCAGTCAAGGGTCGCGGGTTCGCCATCACTGCCCTAGTACATATATAGCTGACAGTGGCAACAATTATTTTTCTGGAACAATTGACATTTCTTAAAAACTACTTTACATCGGCGTTTGTACAAATTTAGATAATTTCTTCAACAATTTTCCCCCGCCAGGCACGCTTTATTTATTAAAGCTGTTTCTCAATAATAACTAAAAATTGTATGACGCAATGTGATGCAAAGAAACTTTTAATTATCTATTTTTGTTGGGTTTATCGCCACAGACATACGAAATAGTTATTTACATATCGAGGGCTGCAAGTAGGAGATCACGCCGCGAAGCGAGGGCGTTTATTGAACCAAGGGCGTAATCTTCCTTTCAGCCTGAGTGTATGTACAACGTTTTACGCACAACTGCACAACTTTATTGTAGTATAAATCAATTTTTGAATTTTTTAAACTCGCTAGACATTTTGAAAATTATGCTAAACATGCCATGATTTTCTCTATAAACTTCATACAATAATTTATTTGTTTGTTCTAATTTTATGAATATTTTACGGGTGATTATTTTACGGGCGGTAAAGTAGAAAAATATATTAATATTTTATATAGCAACGGGATTTTATTTTACGGATGTAAAGTTCAACTTTCAGCCACGATAACTAGGATGTAAAATGTGTTTTACGATTCGTTTGTGCGTAAAATAACTTAAAAATAATAGATTCAAGATTGTTTCTGGAAATAAAAAATAAATTTAGATCTTTTGTTTTCATTTTAATAACTAAAGTTTCTTGTTACAGAAATCACTTCAGACGTACGTTATGGTAAGTTTTTTTATGTTTATTAATTATTTTCTTGTTTATTTATAATAAATACTTTAAAATAAATTAATTTTGCTTTATGATAATTTTATGAGTGTAACAAAATCATAAAAATGTAAAAATCAAAGACCATAGTAACTGTAGCCACTATTGATCATAATAAAGTAAAACGATAAAGTACTGATCTAATCGTCAAATCTTATAACTTATAAGTAAAATTAGAAAAAATAATTAGACTGAAATTTAATAACCCATGCATTTTGTTGGAATAACGTCGTTGTAAAAAAAATCGTACATACGATGAATGTTGACCATTGTTACATGCTAAATTTTAAATTGTGACTTTTTAAAGTGCATGTACGCATATTGATTTAACAGAAGTCGTTAACGTGTTTATTAACGAGATGAGGAGAAACCCAGTCCCAAATTCTCTCTCGTTTTGACAACCGCAGTAGTAGCAAGTGTATCGTTTACAGGCATCATGAACCACACGTTCTGGCTATCATAACTCCAATAAACTGAAGAACAGACGCTTAAATTGCATTGATCTTACGGTGGCAATAAAATCAGGAAATTTAATTGTATAATTTTTTTACACTTCACTTGCACTTAACTATGTTATATTTGCTACAAATTTTTAACATTAAATAATAATTCTCTCATATTTCTTTTCTTTTCTTGACTTAAGCAACTTAAGTGTAATTTATTGTGTACGCTAATGTTATGAAACTAGATCGCGAATTTATGATTTGTTTTTGCGGTTAGTCTGATGACAGTTATGTAGTTTTATACAATAAATTAGACAAAAAATTGCTTACTTTTGGTTTTTATTTCATAGTTGACTGATTGTAATTTTAATAAAAAAACAATTTGTATGATCGATTTTATTCTGTCAACACAATTGTTGATTAACGTTTTTTTATAATTCGTGATATGTTAATGTGAATTTGTTAATTATTTATTAAATATTAAAATTGATGAAATTTAAAATATTAAGTTGTTATTGTATATTTAATCAATAAACATTACTTAAATAAGGAAATTAAACCAAGCGTTTTAGATGTGGTGATTGTAGGGTTGGTTAAATTTAACAGGGAAGCAAATTAACAATAGTCAAGGGTATAAGATTATAATTGGTGGAATTTATTTATAAAAATATTACGCTGATAAAAAATTTAAAATTTAAATATTTTTAATTTTAATTTTTCAAATATGACGACTTCAAACAGTACCTTGGGGCTTTCTTTTATTTTTTATATTAAAAGATTTATTATTGGTGAGTGGTTGCGTGACATTCCTGCATAGGATATTGATGAAACTTTAACATATGATCCAGGTTCACTTGAAAATGGAAGATCTGGATACATTTCAAAATTGGACAAAATTACGGAGGGTGGCCCGAACACCTCTAAGTTTAAATCTACAATAACTTTTACTGAAACTTGTTATATAAGGTTTTAGTACTGTTTCCAAAATCCATGCATACCAACTTTCAGTTTATCACTTCCGGCTAAAATTTTTTTTCCGATGTTTATCCCTACTGTAGCCTACAATTACCGATCGATTCATGAGACGTTGGTAAAAGCTTTCAAATAACATGAGAAATATTTTATCAGCTTTTGAAGTACATTGAATAAAGGATTGGGGGGTTAGCCATACAACAGGTAGTTTTTTTTCACTATGTTATAAAAGTTTGTTGGGAGCAAGGAGCAAGGAGCTGATTAATTTTTGAGCGATATTGAACAAAGTGGTAGAGGGGCCTTTCGAGTACCTATTTTTTATAGCTCAATAACATCTGTACCTAATAATCGAATTGGATGAAACTTGGTACATAAGCATTTAGTACGGTTCACAAGAGTTCTGCATCCCAACTTCTTTCGGTTTTCAGTTCCGGTAAAAAAATTTTTGCTTTTTCTCGTACAACAGAAGTTATGTTTTTTGGGATACTACAGCTTTCTTTAATGTTTATTGTTTATATAATAAGAACTACGCGAAATCTATATAACATTGGTTAGCCATCAATCAAAGTATTTTATAAATATTAGCTCAGTATATATTCAGAACATTCTGTTTCCAGTGGTAAAGTTTACAAATAGTTTTTACAAATATCGTCATCAGCAGTGCTCAGATGAAATCAGCGGCATCATGCCTCAAACTTATTCTTACCCCCGTTCCACTCGGCAATCGGCTGCCGCAACCAGTGAAACGGTAAAGATCCCGCGCTGTCATACTGGCAGATCGCAGAGAGACTTCTTTGTCCGAACTGCGTACAAATGGAATAGTTTGCCGGAACACTTAGTCTCAGGTGGCTTCAACCCACAGATGTTTAAAAAAAGCGTTAATCTACACCTCAGAACGCCAGTTGTTGTGGGACCCAGGTCTAGACCTAGGTCTTAAAAGGTATTTATGTGTTGTTGTGACACATATTCTAAACCCTATTACACAACACATTTTATTAAAAAAAAAAAAAAAAAAAAAAAAAGTTAGCCTATGCATCAATGTCGCAATTTTTTTTACTGTAAACATGTTGGAAAATGTGAATTTATTGCAAATAATTTTAAAAGAAGCATTTACGATAAATTGAGAGGTTTTCTGAACTAATAGAAATACTTGGGTGGCAAAATATCTGGTTGTAACTACGGTGTCATTTTACTGTTTCATATTTTTTATAAGACAATTTATTCAAATATAAAAATAATAACCCGTACAGTACTACCCTTGGAAGATGAAAGCGCTTGCTTATATTACCTGCTGGTTGTTCGAAATGGACAGTTTTGAGTGTTTGAGTGGCTGGTAAACGATTAATCCAGATGACAAATTGTTTTTGGTTTGTAAGTCTGGGCGTGTCCTTTAAACCTTAACGAAAACGTAGCCACATTTTTCTAATGACTTCGTAGCAAATATGTCACTTTCTTGTTATGTCGTGTACCTGTTTGGATGAAGTTGAGGATAGTATTGCGAATATCATCAATAAGTGTTTTAAGAGTTGGCAATACTGAAAGATTGTGTTTGACGAAGAATTCACGGACAGGTAACGGGTCTGACCGTAGACGACTCTGCTGGTGGATATTGAAGATCTTATTTGACCGTTGTTAAAATATCAAACAGAATGATGGGTATTCCGGAGCTGTACTATGTGGGTGTTGCCTTGGACCATAAGTACTGCTTTTGGTTGTCGATGATATCATTCTACCATCACGTTTGCTAGTAGACGGTAAGTTGTTGTACGCATACGATGTGAGTCTAAAAGTTTCGTTAATTATATAGGTAAACTACATTTTGACTCGAATTGTGTTTTCTGATCTGATGTGATATGCAGTAGAACATCAAATCATGATACGTAGTTGTTGACAATGTCGTGGATATAGTAGCAGAGAACATCCCAGACACATTAAAAACTACTGGCCAACAAGGGGATCTATCTATATGCACTCGTTTAAGTTTCGCGTCATATATCGAAGCTTGGCAGTTTGAAAAACGTGACATATATATATGAAACCAAAAAGTGAATTCTGAGGTTCTAAATTTGTTTTTGTGTAGTAATGATAATATTCTTGTCAAAATAAGTCTCGACTGTGGCCGTTTTATTATCGAATGCACGAAATAATGCACACGCGACTGTTTTATCTTTGCCCTGCACATATTGGTTATCGGTGGTAAATTGACTAGTGATCCAAATGATGAGTTTGCCTCGAATTGCGTTCAGTTTTAGACTGAATATATCGAGTTTTGAGGCACATGATCGGTGTAAATTGTGCAGTCCCAACCCTCGACAAAATACCTGAAGTGTTTGATTGATATATAAATTGCGAAAAACTCTCAATCCAAGGCGGAGTATTTAATTTCAGCGTCTGAATGTTTCTTCGAGAAGAATCACAATAGTTCCCATTTCCAAACAATCTTCATTGCGCTGATGTAGCACTGTTTCCTCGGCAATGTTGGATGTATCCGTAGTGATACTAGTTACGTGGACGCGTTTATAATCTTATGTTTTCCAATTTATTTTCCAGCTTGGAAAATGCGAGCTGACGTTCGTTCGTCCATGTGGAGTTTTTCGTAGTTTTGGGCTTCTTAGTAAAGCAGCCAGGTGTAAATGAATGAGGACGAGTGTTTCAGCTAATTTCGTTATAAATCGGTGATGGTAATTTATCGTTCCGATGCGTTTATGAATTTGTTTGTTTGATATTGGTGCTGGGCATTCTGTATTGGCATTAATTCGTTATTGAGAAGGCATTGAACCATTAGGTATTGTCGTGTGACTGAGAATGTCGATTGTTTGTGGTAAATCTTTATTTGGGACTCTTTATGTAAACACCAAACTCCCTGAGTTTTTGGAACAGTTGTTCTAGATGAAGTTTGTGTTGTTTCTCATTTTTCGATGCCACCAAGTTGTCGTTTATGTAGGTAAATAAGAAGTCAAATTTCTAACGATTTAGGTTACGGTTGAATTTAATGCAAAACAATCACTATAATTAAAACCACGATGGAATATCGTTTTACAATTTTATGATTTTCCTCACAACACAATTTATTAAAATGAAACTCACAAAAGAATTTATTTATATTGCTGATATCAGACATTAATTGATAATATAATTATTGAAGTTAAGCTATATTCTACGAAAATTTCAACAAATCAAATGCATAGCATATTTGATTGAAAAACTATGGGTTTCTGTTGATTAAAAATCTGTATCGTAATAAAAATCTGTATCAAAATGGATATCATTATAAAACGGATTTGGGCCATATAAGTGTATTTTATAGTGCGGGTGTAGAAAAAACATTTTATTTAAAGCTCTACTCAAAATTTCATCTATAAACTGGTCTCACAAAAATTCACTTTTTATTATTTGATCAAGCAAAGCAAAAGACTCGTTTTACGATATTCACGAACTGACTGACAAACACAAACAAATAAGATTTTTTTTCTAGCTAAGTTTTTCTTTTTTTAATTTAGCTACAAAGAAATATAATTTTTTTCTAAGTTTTTAGTTTTTAACTAACTATTTTAGTTTTTAACTTAAATTGGAGTTATTTTTGAATATTCACGAAAACTGGAGAGCTATATCCAATCGATAATTCTCTTCGGCTACCTTTTAAATTATCTCAAAAAAAATTATGAATCAACAACATATCAAAAATGATACAGCAATCGATGAAAACCATAGCTAACAGGGTCGAGAAAGGTATGAAATAGAAAAACGATAAGTTATATTGATCGCGTTGATTCATGCAAAAGATAGTTTTCCGGACAGATGCATTTTTCTTTGATTTTTTTAATTTCTTTCGGGGGTAACAGCTTCGTAACAAAGGAGAAGTTGAACCATATGTTAAAATTCAGTGTACGAAACTTTTTTCCGGATTGAATCTAGCCGACGTAGTCTTGATACAGGCAAGTGCCCAGTAGTAGCAATATGATGTACTACTTTAGGTTTAACCGGTTATTTGTAGTTTGGTTCTGCTGTAAGGGAAGGAAACTGCTTTAGTAGCACACTGTAATGGTTGTCGACCATATATAGTTAACGGAGTAGAAGTATCTACATTAACCATTGTGACATGGATTAACAGCTTTGTAGCTGAATCAATCAGCTGTTTACGTTTTAGATCAACTAGTAGGCTTGTTAAATATTGTAAGTTTAGAATCACCCTGTTAAATTTCTAATAATTAGTAACACAGACACAATTGTATTTGGTTTATGTAAATTCATGTAGTTTTTATAATGTTACCCCATTTCATTGATATATATTAACAAATAATTATGTGATTTAATCTATATATATATATATATATATATATATATATATATATATATATATATATATATATATATATATATATATATATATATATATATATATATATATATATATATATATATATATATATATATATATATATATATATATATATATATATATATATATATATATATATATATATATATATATATATATATATATATATATATATATATATATATATATATATATATATATATATAGAGTTTCATTTTAACTGTGCAATAAAGCCAACTTTAACCATGGTAAAGTATAACCCAAGCTGGGGCTTGCCCGCACTTGAAATAAAACCACAATTGTTAATATTATTTCATTAAACGGTCGATTGATATATTTATTAATTCAGTACGTTTTTTGTTAATGAGCGGTGAGCAGTCTGCCCGTAGTCATCATTCAGAGTTATTATTTTAATGGTTGGCTGACATTTTTCACCAATTAATGCAAGAAGGGCACCAAGTAACAGTCTGTTGCAGGGCCGTTTGTACAACCATGATCGGGAAGTTGGTAACAAGTCAACTATTGCTAATTGCAATTGAACCTCTGGCATTTTGTAATTTAAATAAAACATTTTATATCAACCTTTAAGCTAAAAATAGTCTCAAAAAATTAGAAACATTGTTATAAAACTAGAAATAGTTCTAATTTGTATCGAAACCATCAATAGTTTTATGCCGGGGCTTATAATTTAATAACATACATAAGTGGCCTCTGGCCTAGGAAAAATCTCTAATTATAAACGGTTTAAGGTCTTATATTAGACAAATACCAAAAATGTTCATGTATATATATCGAGATGAAGAAAAAAAACAAGTAAAGGAAAAAAGAATAAGAATAATAATAATAAAATAATATTAATAAAAAAACTTAACTTAACTAAGTAAATGTTGTACGAGTATGCTGTGACCAGTGGCGTCATTTCACCAAAATCTTGGGGGGGGGGCGAGAATTTAAATGACAAAAAAAATTTTTTTCGTAAAACATAACATACACGTTTTTATACACACATATATTTAAAAGCATTTAAATGCATCGACTTAGAAATAAAAATAAAATGCTTCTGAGCTACATTGGTTACTCTGCTAGTCTTCTGGTGTTGTTTCATCGAAGCGAATGCCGCAAAGTTCTGCAAAATCCCTTCATTTGCTAAAAATAATTTTAAATTTAGTATCATCTCTGCATTGTTTAAGCATCAAGAGAGTAGTTTTAATTAAAGTGCTTGTGCTAGAAATTATTATATCTTTGTTTTGTAACTGTTCAGAGAGTGAATTTGTAAACGACAGCAGATCGTGCAGCATAGAAAAAAAGGATGGTTTTTCAACACGATTTTTTAGATCTCGGGCATCCCGGGATTTAAAATTTATGAGTCACATAGTCCCAGGATCCATAAAACACCACGGGATTGCAATCCCTCTTATGTCGAATCGTTTTTTTGTTTGTTTGTTTGTTTTCCTTTATATGTCTCAGAGAGCAAGAGTTATGTCTACCCTAAACTGACCAGAGCTAAATCGTTAAAATGTGCGACAAAATGCAAACATTCTTCCAAATACTAACTAATTAGAATTTATATTGCGAGAAAGTGGAACGGTGAAAACGTGCTATCTAGATTGTGCATAAATTTACTATTTAATGCTTTCCTTTACTATTTGTTTACTATTTAATTCTTCAAAAAATTCTTTTATTTTAATTGGACATTCAACCGTTAGGAAATGTGGTTGCAGTGGTTCGTACATTTTCTAAATTCTTGCTAGTGCTGGCATTACCGCCAGCCAGCGAGTTTCACTGTATCCAATAAGTTGGTTATGTTCGACATTACTTTTGCCGCAGAACTCCTTCAACGTCTCCAGTAAAGCCAGTAAAATATCCAAATTTTTTTAACCCTGCCATTTAAATCAGCAGCATTTCTTATTGCATTATTTAGAATATGGGCTGCGAATCCAATACCCAATACACTCTGGTTCAAATTCGAGTTTAGCTTGCTTTTAAATTTTCACCCCTTGACGTGACACCACTAAAATTGGTGTTCGTGTTATCAGCGCAAATTGCAACTTACTTTTGTCAATGTTAAATAACAACAAGAAAACAAAATAACAACAAAACTTGTTCAAGCTACTGGAGCTGGCGGCTTATAGCAACGCTTTTTTATGTTTATCTGTATCTATATGTCTTTTAATATCATAATGTCCACTGTTAATTTTCAAATTCACTCCGACTGGTAATACACTAAACTTTTGCGTCGTTATATTTTGATTTTTTTTATAAAAGGATAGTCCAATTTAATATCGTATAAGAATTTACGTAAACGTTTTCTATCCGTCTTGATTTGCAGGAGAACTTTTTAAATATAATTTTAAAAATTAGTATAAATTTACCTTTTATAGTAGCTTAAAACTTTTGTTACACAAGTAAAGACTGTAAAACAATTGAAACAATTTATTTTAATTTTACTAAATAATTAATATCTTTTCTGTATTCTGTAAGTATAAGAGGTATACAGTATACCTCTCGTTCTATCTTTTGCAAATCTATACCATTTATCATGTTTTTATGCTGTTTGCTTTCTTTGTTCTTTATTGATAAAAAAAAATTATATATTAGAAAATAATAATTTTACTTTTGAGCTTCCTAGTTAAAGTGTGTTTTAAACAGAGTTTAAAACGCTACTTATATCACTCTTTTACTTTGTCCTTTCAGTGCGTAGCTTAAAAAACATACAGGAGTGAAAATAATAAAATATCATTCTTGCTAATAAATTGAAATAAATATTTTCTTTCAAATACTCAAAACTTTTACTTTTGCGTCAAATTTGATGCTTTTTAATGTAAAATGCTTGATTCGTTCAATTATTCATGCATTGTTAGAAAAATGAATATAAAGGATGACTAATTTTCTTCTTTTACAAATCGAATGAAAGAACTGGAAAATGTAATCTGCTCCAAAGGAGTAAAATCGAAAAAACAAAAATTTTACTCTTACGAGTAACAACGATATTCAAATTATGAACGTTTTAATTTTTGAATATTATTTCGAAGGATTGAAATGAGTGCTCGAATAAAGACTCGTAAACTCTGGTTTAAAAATTTAAATTTTTATGAATTTATACACAAAACTGCATCTTTTTAAGTAAAATATTTTGTATTTTATTTTTCATAATAATATTGCACTGGTTTGTTCTCTAAATATGGTTAAATCAACATATACATAACATTATACAAACTGCAAGAAAAAACTGTGAAGCCATTGCTCTGACTAAGATATTGCGCCAACTGTACGTAGGTAGATGATTATATCGATAATGCGGGTAAATGTGGTGAAAATATTTGTTTCGTTGGACGCTTCGTGGGACAGATTTCCCCGTGGGACAACGCAATAAAATGTGTGACATTTCCACGCAGCGTGGGACGTCTGGTCAGCTTACTACCCATAAACGTGCGTAAATTTTTCATTTGATTCAAAATTGTACAATTATTACGAGCTTCTTTTAAATAATAAGACTGAATCTAACAAAATATGGTGTGCAATTTATGAAATTTATTTTGCTATCCACAAAATTGTCGATCGATCTAGTTTCGAACCGATAAGAACTTTTTATTACACTTTAAAAAAGTATATCATTCTCATCTTAGCTAGCCGACTAGGTACACTACACGGTCATCTTCTTCTCACCGATACAAGTTTGTTATCCAATTCTAACTTGGTTAGAGTATAACAACAATAGTGATCAACTAGAGAAACAAATTGACTAAACCTGAATCTAATAAACATATGTTTATGAAAGTTTTTTGGTTTCTTATACTTCGCTAGAGTAGTGACCTATTTTAGGTTTATATAGCGAAAAATTTTTTGGTAGTGTATCTAGTCGGCTAGCCCTGATGAGAATGATATACTTTTTTAAAGTGTAATAAAAAGTTCTTATCGGTTCGAAACTAGATCGATCGACAATTTTGTGGACAGCAAAATAAATTTCATAAATTGCACACCATATTTTGTTAGATTCAGTCTTATTATTCATGATGAGATTATTTCCATCGGAGTGATGTAATATCACAAATAATTCATTGAATTAATTCTTTTAAATCTATAAGAAAAACCTACCACAAAAAAATAATAGTTTCTCCCTCCCTGTGACTGTATAAAAAAAATGAACAAAGATTGACGTTTAGGATACGTTTTGGATTTTATTATAACCAACCAAACATATAATTTTTGCTATTTTATGAATTAAAAATTCATAAAATTAATTTGACAGCAAGCTTCATAACATACTTTGAAAATATTTACATAACTTAAATATTTGTTCGTGTCGTTAGAAAATATTGCTTGTCCATTATAAAACATTCACTATCAAAAAATCACTGGAAATAACCCAATAAATTTAAATTACTCCCGTAATTATTTTCATTCATTTTATAAAAATTAGCACAACTATCAAGAAAACTTTTGATATGTTATAGGATTTTACATTTTAGAATTGTTTTTAATTTATTGTTTTTAAAAAAGTCTTGCAGAGTTTGTACAATCTGATATAGATAAAAAACAAGGCCAAACAGTCAGGGTTCTCCAAAGGGGGGTATAATTAGGTTGTGTTCTCCTGCATGTACTTACTTTTAAGTTTATATAAATTACCAATGGCCAATAACAATTGAAATTTGAATGTTAAATACTGCACTATGAACTCTCGAGGAACGCTATACTAATGAAATCATGGCTCAGACGTGGGTCAGACACTAATATCTTATAAACAAAACACAATCGTTCTTCTAAAAGCGGTGATGCCGCGCACCTTATAGTACGATAGAATTTTGTCACAATACGCACCCACGGCGTTTTTGGAAGAACGATCGTGTTTTGTTTATAAAACTGATTTCATCAAAAGATTAGAATCAATACGACCGCTTTTCGTATCGGTGGCGCTCTAGTCCTTGATACAAAGAACGATAACGGTTTGAATATAGCGGTGAACTGTACTTTAGTCGGGCCAAAATAGTATGTAACGTAATAATTATATTGTAACGACTCTTCGTTGGTTCTTTTAGATTATTGAACAAACACGACAGTAAAAGACAGATCTTTAGTTAACAGAATCTCAAACTTTATTTGTCATCAAATTACAGCAGTTTCCGTTTTTCCTTACAATAAATTCCAGGGTCTCCAATTTATGTACACTAAACTTCACCGCTTTTCCACAATTTGAATCAATAATATTCGGAATGGTAAAATCTGTATTTACTATTCCACTAAGTTCAGATTCTTTCTCTATTAGTACCCAGGCTCAGATACCACCGATTATTCCTTAAACTTGCAAATATTTATAAACACTTTTAATTGCAAAAGTAAAACTGACTATCTGATATTTTTGTTTGCTTATTTATATCGAAAAATAAATAAATCGAAACTTCTATAATCCACTAGAAATCAATACTACGTAGTCCGTACATCTGAAATAGGCCACACCTGTTTTCATTCAAACTTGCATTTGTATTAGCGAACTCAAATTTAATTTATGCAAAATGTATTAGGTAACTCCTTTTAATTCATTAATGTAAATATTTGTATAACAAATTTAATTTACATTAATTTATGCAATACAATTTGCAGTAAAAGATTGAAAAAGGAGTTAACGTTTAATTCATGAATGAGTAAATAAAATTAACCCATTCTGGACGAAGTTTATTACATTGCCCTCCATTTAGTTTTGTTCGTCCCGAACAATATCAGAGATCGCATTGGTGCTGTTACCTTGGTACGGTGCCAACCTTTGCAGATGTATCACTTTCATCTTGGTACGGGGTCCCTTTTGTATGCGGTAGATAACATCATTAATTCGTTTGATTATTTTATATGGGCCTTCCCAATCGGGCTGCAGCTTGGGTGATCTTCCCTTAGTTCTTCTGGGGTTGTATAGCCATACCAATTCTCCTTCTTGAAAACCGCTACTATTTGCATTTATGTCGTACCTGGTTTTCATTTTGTCACTGGCAATCTTAATGTGGTCTCGAACCTGCTGATGGATTTCATTCATCTTCTCCCTTAGTTGTCCCACATAATCTGTTTTCGTGGATACCAGACCTCCAGGGATGCCAAACTCGATGTCACTAGGAAGATGAAGTTCTCTTCCGAACATGATATTCGCTGGCGTTTCACTTGTCGTATCGTGCACTGCGCTACGATAGGCCATCAAGAATAACGGAAGATCCTTGTCCCAATTTCTTTGGTTGGCTTCTACTACCTTTGACAAATGTTCTTCCATGGTTCGGTTGAATCGTTCTACCATGCCATCTGACTGCGGGTTCATAGGTGTAGTTCGTGTTTTTCTAATGCCGAGTGTTCTGCACAGCTCTTCCATCAGTTGAGATTCAAAATTCCTTCCCTGGTCGGTATGCAACTCGAGCGGTGTTCCATATCTGCAAACCCATTCATTGACTAATGTTTCCGCGACCGTAACTGCTTCCTGGTTCGGTATTGCCTAGGCTTCCGGCCATTTTGTAAAGTAATCAATGACCACCATGATGTATTTGTTACCTTTTGTCGTTTCCGGAAATGGCCCCGCGATGTCTATAGCAATTCTCTCCATTGGGGCACCCACATTGTACTGTTGCATCTCTCCTCGAGTTCTAGTTTTTGGTCCTTTGCTCGCTGCACAAGTATCGCATCGCCGACACCATTGCTCCACGTCTGTTCGATACCTTACCAAATAAAACCTCTCCCTTACTTTGGCTAGGGTTTTATTGACTCCCAGGTGTCCTCCAGAAATACTTCCATGCAACTTTCCCAGTACCTCTTCCACTCGACTTGATGGCAACACCAGTTGTTCTAACACTTTCTTTCCATCAGTGGACTCCCATTTTCTTTTAAGTATCCCGTTGTCCATAAATAGTGAGTCCCATTGCGCCCAGTAGCATTTCACCTCCGTACTTAAAGGTGCGACCTCTTTCCACTCCGGTCGCCTTCCTTCAGTTTTCCAATTCAATATTGGAGCCATAGCTGGATCTTCTAGCTGCTCTCTTTTAATTGCCTCGGTACACCAATCTTCAGGAGTTTGGAACTTGATTTGGTTCACTTTCATTGCCTCTTTTCTTTCAGTCCTGCTACATGACTTGCGCTCTTCAACACAGGGTCTTCTTGAAAGATCTTCAGTGTTACAATGTATCCTTCTCTTTCGGTGTTCAACGCGGCAATCTTCTTCCTTTTTGACATTTGCCTCCTTTCTCTCAGTCCTGCTATATGACTTGCGCTCCTCAACACAGGGTCTTCTTGAAAGATCTTCAGCGTTACAATGTATCCTTCTCTTCCGGTGTTCGACGCGGCAATCTCCTTCCTTTTTGACATCCACTTGCTTGTTCGAAAGGTTCATCAACCGGCCTGAAACTATTCCTTCTTTTGCTGCTACTTGTGTTTTGCATTCTTGTCTGATGTGCCCTAACTGCCCACAATTCCAGCATCTTACTCTGTTAGATCTTCTTCGTTGACTTCGTTCAGGCTTATCTTCCAAACTTTTGACACGCATGATCACTTCATCAAGCGCTGCTTTTAGAGGTTCTTCAGCAACTTTCATCTGACGTACTCTACCTGAGTCATACGCTCTTTTTCCAGCTTCCATTTGCAGGGCCAATGCTAAGACTTCTGCAGGTAGCTTCTTTCCGCTTAGATAAAGCTGGTTTCTCATTTGCACATCTCGAAGAGCATTGATGAATGTATCAGCTGCCAGTTCGTCTCGGTGTTCAGCGTTATAATTCGGATATGATAGATTAACCAGTCTCACAATGTCAGCCTCTAATTCTTGCAAGGTTTCGCTGACTCCTTGTTTTCGTGTCTTGAGCTGCATGCGATGGAGAGCTTGCATATGACTTTCCCCGTATCTTACTTCTAAGGCCTCCATAATCTTGCTGTAATCACGTTCTGTCGCTGATAGTGTCTGCAAAATTTCAGCAGCAGGTCCCTTCAATGCCAGTATAAGCGCATTTGCTTTTTGCTGGTGATCAACCCCAGTTGTTGCTATCTCAAATTGCATCTTAAATATCTGATACGATGTAGATCCATCAAATGCGGGTGTTTTCACTCTAGCTGGGGCTGAAGTAGTTGATGGATTGATCATGTTACCTGACTTGCCTTGTGCTATTTCATGGCGTAATTCACTCGAAAGTTTGCGTAATTTCTCTTCATGTTCTTTCCCTTTCCACGTTGTTGATTTTCACCTCTGCACTGGATATACGTGACTCGATTACTTCACGTAGACTTTCTTGCTTCGCCATCATATCAGCAAATTGTTGTCGTTGCTCTACTTTTTGTTGTTGTTGCTGTGCTTTTTGTTCTGCTGCCAGAACTTTTTGTTCTGCTGCCTGTTTCTCTTGTCAGTCCATCATTTCTTTCATCAACACCATCATCGAATCAATTGCTGGGGCATTCTGAACTGGAGCTTCCTCCGGCTCTATTTCTATGACCTCTGTGTTTTGGCCTGCTTCTTCTAAAACTTTACGCAGCCGGAATGCAAGTTCTGCCTTCGTTCCATGGATTGGAGCGTTCCTTTTCTTCAACTCATCCTTCAGCTGGGTCTGGCTGAGATCACTAATATTTACTGTCTTGACCATTGTTTCAATAATCCCACTTCTGACACCACTGTAACGACTCTTCGTTGGTTCTTTTAGATTATTGAACAAACACGACAGTAAAAGACAGATCTTTAGTTAACAGAATCTCAAACTTTATTTGTCATCAAATTACAGCAGTTTCCGTTTTTCCTTACAATAAATTCCAGGGTCTCCAATTTATGTACACTAAACTTCACCGCTTTTCCACAATTTGAATCAATAATATTCGGAATGGTAAAATCTGTATTTACTATTCCACTAAGTTCAGATTCTTTCTCTATTAGTACCCAGGCTCAGATACCACCGATTATTCCTTAAACTTGCAAATATTTATAAACACTTTTAATTGCAAAAGTAAAACTGACTATCTGATATTTTTGTTTGCTTATTTATATCGAAAAATAAATAAATCGAAACTTCTATAATCCACTAGAAATCAATACTACGTAGTCCGTACATCTGAAATAGGCCACACCTGTTTTCATTCAAACTTGCATTTGTATTAGCGAACTCAAATTTAATTTATGCAAAATGTATTAGGTAACTCCTTTTAATTCATTAATGTAAATATTTGTATAACAAATTTAATTTACATTAATTTATGCAATACAATTTGCAGTAAAAGATTGAAAAAGGAGTTAACGTTTAATTCATGAATGAGTAAATAAAATTAACCCATTCTGGACGAAGTTTATTACAATATTATCAGAAATATTTCAATTAATAGTATGCGATAAAATTGGTATATTAGTTAAGTAAATCTTCTAAAAATTAGACGAATTTACAAAATAACAGTGCATTGAAATTTTTATAGTGTATAATTCTATCACGATTGGATGGTTTTATTGAATCGATGTATTGATAGTATCAGATCCTTGGGGGGGCCAATGCCCCCCCAGCCCTACCCAATTGACGCCCCTGATGTTGTCCAATAGCATCTTCGAACACCCTGTATTGATATCAATTAGATGTTGATTTTGATTACGGAATCGTATCAATGTCCAATCTGCGTTTTGTAATAATTTCCCAAGCTGAATAGTGTTGTTACGGTATTATATATTGTTCACGAAAATTCTAATCTCCAATATGGTACAATAACTAGTAATTCGTTCTGTGGTGGTTTATTGTGCTTCAGTTGCTTTTATAAATTCTCAATATGCTAATTAGCTAATCGCAACCACCCACCATTCGACAAGCCGGATGCACATCTATATCATCAGTTTGGTTTACAGGAGCGTTATTGTATATGACGGATCGTTTATTTTGACCGTCAATCAATCTTAATTCACTTTGATTCACTTTGCCAATATGGATTTGAGAACAACAAATACGAAAAAAACAAACTTTTAACTCAAAATCAATTTACTAGAAATCGTTTATTGTATATAATTTTACAAAATATATAATACAAATATTTTTTTTGGATTTTTGAGATCAATTAAACGCAAATAAGTAAAGAACTAATTGGAATTTTGTCAATTCAAAGGTATGGTTTGAAGTTTCTCAGAAAAAAACTACAATTCACATTTTACGTGTTTCGGATCGGATTCGAACCTACCCTCGTCAGTGCCCGGTTTGAATCCTTGGGCAGACACGCTATCGATTACGCCGTTGAGGCGATGACAATTTCAAAGTTGAAACTTCTTCATCACTTAATTATTTTTTACTTAAGTTGAATTTTTCCACTGTCATTAGACTCCATATTATGGAAATGCTTTTACATTATATGGGATTTTTTGCATTAAATTTCTAGACAATACTTTGTGTGAATTCATAGAATGGGGAACATTTCTATTCTAATTAACATCCTAAGTCACGATTGTATAGTCATTATTGATTGCTTCCAATCAATGTGAAATCAATGGCTGACACTTTATCAATTTGTAGTTCTATATGTATTAACATTAGACTACATTAAGGGAATTTAAATTTATTTTGGATTTTTGAGATCAATTAAACTCAAGTAAGTAAAGAAGTAATTGGAATATTTTCAATTCAAAGGTATATACTATACAAATATTTTTTTTTAACTTGTAAAAAACAAATTCCGTTTTTACAGTAAAAATTTATAATTCTTGCACGCTCGAAAATTGACTTTTTTTTATTAAAAATTGAAAATTAAAGCCTCACTAAGAATCTAAAATTGGCTAATATTTTTATTTTCCAAAATCAAATTATGACTGGCGAATATATCAAATTGGTAGTATTTATATTTTAGCTTAAATAAACGAAAGAAAAAGAATAAATAAGCATCTCTCAATTGTTTTGTGGTTTCGTAATTCTCTTAAAACAATCAATACTATTATATCGATAAAAAAAACTCTTACATAGGGTCTCCCCAACACAAAAATTGCCAATCGTCGCATCAAAAACGACAATCAAAACAAATAAGACACCACCTGTGAGGCGAATTATTTTAATATATAGATAAAAATTTATTATCATTTTCGATTGTTGTTGTAATTTTATACATATGAATGAAAAGAAAAACGAAGCAATTCTGGATTTTTAATTCAACACAAAGAAACATTTCGAAAGAGAAAATATAACAAACTTAAATTAACACTTGCAATGAATATAAAAAAAATAATATCTGCATATAATATTGAAATGTTGAATTGCCCGTATGTTTACATACGTGAGATAGTAAATGTAATAAAAAAATTCAAATAATTTAACAAAGAACTTGCCAAAATGGTTACGTATGTTATGATTAGCGATCAAATTTATATTTAAATTAGTGAGTTTATCATAACAGATGGAAAAGTGCTTTGCGCTGGAGAATGATCCTTGTCTGTCAGATATGACTACCCAGCATCAATTTGGCATCATTTTGCCAAACACTTTGCCCAGAATTAATAAGTACTCTAACATTCTTGTATAAGAGTATATGTTCATCCAAACGCTACATGTTGATGCATAACAACATCATCAGAAATTTTCAAAATCTGAAAGCTCTGAAATGAAATGAACGTCCGAATGCAATGAAATTGTGATGTTTCACGATACAGTAGAAATTAAAGGCACGATTAGAACAATTGTAGCTGTACTTTTTTTAAAGTTGCGAAAGAATGTAATACACATTAAAAGCAAATATAATAAATTCCAACGCTATGTCAATTAAGAATCCACCACACCACCAACTTGTAGTCAAAAGAAAAACATTAAAATATGTTTTTCATGATTTTCTTATTTAATAATTCACAGCTATTTTAAAAATGATGAATTACAAAATCAATAACTCTCGATTTTAATAATCCAGTTGAATTTTCTACTCGTCCTTTAAGTCAAACTTCATTAAATCGATATCACCAATCGACCATACTAAATTCATATTTTTGTGTCATTATATATGTCATAATTGGGTAAACAATTATTTACTTTTAAAAATAATTCGAATGTGACTGCCAACCTTGTGTGGTTTAAACAATTTTTTAACTACAATAATATAATATATAATTTTACGGTTCTCACCACAATACATCATATAATTGATTTTAATTAAAATATAAATTAAATAACAACATTTGTAAATGTTTAAAGTTTGTTTAATTTTTACATTTGACAAATATATTATAAATTAAAAAATCTAACACATAACAGCTCCTTATTATTTACTCCATATATTAATAATAATTTGTTCCTAATATTAATTTCATTGTTGTTTGCTTCTCTTTTAATAACAAATAAAAAATTGTTATGCGCAATGACTGGATATACATATTTATATAGGAGGAGCTTACACGTTTATCCTTTGTTCGCTGTCTTCATTGTTTATTCAACTTGTACTTTTCTTGAATTCATTTTTATACCAAATATCTAACAAAATCTTTCTGACTTAGTGACTTCGTTTACGTTTTTGATTTTCAAATTAGTCTACAAATTGGTGAATAACAATGACTTTACAAATAATATTAATATTCCAGAATAAATTTAAAATAAGAATTGCCAACAGAAATGGAGACATAATCGTATTCGTAGAACGTTTATTATATAATAAATTACAACAAAACTAAAATATAATTAAATTTGTTATTTATTACAAAAATTACTTCATCGTATTGAATATTAATTATTTATTTATTGTGTTTGTTTAATAATTAATATTTAAGATAAGTGAATTTGTTGAGATTAGTTAAATTTCTGACTTTACATTTATAAATTGTATATATTATAATTTAATGAATGATAACGATAAAAAATATATTTTAAACTAGAAAAAATGCGTTTATTAGGTGTCGCAATTTCCAATGACTTACTTTAGATGAAAAACACGTGAAATCGACCAGGTTTGGAAATGAGGTTGGAATTTTGTAAAATTATGTGTTGGAATTCGTTGACATCAATAAAAGAAAATTCTGCGTTTTTTGTCTTTTTTTTAACCCTGTCTTAAGATATAGGGTGATTGAAAATCATATACAATTGCTCGACCTGGATATATTGAAATGACTCTACAGCAAAAACTACTGAACCGATTTTAGTAATAATATTAATGACATTTATAATTAAGAAAAATAAGCGTAAAAAATTCAAAATCAATTATCTAAAAATGTATATATTTAAAGTTTTTGATTTTTTAACACATGGAAGGTACATATGTTACTAATATTTTATCAAATTTTCTGGACCCGATTATTTTTTGTTTTTTTAATTAATTTTATTGCAACACGCCTGAAAATTTTCTCATAAAAAAGTGGAGATAAAAAACAAACAAATTTTTTGAATAATATTTTTACATTAAATTTTTAGGTTTAACCCAAATTAGTGTTTTTTTTTTCATTTATTTAATTTTACTTTATATAATATATAATTTATTAGAGTTAGAATGACGTATTGCTAAGATGGTTCGATCATTTGTATGAATGCATGAGTGATATCCACGTGTTACACGAATTGTTTTTAAATTGGCGTATCTATAACAGAAACCATGACATAGAATTATTGAGTATAAGCAGTATTTACTCTGCACCTCTCAGCTACACCAATCTAATTCTGTTAGCGTTACCCGTGTAGCACAGCGTGGACTTAGAATTTCAGATTTTCGCTACCCAGGGGTTTAGCCTACTCTGGTTTGAATCCAGAAAAATAATTAGTCGCAAATCTTGGCGAGTGATATATAAACTAAAAGGTGAGACCAAAAATGCACCGTGCTGAAGTTTGACCTTAATCAGAATTAAAAAAATTTTAAAATTTGTAGCAGGCTTAAAAATAATAACGATTTTGTGGTTTAAATTCTGTAAAATTGATTAACCGTTTCTATCATAATTTAAGTTTTAAGCTACCCAAAATCGAGAAACAACACAGGGTAGTTTTCAGCTCAAAATTTTATAAACTCCAATTTTTTTTTTAACCGTTCAATTTATAGTCAAAATATTGTTTTTTAAAACCACTAAACAGTTATGAATATTATTATAGGTTAATTGCTATAGGATTGAAAAAAAACAATTTGTATGCAAAACTGACCATAACTCAGATGATAACTGATTGTTAATTGAAAGTCGAGCAAATTCATTTCTATAATCTTTAAATTCCATTAATATATAAGTGTACGAAAAACTTGTTTGGCTGATAGTCGTTAATTGTATAAAAAGCGTTTGAATAGGTGTTATATGTTTAGTGATGCAAATATTTAAGTTACAAAGTTATTTTTAATTTAATCATTTATTTTTTATTTTTTAATACTATAAGTATAACTTATTAGAGGTTGTTGTATAGCTGGTCTTATAAAAGTATAATATTAATGCCATGAACAATTTTTCTTTGCGAGTGTTTTGATGCTTGTCTTATGCATAATGTATGGGTATGGTATCCAGCATTAAAATTTACTTTATGTATTATCCTATACCATCCTTAAAAGATTAATAAAATTAATTTTATAAATTCAATTAATTTCTCTTTATAGTGATACAATACAATCGGAACAAACACGATCGTCTGGAGAAAGTTTACCATTTAGTATATCAAGGTTACTTTCAAAACCGTTTGAAAATAATAATAAAATTTCGGATAAAGAAACGTCTGATAGTGAAAGTAATAAACTAGGTTCACATATAGGAATACCATATACAACATCAGGGACATTATATTCATATCCAATTTACCAACCTGCACATGTATTAAGGGTACCGCCACAAAGAAATCCATGCGCTTCACTGGCATGGGCATTACCACCATTACATCCAGCATTAGCACATCAAGCAGTTAAAGATCGATTAGCAGGTGAGTCAGAAAATATTTATGGTTTTAATATAGGAAACACAACCAATTCAAAACAACTTGTTTATATATTACTATATTAGTAATGCGATATACAAAATGTTGTTTGAATACTTACGCCAAGTGCCAACGCAAGCAGTGTAAATTATAAATGTGTAAGTGTGGTTTTTCTATGAAATGTCAGAATTCGTCATCAGTTTAATCAAATACGCATATCGAAAAGTTTGTGAATTGTGACAACCGATGAACTATTTGTTTCATGGATGAAATGGTTGGCGGCAGCCGGCATTCAGTCACCAATTAATAATAATTGCTGATTTCTATAAAAATCACAACCATCCAGGATCGTAGGGTGACATTTTACACGTTGGTTCAACTATACTATATACACGACTATTTACACAACACTTTTAATAGTTAAACATCAACTAAAACGAAGAAGGATACGAAAAGACACATGAGGCATGTGAACACTTTTCGAAACGTTAAGATTGAAATGCAGGTTTTCAAGGAAATAATATACAAGATGTAAGGTCGCGGAAAACTGGTTTACACAAAAAAAATATTTGTAAATTCATCCAAACAATCATTCATTCATTTAACTCATAACGAGTTACTTTATAACTGAAAGAATTTTAGTCATTTAATCTTACTTAACAATGCATTTAATCGGGGTCGTATTTCCCAGTAAACACTATTATATAAGCTAGTTCTTAGCTAGCACCCATGGTTAACACATTAAGGGTTAACGGCACTTAGTTATTGTTATTGGGCCAGTGCTAGAACCTTTCGTCGGCCGATGTATGGTTTACAGAAAAGAATGGTAAACATAGTGCTTGGTTAGTGTTATTGTGCCAGTACTATACAACTACACTGAGAAAAAAATCTACTTAATCCAAGTATATTTGTAGAGGATACAACTTTGGTGGTTGAATTTAGTTGCGTTGCAAAATGGATTAAGAAAACCTTTATCATCACAAGTATAATATTTGGATACTGACAAGTAAAATTGCATTGCCCCAATCATTTCAAAAAGAGTTGTATGAATTGGCCGATCTATGTCATTGGGTTAAAATTCACTAGAGTAATATCCATTTTATAAATATATAGTTCAAAAAATTTCACCTATGGTTTAGTTACGCTTCTTGGGTGAAAGACATGATAATATTGATATAAACTTTAGGTTGGAATAAATTTTAAATTTGTTTTCATTTTATTTGTTGCCATATATGTTCCATACAGGAACGTAGACTGTCACCAAGTATACTTCACCTGTATTAATCTCATTAATTCATTCAATTGGTTGAGTTTCACTTGAAGACTAAATTTAATCGATTAGTTTTCTTTGGGTGATCAGCCAAGAGTGAGTATTTTAGAGTGTTAGGGTGTTTTACAATTTGTCAGCCATATTTGGTTTACTATCGGTTAATTGAAAAACCAGAGTGTTGATATTTGTAAATATTTTGCTTAAAAATCGGATCCTCCGAGTTCGAACTCCAGCGTGCTTACCACTAGGCCACTCAACACACATAAGTAAAAAATTTCGTTTTACTCCTCTATCGAAATAAAAATTTTCTTTCTATAATACTCACACTTCTAAAAAGGTGGCAATTTGTTTAATGCTTAGAGTGCCACAATGCATAAATTCGGCACTGCATTTAATTTATATTAAATGATTCAAGTTTTAGACTTAATCAATTCTTTGATTCATTTTTTGATTTTACGAATAAGTTTCTATATCCGCGTGCGTCATGACATGTTGTCACTTGGTCGTCAAAGTGCATCCGCGTACGGTTATCATAGTGTCATCATTTCGTGACGGCATCGTGTGGTGGCGAAATGTACGCATTATGATCTTTATTCTGAGGCCATTGTGGCACCATGAGAAATGCATAACGTGCTCTTACCAAAAGTAATGACAAAAAAGGAAGTGAAACGGAATTTATTTATTGATAAGAATAATAAACAATGAATAAAAAATAGAGAGTGAAAAACTAGTTTAACATTTTCTTAACTGCTAATCATTTAACTTTTTATAAGATAATATGACTTTCGTAATAATAAATTAATAAATTTTATTTTATTTCAATCTAAAATCATGTGCGAAAGAAATTGTTTTGTGAAGGTAATGAAAAAAATACACAAAAAACAAAGGATCCCTTTGAATAATTAATTTTAGTGATTTAAATAAATTATTATATATATTTGATATTTTTTGTTTGTCTTTTTTCATGTCGGTTTACTGAATTTTAATTTTTTATAATATTAAGAAAATTGTGGAAAATTAATATTATTTTTCATATGTAAGCCAAGTATTTAAATCTTTTGAATTTTGATTTTTTTTTCATTAAAATTTTATCGTTAAAAAAATGGACGCCTCATTTACAAATGCAATCACACACACACATTAATTTTCATTTTACAACTTAAAATTACGACCACAATCGACCACCATTTGTAGTAATGGCGTTAAACCCTTCCCTGCTCCCATCTACAAATATTAGTCTAGGAAAGATTTGTCTATCCAACAAACACTGTGACGTTGGTGACGAGTGGCAGCACAATAATCGCATAGTAACTGCATTACGTGCTAGCACGCCATGACAAATCCATGGCGCACGCAATGTTTGCTGGGATGTTTTATTTAAATATATTATGTATTAAATATATTATGTAAGTAGAGCTCCCGGGAGTTGAGCATGGGGAACCAAAACCTGTTTTTATAATTGCCATGAAAGGCTACGACCTTATATAGTAGACTAGGTTAATATTTGACCTAG
Organism: Diogma glabrata; assembly: GCA_963693315.1. Taxonomy (NCBI): domain Eukaryota; kingdom Metazoa; phylum Arthropoda; class Insecta; order Diptera; family Cylindrotomidae; genus Diogma; species Diogma glabrata. The sequence goes on from OY856187.1 coordinate 343,403,947, forward strand.
TTTTAGTTTCCTGTATTGGAATTAGAATGTAGGTTATTGGTTTATTGTGGTTTGTTGTTGTTGTGTGTGTCCCAAGCCGGTTGCTAAAGGCCTTGGAAGGTCGTCAGGTAAACTAGGTTAGTATTTGACCTAGTTCTGGTTGTCTGTATTGGTAATTTCTCGATTTAAAGTGTAGGTTAGTGGTTAATTGTTGTTTGTTGTTATTGTGGGTTTATTGTTGTTGCTAAAGGCCTAGGAAGCATGTCAGATAGACTAGGTTAGTTCAAATGTGAGTTCAAATTTAAAATTAAAACAATAAAATAATGGTACAAATGACAGATAAAACAATTTGTCACGTGTTTTTATTCATTTTTCTTTTTACATTTTTGTTTAAAACTAAAATAAAACTATTACATGATTTTATGTACATTAATTTTATTGGGTTAACCAACCCTTATTAATTTATTAAAAACTTTTTCTCTATGAGGTTTTTTTAGAACTGCAGAGATAATAGGTTCAATATTTTTTATTCGTCTATGAAATCTATCTCGATCTCGTGCATATTCTTCATATTTTCCCTGTCCAGCTACTCTATATGCATAATCCCACACATACATAACGTAAAGATCTAATTTATTGTTAAAGGTAACTTTTTTTGTTTTTAACATTATAGTACTTTTTCCTTCCGAAGATGCATATAAATGTTAAGACAGTTTTTTACAGCACATCTAAAATGATTATTTGAAAGATGTATCGGACACATTGATTTAAAATTTTCAATCTTTAATAACGACGGTATGGCAAGATTTTCTATTTTAAAACTCTCAATATACTTTTCAAGGAAAAATTTTTTTTGTTCGCCTTTTACATAAATTTTTTCAGCTTGTTCTAAATAGTATTTAATAATTGATTTTATATCCACATAGTCAATGCATCCGCCATTCCAATTAAGTCCATTTATTTTATTGCCGCAATATCGGTTGCTATATTGTGCTGCTTGACCTAGTTCTTCTTCGTGGTAAGGTGGTTTGAAATGATAAACGATAGGAATCAAACTTCCTTTTTCAAGTAGAGCGAGTTCTTTGACAAAATATTGTTTATCGTTTCCTCTTAGAAATTGGAGATCAACTATGAAAACACGTTTGGCCATTGTGAGACTATATAAGAGACTGTCTGTCCAATTTTCCAAGATTAATTTTATACTCGACCTCTGTTTTGTATACATATAGATTTGTATAGTTAGATAGATACTCTTCGGCAAACCATGTTTTTTCATCCGTTTACTATGATGGTTGCCGGGCCGTCTTGTTGTGGGAAATCGACTTTTATTTTTAATTTAATAAAACAAAAAAACAAATATATTCAACCTCCAATTGAGAAGATTATTTGGTGTAACCCCGATAAAGAAGCCGCCCCGAAAAATATCAAAGGACTTGAACATTATAATACTATTCCAGATTTTTGTGATAATCAAGATCCACTGTTAATTATAGTAGATGATATGATGTTAAATTCTCACGACAAGATTGTGTGCGAATTATTTACTAGAGGTTCGCACCATAGAAATTTATCTGTAATATTTGTAACTCAAAACGTTTTTCACCAGGGAAAATTTTCAAGAGATATTTCATTAAATTGTAAATATTTAGTGCTTTTCAAAAACCCTAGAGATAAATCCCAAATACTGCCTTTAGCTCGTCAAATATACCCAAAACAGGTCAACGAATTTGAGAAAGTATATAATGAAGTAACTACCTTACCATATGGTTACATTTTAATAGACCTTACTCAAGATATTAATGATATATTTAGATTAAGAAGTGACATATTTGGAAAAAATTTTTGTTTTTGTACAAAAGAGCAATTGGAGCAATTTGGTGAGGAATATGAAACGATTACAAACCAACCGTCATATATTGCACCTGTTAAAAAATTCTAAGAGAAAATTTCAAAAAGTTATAATAAAACAATGTGAGCCGAATGTAATTAAAACGATCTGTGAAATTGCGTTAAATATTTTAAAAGGTAACTGTCATTTAAATAAAAGAGCAACCAATCAACTAAAAAAGTATAAAAAGGACTTGAGATCACTCATTTGCCGTAAGAAGTCGCTCACTAGTAAAAGAAAAATTATAATTCAACGTGGTGGATTTTTACCTGCTCTTCTCGGTGCAGTTTTATCAGGGGTGATTGGTCATTTTATAAAATGAATAATACAACATTTAACAAAATGATAAAATTAAAACCTGAAATATATGAAAAACTAAAGCAAAATTCAGACGTTGAACTCAACCAGTTGGATAAAAAGATGAAAAACATTTTATTAAACAAAAATTTGTCCGATATTCAGAAGTGGTATTTGTATCGTCAGAACCTATTTAAAATTAGAAACAAAAAAAGATTGTTATCTAAAATTGAAGAGAAAAAAATTAAAATCATGGAACCTAAAAGTACCCAAACACGTTTCCGTACAAAACCCATATTTAGAGCGACAGACACTCAAACAGATGTTGTCGGTAAAAGAAATTTTGAAATGCAGTTTCCTGAAGAAGAAATATATGAGAATGAAGATGATGAAGTATTTGATAAACGCGTCCAGGAAAATATTTTTAAAGAAACAACACAGTCTGACAGTGAACTTGATGAAGACGTTCAAGACAAAATTTTCGCAAAAGCACTATCTGCCACATCAATTGGTGAGCGTTTAAGAAAACGAAAATTAACTCCAAATCAAAACATTTGAAACCGAGTCTGGAGACGTTATAACGGTTCCTCTTGACAGTCCACCCGAAAAGAAAGAAAAGCATATAAATAGCGAGAAATTTACAACACCTACAAAACGAATTTTACGACCAGCTAAAGCGGGTGACAGTCAAACAAAAATTAATTTTCCAAAACGTAAGAAAACATGGGCGATATACACCTAAAAGATGAATTTTATGTTACTTTACTCAGTGATAACTCAATGAATTACTATCCTGATAATACTTTATCAGCTTTTACAAATAATTTACATAAACCAATCAACGGTACAAACTGGAAAGTTGGTCTGTCGGAGATTTACTTAAACGATTTTCAACCAAATAAATACGGAAAAAACTGGCACATTGGTACAAAAGTTTTTATAGGAGGTAATTCCGAACACTTGGTTGGAATTGGGACGACGTACATTCCACATAACACGGATGAATATTTGTGTGATTGGAAATCTTTTTTGTTACCAACTCTTATTCAGAATATACACCCGTTTGATGGCTACTCAAGAAAAGAGGTTGAGCGTGAACTAATTTGGGGGATATATGATTTTATATCTTTGGATTCCAATTACGTGGCTGCACCTTCATCAACATCATTAGAAAAACAACTACCTGAAACAAATGAATTTATTAAAATATGTATAAATCAACCACCACTTGAGCTAAAATTAAAGGCAGATCATAGCTACTCACTCGAAGAGTTACTGAAATCATGTTTTGATCAGATAACTGTAAAAATTAAAGATTTTAAAAAGCATAAGTCAAGACTCTTAGATTTATTTAAAACATTTCTGCAATATTTACCTATGACACCCGTAATTAAACCAGAAATGCTTTTTGTCTATACCGATATTATTGAACCAAATATGGTGGGTGATAGCACGGTGAGATGTTTAAGAACGATAAACACAAAAAATGCATTTGAAGTAATGGAAAAAGAAATTTTAAATATACAATATTTTGCTGTTGAGAAAAATTTTTTTGATAATATTTCTATTCTAATCTGTGATAAATATAGTAGCAAAATTAATTTTGCAACAAGTAGTATTCCTACAAAAATTGTATTACATTTTAAAAAAGTATATAAATAAAAGGGGGGATTCTATTAAACAATTTAGTGTTTTATGAAAAGCATTATGGAAGGAGTATATTACAGATACTATTTGAGTCAAATGGGGAAAGGCATTGAGGATATTGGTCCGTTGGTACATTCGACTGTACCATATCAACGAGGACGTGGCCTAGGTAGTTTTTTTGGGGGACTTTTCAAGTATTTGAAACCAATATTTTCTTCGGGGGCTGATTTACTAAAAAGGCAGGTTGTAAACTCTGGTATAAGTGCTTTATCAGATATTGTATCCGGTGCAAATATTAAGGAAGTTCTGCAAGATCGCGGTAAAGAGATTGTCAAAAGTGTAAGACGCGGGGCAGTTCAAAAACTCAATGAAATGTATGGGTCGGGAAAAAGGAAAAGAAAAGTTATAAATAAGCCGTCGATCAAAAATTTAAATTATTTTACCTCGAAACGACGTAAAGTTATTAGGCGTAAGAAAGAAAAAGATATTTTTGATTAATTATGGTGGAATGTATGAAATCTGAATTGGATATATTTAAAGCACAACCTATTCAATCAAGTATTCTACGATCCGAAGAGGTTTCTTACAACCCTATAGCCTCATTAGATAAACCATCGGTAATAGAATTTGTTTCATTAGGTCATGGAGATACATATAGGGACTTATCTTCTACATATTTAAGATTGAAAATACGGATTTTGAAAAAAGATGGAGGGTTATGGAATAATGATAAAGGGGCAGACGGAAAAGAACTATCACAGCCAAGTGTAGTTAACAATCTTTTACATTCTCTAATAAAACAATGTAATATTCAATTAAACGGGAAAAATATAACACCATCAGACGGAAATTATCACTATAGAGCATATATTGAATCGCTATTAAATTATGGTAATGATGCTGCTACCACACATTTAGAGTGCTCAGGGTGGACATTAGATAAGGCGAACATAGAAAAATCTAATAATTCTGGATCGAAAGACCGTCAAAAATTGTATAATAATAGCAATGTTGTTGAGCTAATGGGTAAACTACATGTAGATATGTTTAACCAGCCTACCTTACTTATAAACAACGTGGATGTTCGAATTACACTAACACTAGAAAAACCAGAATTCTATTTTTTTTCTGACGATACCGATGAATCTCAATTGAAAATTTTAGAAGCAACATTGTTTATGAGACATGTAACTGTTAATCCGAGTGTTCTATTAGCACATAACGCTGTTTTGGAAAAAAAGAATGCTATATATAGTTATAAACGTGTGGAAGTAAAAACCTATACTCTTCCTATGAATACATCATCCATATCGCTCGACAACGTTTTCATTGGTCAATTGCCGACTACAATCATCTTTTGTATGACCGAAAATATTGGTTATTCAGGAAAAAGATCAAAAAACCCGTACAATTTTAAACATTTTGATATTTCTCAATTTTCGTTGAATGTGAATGGGGTACAGATACCTAATACAGCAATTGAAACTAGTTTCTCTGATGAATATAATTGTTATACCAGAGCCTACAACACACTTTTTCAAGGAACAGGGATATTCCATAATGATAAAGGTCATCAGATAACAAAAACAATGTTTAGCAATGGATTTTTTTTACTTGCTTTTGATTTAACCCCCGATGCATCAGGGAATGAAATGTGCCAAGGTCTACTTAATCAAGGAACTGTTAGAATTGAAGCAAAGTTATCAAAACCATTGCCGTCCACATTAACTGCAATTGTTTATGGGGAATTTGATGCAAACATTCAAATCGATAAAAATCGAAATATATTCACAAACCTATAAATAGGATGAAAAAGCGTGAGTCTAAATATTTTACATCATGTCTTCATCCTGTGCACTTGTCGATGTTACATTTTGTTGTAACGACAAAAACAGTTTGTTTGTGAAAGAAATTAGTATAGTAGGATTTAAAGAGCCTTGTAAGAAGTTCGTAAAAGAGTTTACTTACAAGTTTCCAACAAAAGAGCTAACAAATCAAAATATTGAAAATTATTCTTTTGGAACTGTGACTAACGAAAATATAACTAAAGAGTTTAAACAAATATTAGAAAGTTTTGATATAATCATTACCAACAAACTAATTAAAAAAGAGTTTTTAGTAAATTATGTAAAGGAAGCGAGCAAAGTTTATGATCTGAGTCAATTTATTTTATGAACACTTTAGAAATAACTAACATTTTAAAATGTAACCAGCGTACAAACAAAAAATTTAAGGGGGTATTCGCTCTGGATAGAATTCCAAAAGTAAAAGAAAAACCATCTCTTTTAATCGTTAACACGGATAAGGCTAAGGACCCTGGAACACACTGGTTAGCTATTTATATTCCTAAAAAGGGGTGTATAGAATACTTTGATTCTTTTGGGCAGAAACCAACTAAACCTGAAATTTTAAGATATTTGAAGAATCATTGTTTAATTTTTAATGATAAACAGTTGCAAAGTAATTTTACAGATGTATGCGGGCAATATTGTTGTGTTTACGTTTGGTTTAGATGTTTTGGTTTAAGTATGAAAAGTTTTTTGAACCAATTCAGTAAAGTAAATCATATTGAAAATGACAGGTTGATTTTAAAACTATTTCATAAAATATTTGGAAAATACAACTTTTTACAGTCTTGTAACCCGAGAGTTAGAGGAAAGTTAAAAAGAAATGGAAATTCGACATGAAAACACGATGTCTTTATTATTAAACTATACATACTTTCTTAATAAAAACCAGACCTTTAGAATTTCTGTTGGTTTTACGGGGGAATCATTTGAAGCCACAACCATATTCCATCGTAATGGAAAAGAAGTAATTGTTCTGAAATATCGTGATTGGTGTGAATTTTACCATCTATACAAAAAGCTGCTGTGCAGTCGAACAATAAAAAATACCAAATTATGTTTACAAGCAGGAATTCAAGCTATTCGTAGTCAAACTCTTAGTGTCAACAGAGAAGAGGCCGATATATTTAACAACCTTGTTGATTTTCTTCAAGCTGTAATGATTCACTATAAAAATTCCGAACAAAATGTAAGAGCGTATGTTGAAAAATACATAAAAACCTGTGAAGAAAAACAAGTGGAAAAGTTGCATGAAGAAATTAACATCCCAAAGCAACGGATCAATGTGCAGTGTAATTTTTCTAGATTATTTTTCGAGATACCTGTAATATTAAACAATAAACTACGCAAAATTGTACGAAAATAAAAACAATTGCCTTTTATTTATTTTATTTTTATTTTTATTTTTATCTATCTATAATGTTACTAAAAAACCATTCGAAATATCCTTCTTGCTCGACTTCGATATTTTGTTCTTCGTTAACCTGCAGATCATCTGTTTGAGAGTCAAACCAGTTTTGACCGTCCTGCCATTCCTCTTCTTCCTCCTCTTCAAGTAATTGCGGTGGTGATGGTGGTGGTGGTATAAATTCTTGAAAAGACGAGGTCACCTCGTTAACCTGCAGATCATCTGTTTGAGAGTCAAACCAGTTTTGACCGTCCTGCCATTCCTCTTCTTCCTCCTCTTCAAGTAATTGCGGTGGTGATGGTGGTGGTGGTATAAATTCTTGAAAAGACGAGGTCACCTCGTCAACATCAACATCATAATCATTCGTGGTTGAACTAATTTGGTTTTCTTGTGTAATTTTATTTAAAAAATAATTTTCATTACTTTCGTTGGTAAACGGAAACGAAGTCGAATCAGCTTCCATATTAAAAGTTGATTTCTGTAGGGAGACTGAGGATTTCTACAAAAATTTAGCTATTATGTACAACTTTTCAGAATCAGCTGCCTCTATATATAGAAAGAGAAACTAAATATTGTGTGTATTGTGTATAGGATGTCACGAGCACAAATTGTTTCAGAGCTACACAGGCCACTTAGAAAAAATTTTCGTAGGAGAAAGTTCATTCAAAAGGGTTTGAATGATACTTGGCAAATTGATTTAATCGAAATGATTCCTTATGCCAAATTTAATAAAGGTTTCAAATATTTATTGACGGTGATTGATACTTTTTCCAAATACGCTTATGCTGAACCTGTCAAACGTAAAACTGCTGAAGATGTTTTACGAGCACTTGAAAATATTATCAAGCAAGCAAAGGATTCCCCAAAAAATATTCATTCAGACCAAGGCAAAGAGTTTTTCAACAGACAGTTTAAACAATATATGTTGAAAAATAAAATTAATCATTATCATACATTCTCAGAGCTTAAGGCATCTATCGTGGAACGTTTTAATCGAACTTTGAAAAGTATGATGTGGAAAAATTTCAGTTTACAGGGGAATTACAAATGGATCTCAATTTTACAATCATTGTTAAAAAACTATAATTCAACACCGCATAGAACAATCAAATTACCTCCAGAAAATGTTTCAAAGAAAAATGAAAAATCAATACTTAGAAGTGTATACATGCATCCAAAAATTTTTCAAAAAGCTAAATTTAAGATAGGAGATAATGTAAGAGTCAGCAAAAATAAAGGAAACTTTGAAAAAGGCTATCAACCAAACTGGTCAACAGAAATTTTTAAAGTGGTTAAAGTTAAAAATACATATCCGATTACGTATAACTTAGTCGATTATACCAACACTCCAATTTCCGGGGGATTTTATGAAACAGAACTAACACCTGTAAAATTTTCTGATACCTATCTTGTCGAGCAGATTTTAAAAAGAAAAGGGAATAAAGTTTACGTCAAATGGTTAGGATTTGATAAATCGCACAATTCATGGGTAGATAAAAACAATATAATTTAGAACTTCTGAAAACATTTTGGTAAAATTAAGTATTAATAAATTTGTATAAAATAATTCCTCGTTTTTACTGGAAATAAATAAGTTTTCGTTTACTTGAAATTATTAAAGAAAAACTCACTAAAACTTTTGTTTTACGTCGGGAAAAATATGAAAAAAACCCGACCTTTTATTTTATGTTTACATAAGCTACAAAATTGCTTAAAACTAAAAAACTGAATATTTGTTACTCCGACTAAAATTGACTTCTGTTTTACCTTTATGTTGTGTAATAATCGTAGTTTACACAAATTTAGGCCTTTTGTATCCAAACGGTACGGAACTATGGTCTTTCAGAAATCGACGTTTTTCTGATTTCGGTTGGTATCTTTTTGTTTCAGTTACTGTATGAACCTCATGATCTTTAGTTCTTTTAATATTTTGTGAAACCACAGCGATATTTTCCCAATCTTGCGGATGAAGAACAGCATGTTTAATCGTTTCAAAATTTATTAGTTTGGATGTTGTATGGTTTAAATTTATGCCTTTAACTTTACAAACAAGCTTTTCTGAGTTATCTTTAGTCGAAAAAACTTTAAACGCGTAATTTTTTGGTCCACCACTAACAAATTCAGATATATAGCTGCCGAGGCCATAACATTCTAGTTCATCGGTCATATCACCAATACGTTCTCCTAGAGGTGGGTCATATTCTCCTTCTTGACTTATATAAATGATTGAGTCCGTATCGTAATACAAAACTCTGTGACCGATCTTTTCTAGATAGCTGTAAAGATGAAGTCGAGCCTGTGCTGTTGTGTAAGCAGCTATACACACATTGATTGTTGATAGAGAATTTACCGCTTCTTCTTTATACTGCCAGCTCACAATTATAACTTCCTCGTTAATAGGTAGTATTTGACAAACTTCTATTGAAGGATTTGTTAGTAAGTCATTCAAAACAAACGGTTGGTTAACAATAGTTGTTTGTTGTTGGTTTTCTCGCTGACCAAATTTTCCCCAAAAAGAATTTAAAATTAATTTTGCAAAAGACCTTAATCCAGGATTATTGTTGATATTTTTAAATTCCAATTGAACTTCTTCTGAACTTAAAAAGGAATCAATATACTTTTGTTTTTCCAATTCTGTTTGATATTTAGACGGAAAACCTGAAGATTCCTGTTTAATTTTTATAAACTTATTCATCATTTCCGTGAAGAGTCCTTGTTCTTTCTTTTCCTTGTTATATTGCGTAATCTCGTATTCCCAGATTTCGTAAATGTGTAAAATTTTGTAGTTTTTTTTGAGAGCCTGTAAAACTTCGTCAATCACCCATGTTCCAGTTAATGCCCTTTCATCGTTAGAATGTAAACAAAATGCACTTTGATTTTTTTGATCTCCGCAGCTTTGGCAGAGTGAGAACATCAATTTGTTATTTTGTTTTTGCGGTAAAACTGGATGAAATAGGTTTTCTGGTGGTAATATTTTACATTTAATCAACCCATTCGTTTTTTGTAAATCAATTCCAGAACACACAGAATTTCCAACATGTACTTTAGGGTGTTTAACAGGAAATTTGCCATATTTACAGACCCCCGGGTACATCGAGCAGACGTCTATGTATTTAATTTTCTCCCCGTTTTTACACTTATAATGAGTGTAGACATTGCCTGTTCTTCCACCATAGAATGCATCCCGAGGGTTTAGTGGTGCAGTAAAAATTATTGGGTGGTTTTTTAAGTAAAACATATTTTTGTTTGTTTTCATTTGTTCGCGAAATGCGCATTCCCACATTTCGATTACTTTATATCCAAGGGATTTTAAGTACTCATTTTTGGCCAGCGTTCTTTCATACCTTTGATTTAAAGTATCGTTAGAATCATTATACAAGGATACATCTCTTTTATGGATTAGGCACTTCGGATGACCATGGTAAAAACAACCTAGAAAGTTAATAAAAATTAATAATGTGTTATAGCGTGTTTTGAATTTTTATTTTGTTTTATTACCTTGAAACTCAAAAACTTCCTTAGTGCTGTCACAAAATGCATCAACTTTGACACCGCCAATCACTTTTTCTCTCCCGTTAGCAGCATATTGAAATTTAATTTTTCGGGTGTCCTGCTCCCATACAAGCCACTGTAGAGCAATTTCGGATTGATTGTCGACTAGTCAGTAACCATGTCGTGGAATTATACCTATCGTGTTCAAACACAGAAAGTTTCGTCTGAACACTAGGTTACAGGCTGAGGCTATTGTTGCTGCTTCTAAAAACGGTTCAATGTTGCATTCTTGTAAAAATATTCTTCTGAAGCTTAAACAAGCTTCAGTCAAAATCTTCACATCATTGCTACAGTATTCAACTATTTCTTTTCGCATGTTGAATTCGCAATTTTTATTTTCAGTGTACCATTTATGAAACTCATTTCTCTCATCTTCTTTCATTGAATCGGGGGTGAAATATTTCATAGGCGGTAAAGAACCTATATAATTTTCATTTTCCAGTTTATTAAATAAATGCGGAAAAAACCCCTTTTTTAATTTTGTAGATAAGTTAAAGGCTTTTGGCAATTTTGCTAGGGCCATCGGGAAAAAATTAAGTGAATCGATAAATTTGACATTGTTGATCATCATCAAAATAATTTTCGTTCCTCTCATTATTAGTTTGGGTTCCACATTCGTTTTGTTTAAAACATAGTTTAAAATAAACTGATGATCAAACGCTTGTCCGTTATGAGCTACGACAATTATTTCACGGAATTCTGCGCTTAATTTCAAAATGTGATTCATCATTTTTTCGATTACATGATTTTCTTCAAAAATTATTTGTCTAAATTTACACTTTTGACAAAAAACTAGAGATTCATCGTCAATACAGTTGTCACATCTTTGCTGTAAAACACACAAATTAGGGATATGCTGTCTTAGTTGTGTATCAATATTTTTTTCCTGTCTTGTCTCTAAATCGTAGAATACATATATGCAGTTTTTAAAATTTTTCTGTTTTTTATCTTGCTGAATGAAGCAAAGATGATCCGAAGGTACATGTTGATGACAAATTTTACAAAAATATTCATTACAAAAATGCTGTCTTTCTGTTTTGTAAACGTGCAAACAATTTAAACACTTTTTCACTGTATCACAAATACTTTTTGAGTTACATGATGAGGCTCGATGAAAATCAAAACATTTTTCCCCTCTAAATGTTCTATTACAGATATTGCATTTAACATTTGTACCATTCTTTGGGCATTGTGTTGAATTACGACAACATGGACAAGTTTTTGAACATCTGTGTTCATTTTTGTGCCAAAATGGAACGTGACAACTTTCGCAATAATAATCTGTACAAAAAGCAGCAGTGAGTGATCCAATCACATTAAAATGATTTTCATGGTATAACAAATTTAGGTTTTTTACATCTTTTGTGGTATTTCCCTCAAATATCACAATTCGACCCCTAGTGTTATATTGGTAGACAACAATTTTGTAATTTGTCAAATAATTTTGAAATTTTGTTAATTCATGTATTCCACACCCCTGTTGTGGAATAATTACGCCTGCTTTTTGGATTAGCTCTTTAGCTTTAATTGCTTGAATTTTCCCGACATCATGTAAAATGTGTCTAAAATTGACCTCTTTATCAATTTTTGCAATGCACACTACTAGGGCACGGGGTAAGCATAAGTTATCTTTATTTTTTATTGTTATTATACCACGGCGTTGTTTGCATTCTTCAGCAAAATTGTAAAATTGTTTTTTCCTACCTTTACCATAAGGTAAACTGATATATGTTGCGGTCAAACAAAATTTGTCTGTACTTAAACCTGTAAAGTAAAAGTGAAAAAGTAAAAAATGTTCAGCATTTTCATTTAAAAGTACTCACCCTCGGAATTGCTTTGAAAAACCTTTGAAATCACATCCCAAATATGCTGAAACGTCAGTCCACCTGCTGTTTGAAAGTTTATCCATGCAGGGCCACGATGCTCGAAGCTTTCACCACAAAATGTCATTCCAATTTTGTCGCTTGGGCTAACTTCTTTTGTAATATATTTGACAATATCGTGGAGTGCCCCTTTAATCCAAGTAATTGGATCAATATAGCTTGGTACAGGTTTTATCGAAAATTTAGTTTCGCGTCTGCGCAAGTTAAACTTCTGCATATTTTTCCCCGTTTCGGAATCGATTAAAAATCGCTCTTCTTCCACTTCTTCCCCAGAAGTTATAAACCTTTTCATTAGAAGTTTTTTTGCCATGTTTTAATGTTGAATCACAAAACTAATACAATATAAATTTTCTAGCATGATAGGCTTTTATACTTAATTTGTCATCATATTGTTTTTGTATTACTTCAATACTCTAAATCGGAGAGTAAAGCAAATTTTCATCAAGATCTTTTAATTTATCTAAATTTTCATCGCCATAATTTACAAAATGTAAATAAATTATCACGAACAAAGCAAAATAAAAAATGATTTTTCAATTTGTTTTTGATGATGGAAAAAGAAGAATAAAGAATAAATAATAAGTTAAGCTAAGTTAAGATATAATAAGTTGATTAATGTACAAGATAAATTTTCATCGAGATTATTTTTTAATATACGTTTTTTCTCGTATGCATACAGAAAAGCATCAAGAATTGCATTTAATTTATCTATTGTAAACGTTATTATTTGACGTCTTTAAGTTTTCTTTGGGTGATTTTAGTTTTGTTGTATTTTGTTTTTTATTTGTTTAAACTTACAAATAAATAAAGCAAATCTACTTCAAGGTAGTATAATGAACTTGGATAGAAGATAAATGGAAAAATAAATAATTTAATTTATTGTTATTGTTGCGTTTTTTCTCATATGCATAATTTTTTAAATTTTTTATTAATTTTAAACAACAGAAAAGCATCAAGAATTGCATTTAATTTATCTGTTGAAAACGAAGAAGATTATGTGCTAGATGGGAAACATTTTTATTATTTGCCGTCTTTAAGTTTTCTTTGGGCGATTTTAGTTTTGTTGTATTTTGTTTTTTATTTGTTTAAACTTACAAATAAATAAAGCAAATCTACTTCAAGGTAGTCTAATGAACTGGGATAGAATATAAATAGAAAAATAAATAATTTAATTTATTGTTAATTGATTATGAGTTTTTCTTTGTTGTCTTGTTGTGTTTTGTTATTTTATTTGTTTTTGTGAAACAATATATTTTTCCCCCCACTAACTTTTAAGCATCGTAAATTGGTATAAATATCAAGCAATTGTAATCAACAATTGTAGTCTAACATAGTTATTTGATAAACATGGAAAGTTCAACAGACAGCTTTTTAAACGAATACCTAGTAACTTCCGATTGTCAAGCGGCTCCACCTCTCAAAAGAAAGCGCTTACATCATCAAACACAGCAACAACAACAGATACTACAACAACAACAACAGCAACAACAACAACAGCAACAACAGCAACAACAGCAACAACATCAAATGACCAGAAAACAAATTTTTCTGGCAAAATGTTCAAGCGCAGCAAAGGAGAAATCAAAACCATTTATGAAGATAGCGGAATTGCAGGAAAACCACGCATACAAATTATGCACAATTCGAAAAATCGACACAAAATTTGGGAAAAAGTGGATTTTCGAAACCGGAGATGTATTATTATTCGCACCAAATAAATTCAATGAATTATTTAACGAGGAAGATTATACAGCATTAGTTATGGAGGAAAATTTCTACCTCATAAAAACCCCTCAAAACGGTTTAACACTCTTAGAAGGTGAAAATAAAAACATTAATTAAATTTTATTTAAGTTTTAATTTTAAGACAAAAAATAAAACAAGAAATTAAATTTTAGTTTTAGAGCAAAAAATGTAAAAAAGAAAAAATGAATAAAAACACGTGACAAATTGTTTTATTTGTCATTTGTACCATTATTTTATTGTTTTAATTTTAAATTTGAACTCACATACAGGGAAATAACTAACCTAGTTTATCTGACATGCTTCCTAGGCCTTTAGCAACAACAATAAACCCACAATAACAACAAACAACAATTAACCACTAACCTACACTTTAAATCGAGAAATTACCAATACAGACAACCAGAACTAGGTCAAATACTAACCTAGTTTACCTGACGACCTTCCAAGGCCTTTAGCAACCGGCTTGGGACACACACAACAACAACAAACCACAATAAACCAATAACCTACATTCTAATTCCAATACAGGAAACTAAAACTAGGTCAAATATTAACCTAGTCTACTATATAAGGTCGTAGCCTTTCATGGCAATTATAAAAACAGGTTTTGGTTCCCCATGCTCAACTCCCGGGAGCTCTACTTATGTATTTGATGATATGATTTAAAAGTGTAATTAACATAAAATTGTATTAAATGAATTAAATATAACTTTATAAAATAGATATTTGTTGTAAATGAAATGGCCAAAATTGCCCTTCATATGAACCATACATTTTAAACTTATATAATTTAAATTATTACTGTATAAGTTTAAAGTCTTAATACAATAAAACAAAAATTGGAAATTGTTCAGATAAAAACTCCATTTCAGATTTTATGTGTTTCAGATGAATTCGAACCTTCCTCTTCAGTGCAATGTTCAAATCTGTTCTCAAACACGCTATCAATTAGGCCACTGAGAGGATGACTATGTCGAAGTTGAAACTTCAGCATTTATACTTATTTATTTACTTAAGTTGAATTTTTTCACTGTCATTACTCACTAGACTCCATATTATGGAAATGTTTTTACATTATATAGACATTTTTATATTTGTAATAATGAACAAAAATTCTAAATATTTTTAAAAAGGTATACCTTTCAGCAGTATCATCCCGAAGTTGAACTAAACGTTGTCGTTATAGGAGAAATCTAATTAGTTTCATTTCTCCATAGATGATTGTGCAAAATGTTTCCTTTTTAGGGTTCCGTTTTTTATACGGAACACTATATTGGTGAGAGTAAAACGAGTTTTTCACATTATATCGATTATCTCGTAAACTATAAATGCTATATGGACATGAAATTTACGGTGCGTATAAACCTAATCTGTCCACATAATATGACAGATACAAATAAAACTAAAGTTGTTTTCGTTTTGTTTACAGGGCTACGATGTGAGACATTTGAAAAAATACATTTTTTTATGAAAGGGCTTCATTTCAGTATTCCTTAAAAATTTATTTTGGAATTTTATACCTCACCATTTTTTGTATAATTTTGAATAATGATGTTTTCTTCGTGTTTTCTTACCTCGATTAGCTCCAAACCTAACTGATCGAAAATCTTCAAATAAAGTGGGAATGATAGAAAAATTAGAAAGTTTTTCTTGGAAAATATAGGAAAGTATCACATACTCATAATTATATTTATTAAGGGGGTGAATATTAGGAGGAGTAAAAACACTATTTAAAAACGTGGTCAAGTGGGGTGTCATTTGAAAGAGCACCTAATTTCGAAAACATTGCAATTTTTTTTAAATTTTGCGGTGCACAGTTTTTGAGTTACTGTCAAAAAGTGCGACTTTCAGACCATCCCCCCCCCCCCCCAAGATTTTCGACTCTGATTGACAGAAAAATTTGTTAAAATTCACAGAGATAGGAAGTTTGGTAAATTTTGAATTAAAATTATAGCGAAGTCTCAAATAATTATATTTCTGTGTGTTTAGGGGACGGGGGTGGAGAGGGTAAAAAAAATCTTTTTTGACCCAAGCGTGTGGGGTATCATTTGAAAGAGCACCTAATTAGGAAATCATAGCAATTTTTTTTTAGAATTTTGCGGTGCACAATTTTTGAGTTATTGTCAAAAAGAGCAACTACGTTTTGACGATGATTGACAGAAAAATTTGTAAAAATTCACAGAGCTAGGAAATTTGGTAAATTTTGTATGAAAATTATAGCGAAGTCTCAAATAATTATATTTCTGGGTGTTTAGAGGATGGGTGTGGGGAGAGTAAAAAAAATCATTTTTGACACATAGGAATGGGGTGTCATATGAAGGAGCATTTAATTTATAAAAATTACGATTTTTTAAAATTTTGCAATGCACACTTTTTGTGTAATTCTTAAAAAAAATATGTTTAGTATGTAGTCTCTCCACCCCCCTAAATTTCGACACTTGATTGACCGAAAAAATAATCAAATTTAAACCATTTACAAGCTAGTGTAATTGAATCTTTCTTGAGTTACCATAAACGGCTATGGATAAGGTTTAACCTGAAGCAACATCTTTGGTGTGATTTTTGATCAATGTATATATGTGATTGTAATTTACTATTGACGTTTACGATTAAACATTTATTTTGTTATGCGCCATGGTCTGGCAATATAAAGACATTACAACACAACTTTTTGTCAATTATTTTTGATATTGTGTTCTTTTACATTCACGGAACCCTTGGCGAGCGAAATTCATTCGCACTTGTCTGACTTTTTTTCAATAAAATGTGTTGCGTAATAGGTTATTACAACACTCGTAAAACCAATTTTAAAACAAATGCATGAAATGTACATTAATTATGCATGATACAAAATTCCCCTGTATACAAAATTGTGCATAACACATGTTGTAAAACGCCTTAGCACATATATGCGCACAATTATCAGCCGCATGTTTGACGAATAATAAAAAACGAAGCGAATCGAAATTTATTTAGTCATAATAATAAGATAAAATGAGAGGATGGGAAAATTCAAAAATTTGTTTACATTTTCTAAAATGGCAGGTTTTATTATAAAATAATAGCTTCATAGTATTAAATTCATAAATTTAAATTAATTTGCATTTGTGTGAAAGAATTTTTTTAGTAAAGGTAATGATAATGAAAACGACAAAAACAAATGGGCACTTTGAAAAATAAAGTTTAGTGATTTAAAAAAATTAATATATTTTTTGATTGTGTATTTTTATGTCGGTTTACTGAATTTAAATTTAACTTGTATACTATTAAAAAAATTATGGAAAATTAGTATTATTCTTTATATTTAAATATTTAAATTTTTTGATATCTGATTTTTTGTTTTCATTTAAACTGTACCGTTGAAAATGCCGGAAAAATGGCTGTCTCATTTATAAATGCAACAATCACTCACATATATATTTTCAATTTAAAACTTAAAATACGACTGCTATCTTCATTTCTCGTAACGATGGTGCCAAAAATATTAGTCTAGGAAGGATTCATAACGTATTAGAATATCCTAGTCATAAAAGTCATACATGAAATATTTTTGTTTTCATGTCCGAAAGTTCTATGCACATTTTGTATACATGCTTGCATGATTTAAAAATGTTATATTAAAACAAATATGTATGACGTTAGCACTCAAATAATTCTAAACTTTAACTTAAATTTAAAATTTACACAAGACTATTTAATTAAAACTTAAAATTTAAGTTGAAGACCAACATCATAATAGGATAAAGGCATTAAAAATAAAATAAAAGGGTTAAAGAAAGGGCCGTAGACGGTTTCGAAAAATTTACTCGAAAGAACTAAAATTGGTTGCCAATAACTTATTCTTCGATCATGTGACGCCCCAATAATTCATTAACTAAGATTGAGGGTGCTACCGCTTTATCCGACAGCATCCAGATATCAACTGTGTTTTTGATATCTTACATGCCATTGTCAGTGGTAAGTGATATCTCACGTTAGCTCGAATGTCAATAGCGCAGAGATTTGAGTACGCGGTCACACTCGTAGATCACAAATAAAAAAATATTCAAATTAACAAAAACTGATCCCTGGCCCAACTGGTCTATAAGCATCAAAGTTCAAACCATACAAACTAAATATAATTGTTTGAATAAATCAAACATTTTGCATTGTTTTTTGTCTTCTTGTTATTTTATTTTAAAAACACGATTTTTTACTTTACCTTTTTCAGATTATCTTTTGAAGATTTTTTTTTATATTCTTTAGGTTGCTCATTAATTTATTTTGTTTGTAAAGGAAACCAACACAGCATTAATAATAATTCAGATACTTCGCATGTATAGTCATCTTTGATCCTAATCGAAATAAAATTGGTATCAATTATATATTGTAAAAGCGTTGAAAAACAGTAGCTTGATTGTCCATATTATAACCATAATCAAACTCAAAACAGCACTTAAGCGCCAGATAAGTTTATATAAGAAAAAGATATAAAAATCACGATCATTTTATTATAACCTTCGTCTTCTTAATTTCTTCTTGATTTTGTTTTTTTTTAAGACAAACAGATTAAAATATAATACAATAACGAAGGTTCTTACGAACATCGTACAATTATACTATGAGTTAAATAAATTTGTTTCTTTTTTTTTTTAAATAGAAAGGGCGAGTGAAATAGGTTACTTCTTTAAACTGGATAGTTAAAGTTATACTTATTAGAAACATAATTGATGCTTTCAAAAACCCGTCGTAATTGGAACGAAATTTTAAAGAAAAACAAAATCTCATCGAACCTTTGTTTTATACACCGGAAGTTATAAAAATAATAAGTATTTATTCTTTTTTGATTATTTTGAGTTATTTTTATTTTTGACAAACTTAAAAACATAAACACGCAATGGTACGCAATTACATAATGAAATGTTAAGAAAACTTATTTGTAATATTACTGTTGTAATATTACACTTTTCGAAAATAATTTGTTCTATCCGGAAATAAAAAATAATAATTCTTTTATCGGTTTTGTGAATTTTTTTTTGAAATTTTGAAGTATGTACATTGTACATACTTTGTTTTCTTATCAGTTTTAAAATCTGTTTCAATTACTATTTTATGTTTGTCCGACAAAAATTGAATTTTGTATTTTGACATTATTACGTAAGTTAAAAATAATTTAAGTAGATAACAGTCTGCTTACAGTAGCGGTTTGAGATTCAGATTGTCGAAATTGAAACAAATTGTGTGATGAAAAAATGGAAAGCAATGCATCATAATTTTTCATATTTCATATTTCTTAAGTCAATAAGTTGTTTTGTGATAGATACTCATCCATTGCTGCTATTGTGCTGGTAGCTCAAACCAGGTCCTAGCACAACTCTTTACATAATATGAAAGTCAAAGTAGAAAATTTCAAAATTAAAACTATCGTATTTTTTGTAATTTAGTTCAACTCTTCCTGCACCATTGACTCAAATTTAATTAAAATCGATCAAATGTCATATTTTTGGCACAATATTTCAAAATAGATTTTTTAACAAAACTAATACATATATAACACATTATATTATTTTTTTGGAACTTTTGGTATTAAATTTCTAGACATTAATATGTATGAATTCATAGGATGAGAGAACATTTCGTCAACATCTTAAGTCAACATTCTAATCAACATCCTAAGTCACGAGTGTAGTCCTATGAATTCATACATAGTATAATGTCTAGAAATTTAATACAAAAAATCCCAAAGAAATGCAATTTCCAATATGTAATCATAGATGAAAGATTTAACTTAAGTAAATATGAAATGAAAATTAAAATAAGGTTTGTCATCGCCGCTGTGGGCTTAGTTGTGTGAGATACACGGGGTTTGAACCGGTGGTCTCTGATGAGTTTGAATTCGAATCCTGGCACGAAACACACCAAATTTTTCAAAAGTAGTTTTAGAGAAAATGAAAAATTATTTCGAATTGCAAAATTCAAGTGATTTGCGATATGTACTTAAGCTTAATTGCTCACAAAAAACCCCTCCACATTATTAAATTCGAAGGCATCCAAAATCGGTACGGGATCGTTTGAGAAATTGTTTATTTTAACTAAAGTATCAATCAAACATTTTGATCAAAAGCACACAAAATGATAGAGCGACCCCGGGAGCATTTATCTAAAAACATAGTGAATCGAAAATTTTTTAGAATTACTACAGACGTTCATTTTTCTACTCAGCGCCGGTTCTGAACAGTTTTGCGCCCAGTACTGTTAGATAGATACTAGTTAGATGATACTGTCATTACACCTACTAAAAAAGGATTAAATTATTAAATGTGATATATTGTGGTAATTAACGAATCGATCTATACCAACTAGACTCCGCAGTGGTCGCAACTGAATTTGGAATAGTGTGCCAAAAAATTGTTTTTGTAAAATTTTCACTTTTTAACGGACCAAATAGGAGGATTTTAGCTGCGTGACCACTGTTTTTTATAGACGCGTTTTGTGTGAGGGAGGATATGGAATTGATTGTTGGTGATTGTCGGTATATTTACCAGTACCATCCTATTCATATGATCTTTTATACTCTAAGTCCTCTTCTAGGATGGATCTTTTATACTCTAAGTCCTCTTCTAGGATCTAGTGTCTAGGACACTAAAAGTTACCAGACAAGAATGATTGAGAGACTTTTTATTATTATTACCATATCCATACCATAATCGGTCCTGCTATGTAGAAGTACCCACGTCAAAAATACTTCATTTGGTGCACATTTTTTTTTCATATCGAACCACTAAGAACATTTCAATTTTATAAAGTTTATCAATTATCATCAGGACTAGTCGACTAGATAAATATGCTAGCTACTGGGTGTGTAAAATGCGTGTTAAATTTACCTACTGTTTTATTTTTCCCTCAATCTTATTTGAAAAATTGGTCAACTCTAGTAATTTTACCAAGACAGCTTAATCGTGATGTTGAGATCAAATTTATTGTGAGGCAATTGATATCCAGAGTGAAAGCAGTTGTTAAATGCAAATAATAAAAAAAATAGCTGTGCTCGATTTGTGAAGGCAAAATAATTGAAAAATGCTCTAATTTGAGATAATTTAATCGATTCCTTAAATTTAAAAAGAAACGAAAGTTTCTTCAATGAAAAACAGCATCATTGAAGAAAAACGATTGACCTGCTAAGTACAAGAGAAATATTGGTGCTGTCTATCTTGTTCCACATTGAAACGAAAACGAAATAAACGTAATGAACGATAGTAAAATGTAGCATCAGCTTTTGGGCAAACTGTCCTCATCAATTTCCCTGTCCTTACCAATTGAATTTTTCTTCAATTTCCAATTTTTTCAAGCTAATATAATCACCTTGTTATCTGCCAAAAACTACCTCAAAAAATACTGAAAAGATGATTGATCTTTAGTCGACTAAGACGATATAGCACCAATTTCAAACACCAATTTTATAAAATTTTAGAACAAGAACATTCCTCCTTTAACACTCAGTGTTTGATTTTAAAAGACTTTTTATATGATGATTCAATGATTTTTAAATTAAGTTTCATTAAGAAATTTATAAACCCTAATTTAAAAGTTTTACGGATTGAAACTATCTGAAAAATCCCATGAAGTTAAGGTATGCCAGAGATGAGAAACTCTGTTGAAAAAATCATGTTAAAGTTTGACAGTTTAAAGAATAATTTTTTCTGAACGATGACGGCCTGCCATGTTTTCAAATGTCCAAAGGATTACACACTACCCTTTGCTTCTTAACATTAAAACAACTCAACGAATTTAAGTTACTTCACTTATGAAGTAGACAAATAATTGTATTTTATGTACACTGGAAAAAAAATTAAAGACAAACACATCTCAAAGTTAACAGTTTATTATTCAAACAATTTTATCAAACAAGTTTATCATTCAAAATGCTTACCAACACTTTTACGGGGAATGGGACAACTATACGCACGTGAACATTTTTATAACAACAGAATGAGGTTTATACATAGTGTTACTTGCAATATAACAATAGTTGAATAAATAAATACGATTCCCGTGAAAAAAAAATTTCTAATTTGAGATAATTTAATCGATTCCTTAAATTTAAAAAGAGAACGAAAGTTTCTTCAATGAAAAACAGCGTCATCGAAGAAAAACGATTGACTTGCTAAGTACAAGAGAAATATTGGTGCTGTCTTTCTAGAACCGGGTACTGTATTAGTCATTGCTTAATTAAAATTGAATCGAGTCTTCCAGTTAGCAATCTGCTACAGTAGAGCTCTTCCATCTAAAACAAAAATTTAAATTTGTATGGAGTATAAAACGAGTAGAACATAAGAAACTATAATATTAAATAGCAATAGACAAAAATTGCCCTTAATCCATGCCTTTACATAATCGTAATATCATGTTCCGCTGTCTGCTAGTAAGACGTGCATCGAAACGTATGGCCGGTATAATTAGTTGCATTTTGGAGTTTAAGATATTCAACAATTATTGTAGGTATGGCATCAAATTTATTTTAGGCTGGGTGCTGCAAGAATTTTGTCTGTATTGAATGAAGATTGAACGATAATTTTATGCCAGATACCGTTTCGTCATGTATAACAATTTTAAAAATCTTTTCACATCTTTCACCAACATATAGGCAAGTTCTTTTCTTCGGCAAACGCCGAAAATTCCACAAATTAGAGCTTCCTATGTCAACCAACTAAGTCAAATATTCAAAAATCTTTTCAAATAATTAAATTTAGAGAATTCACTACAAAACGCGTAAATGGTAACAAGCTTTTGTAAATTGATATTTCGTAAAATTATGACCAATTATAGCTCTCATAATCTTTACGAGGAGTCATTTTACAAAGCCTCCTAAGTTAACGCAATGTTTACGCGTGTTGAAGTGAATCATTTTAATAATTCTTTACCTTACACATTAGAAAAGTATTTTTTGCATCTGATATAAGTGTTAATTATAATAAATTATAAACTGACGTCTCTGGATTAAGTTTAAATAAATTGAGTTTCATTAAGAAATTTATGAACCCTAACTTAAAAGTTTTACGGATTGAAACTATCTGAAAAAACCCATGAAGTTAAGGTATGCCACAGATGAGAAACTCTGTTGAAAAAATCATGTTAAAGTTTGACAGTTTAAAGAATAATTTTTTCTGAACGATGACGGCCTGCCATGTTTTCAAATGTCCAAAGGATTACACACTACCCTTTGCTTCTCAACATTAAAACAACTCAACGAATTTAAGTCACTTCAATTATGCAGTAGAAAAATAATTGTATTTTATGTACACTGGAAAAAAAATTAAAGACAACCACATCTCAAAGTTAACAGTTTATTACTCAAACAAAGAAAAAATGCTTGCCAACACTTTTACGGGGAATGGA
Source organism: Diogma glabrata (assembly GCA_963693315.1). Taxonomy (NCBI): domain Eukaryota; kingdom Metazoa; phylum Arthropoda; class Insecta; order Diptera; family Cylindrotomidae; genus Diogma; species Diogma glabrata. Next base: position 343,427,569 of record OY856187.1, read on the forward strand.
ACAACTATACGCACGTGAACATTTTGATGACAACAGAATGAGGTTTATTTAAAATACACAGTGTTGTGTTACTTGCAATATAACAATAGTTGAATAAAGTTAATAACGATTCCCAAGAAAAAAAAAATTCTTTGGTTTTAATTGAACTATATTTTATTATTAAATAAACATTACGTGCGGTTTTCTCAACTACACCGCTCTGTACCTGTGCGCTGTTGAATTTATTTGGGAGTTCGAGTCATTATAACCGCCCCTACGGCGAGGTTGAGTGAGACAACTGAACAATTTCTCAGTTACACCATATGCTAGTTAGTGAATCATTCCATTCAGTTGTGTCGGGGAAAAATATTATATTTCCACGATTAAAATAGAAATTAGAATTTATTTTTAAATTGCTTAGTGCGATTCGTTTTCGGTTTCTTTAATTAAATTTACGTGCGTACTTTTAGTACGTAATGAAATAATAAACAACACAGTTATGTATTTGTCACCATGATATCGCACAGCACTTGCACGCAACACAATCTCCATTCAGCAAATCAAAAGTTTCGACGTGAAATATTCGACGAATAAATTTGTTCGAATAAGGAATAAGCTCGCTAGACATAAGTTTCGTTTTAATTTTTCTTTAAAATTATTTCACAGGCTAGTTTTATATCGAATAACAAAAAGCTAGATATCATAGCAATCAAATATATTTACGACAACCAAAATATCAAGAAGTTTCTGAGATATCGTGTCCATAAAAAGACTCACACACGGACAGGAATGTAATCGCATAAGCTATCTCTTATAGCTTTCGATAAGCGCAAATTGCCAAAACTCTTTGGTTACAATTTATGGCTGCATCCAACATTGCCTGAACTTTAAATGAAGAAAATAGTCAAATCAAAAGAAAATTCCCGATTCCTCTTACCAAAACATTTTTTCAATCCGATTCCATATAAATGACCAATGGATGGACAATTTCATTATAACAAAAATTTGTTTATTGTTGTGTAACTTTTTGATACAAATATCCGATGAAGACAAATAAAAATTCCCAACTATAGTTCGTTTATCCGATTGATAAATATTGGCGTAAATGATTCCAAAGCATTCTCCGATTACTACTAGAGATGGATAAAATATTCATAACGAAAACAAGTTTTACATATCCACTAAAAAGCTATGTAGGTTCACCTTGAGTTTCAGACAAAACGGACTCTCAACTCTGCTAAATTTTTCAAACATCCCGACGCCCTTTGTGTGACACAAATTTGTTTTTTTTTTATGCACAATATACAACAAACCAGGATAACGTCTCCATTTGTACTACACATAGCTCCAGCAAAACCTTATCATATTCCACATCTAGCGCTAAAAGTTACATAATTAAAAGGATTATCAAAGCAAGTGCTTTTTGTAGTGAAAGAAATTTATCAATTCAAAATATTTCAAATCCAAAGAACAATGCAAATTTCTACAAATTCTAGATGACGTCTGATCAATTCGAAATTGTGTTTTTGGTATAGAAAAGATTAAATGCCAGAAAAAGTTTTGATATTCGGCTTCATAGAGCTTTAAAAATCAAAATTAAGCTACATATACAATTCTACAAATATGATCCCATCCATAATCCTAAATATGATTCCATATTAGGATGAATATCCAAAGTTAGAATATATTTCATATATCCACAACTGAAACGCAATGGTCAATCTGACTCCTGTTCCACTTTTAACGGAATATGCTCAATTTTACATAAACTCAGAGACTTTTTGAAATGGGTGGAATATATAATGAAAAATTAGTGGCAAACCAGCACAATCAGAATGTCAATTTCACAAAGTTAAGGTCAAACCGACTGGTGTTCGATATCAAGTGTGTTCGGTTCAACTGAAATTGATTTGTTTTTGTGGTTTCGACTCGTTATTGTGATTGAACAAATATAGTCAAAATAAGAATAATCAAGAAGAGAAAATTTCCAAATAAAGAAAAATATCATCTTGTTTCACATCAAAACCTGGATAAAAAGTTTACCACATTTCAATAATGTCTGCTTTGCCTTTCTCAGATTTATCTTGACTAAAAAAGTCAGAAGCGTTTCGCAATTAAAATTTGTTAAAAATATTATAACCGATTGCTTGCATACCCCGATTTTCTAAACATAATTTTCTAAACACGTTCCTAAATAATTAGTAACATAATTCTCAAAATGAAATTGATATTTGGCACATAAGCTTACTGAACACAGGAAGAATTAATTGTTAACAAAAATTTTTTGAATAAAAAACTAATTTCGAATTATGCCGGTATCATTGATTCGGCATCTGTTTAAAACACTACGATATTTCCCTTAACATTAATTCTCAGAGAATATTCATATCATTAAAGTTTTAAAATTGACGTTTATCGACGGTTTTAAAATAATTAAGATTAATTTTAATTTAAAACGAATATGGTTTGAAATTAAAACCCTCTTGTCATACCTTTTAATTAATAACGTATTCTAAAAATCAAAGGTTCCGACAAAACAAAATGTTCATGATAAGCGTCCGATGTGAAGAAATTCGTCGAAAATATAAGAATAACACCAACGCAAAATAATTTGAAATTTAATTCCTACAATTTACACATATCCTATTCACCTCATCAAATTTTATATTATTATTAAATTTAATATTAATTCAAATGATGTCGATAATCTTTTAAGCATTTCAAATTATCGGTTTCTGGTTTAATAAATTCTAAACGTTACTTTTATATACATAGAGGGTTGTTTGATCTGACTGTACCAAAAAAAAATTTAATAGGAAAACAAACATCAAAATATAACACTAAACCTAAGCTTATTTATATTATATTTCGTTATGATTATTATTTGAAAAATACCTTTTGAACCCTTAATATTATTTAAAGCACCAGAGAAAAAGAAGCAAGTTATTGCAGCTTTTAATATTTTCATAACCAGACAAAGTTTAATATAAAAGGGGTTGAATATCATAAAAAAAATTCAATATTTTATTGATAAGTGAAAAATCAATTATGTTAAGATGAATTGGGGGAGAGTAGAGGGGATGTATATATAAATATATATTTTAGACGTTTTTATCAATTTGTTATAGGTTTTATAAGTTTTGATTAAAAAATACATTTGATTGCAGGTTCAAAATGATTTGGTAGAATTTATGGTTTTTATTCGTGTAATTTGTGAGGACTGAGGATTATGGTTATGATAAACCAATGATGCACAAATATGTTTTTTGATTTATTTTGTTTTACTCCAAACAGTTCAAAAAATGGTAGCTCAACATTTTCTTTGTTTAGCTGAGATGGCTGGAACAAACAACCGTTAACAGCCGCAACAACTTTTAGCCTGTTTAAGTTTCCAAACATTTAAACAGATTAAATTTTTAATTCAGTAAACTAGTTGTGATATAACATCACTCCGATGGAAAATCTCCCATCATGAATATAAGAACAGAATCTAAAAAATCATCTAAAAATCCATACAATTTTCGACCGATCTAGTTTCGAACCAATAAGAAAATTTTAAACTTAAAAAAGTTTATCAGTCTCATCAGGGCATGCCGACTAGAGAAACTACCGACTAGAGAAATGTCAACGCTTATAAACCAAAAATTAGATCAAATTTTGCTGGCATTTAAAACATTAGCACTAAATCAAAATAGGAATCGTTAAACATTGTCAAACAACAAAATTGTCAATGAATGTGAAAAAGAAAAGGCTTTCAAAGTGGAACGTGTACAGTCTGAGTGCTCATGATGCACGCTGGTGCAATGGCGGACTTCATCACCAGTTTTATAAATATAGCAAACGGCTGAAGATTATTTTCTTTTTTTTTGTCTAAAGAGACAAACTGGAATTTGATAGACTTCTCACTGAGAATAGTATATTCTTGTATGAGCTAGAAAGGCAGATCTTCACGAAGATGAAGTTTCCCGGAACGAGCGTAGCAAGTGGAGGGAATCATCCGAGTGAAGAATTGCCTTCATCCTAAGCGAATACAAGATACTATTTTATCCACGACTACAAATATTTCAAATAATTTCATTCATGTTTTCCTGTACAAGTTTGTATCGCCATATTGAATGAAATGAAAAACAAAATCAAACATGTTTGTTTATTTTAGATTTTATATATGTATTGTTTTTGTTTTAACTGGTTTATATTACTAAACCAACAAATCAAGTTTTTAATTTGTTAGGGGAATTTTGAATAAATAAAGCGTAATAAAAGAAATAAAAAAGAATTTGATATATAGAAAAGGAATGAATACAATTACAATGAAAGATATACGCATGGAAAGTATATATTCTTTAGTAGTCGTGGATAAAAGAAATTTCCTTCATCCAAGTATATATTTGAACAATACAATAATTAGTTGTTACCGTCTTTTGTTCTGTTTGATTGAAAGAATAAAACGCCAAGCATTAGATCATAAAAATTCTTTATTTCTTGTAAATATTTATGTCCTTTATTAGGATCATGAGTATAGTTGAATTAATTAATTAATTCAACTATACCCATAAATCAAATACAGCCAAAGCAAATACTTTAGACTTTATTGGGATCTTCAGTACGAAATAATTTGCCAACTTAAATTACTTGCACAAAACTTAAAAACCTTACTACCTTTTAAGTTAATTTGTGCAAGTAATTTAAGTTGGCAAATGATTTCGTACTGAAGATCACAATAAAGTATTTATAAAAGTATTTGCTTTGGCTGTATTTGATTTATTAGTAAAGGACCGTAATATTTACAAGAAATAAAGAATTTTTATGATCTAAAGCTTGGCGTTTTATTCTTTCAATCAAATAGAACCAAAGACAATAACAACTAATTTATCCAGTTAGATCAGATTCAGTTTATGTGTTATACAAAACATATATACATTGAACAAAGAAAACTTCATTCAATACAATAATTTTAATTGCCATAAGTAATACAAGGATGCTATGTACACTAACTTATAATGTAAGTTTACTTAGCACAAGAATATATTACTAAGCTTAAAGGCAATTAAAATCAACAACCATAATTGTATTGTCCAACGTAGCCATGCATAACTATAGTGTCTAACTCAAATGCCTTCGAAAAAGTTGGCAGGATACTTATGGATCGAAGGTCTTTCAGAGTTAATCGAAAGAAGTTCTTAGGAATCGGAGGAACCCTGCATTTTGGAATTGGAGAAACATATTGCAGGAAAACTATAGAAGTAGCTTTGATGTGATTAAAAAAATGAGGGGGTGATTATTGGAAGAACTATTTTGAGAAATTTGAGAGCAAGACCAATTAACATGACCAGTTACAGTTAATTTAATACTTGACATAGCAGATTCAGTTTCATTTCACGTTATATTGGAAAATTGAGAATGACCTGGTCCAGGCGAAATTTGTTTCGGCATGCTTAGTTAGGGGATGAATTTCCACAACTCTTTGAAGTCCAGGTTATTTGAAATATGCTTATTCATAAAATTTTATTTTCAAACATTTAATTTTTTCTTTATGGGGTGGTCCTAAAGCTGAACTATTTGGTTAGCTAGTTTGAGTGACACTCGATCTATTGTGCTTAACCCTGATTTTCTTATGCGACCGATGACGTTAATGGTACTGTAGGATGTGCAATGTGTTTAAATCCGTGTCCTTTAACATAGTTAATGAATAATGAAGCAGTTTGTACTTATTTTTTGTGGTAGAGGAAGTGTTTGTCTCAATCTTGATGTATGTTTATTCGGTCCGGCCGACGAGTTGCAGAAACTGCATTTGTCAGAGACAGCGAGGTCTAGTTTGTGGTGGTGTTCAAATATTTAGTAGCTTTGTTTGTTTGGTTTCAAAGAGACACATAGTAAAGGTTCTAAACCATACCCCTTATTCGGTGTGCTTGATTTCTGCAATTTATAAGGTAGTCAACCAAAGAATTGAATCATGGTTACTATTTATCTCTCGGAGTAAATTGATTACAAGCATCTGACGTATTGAAAAGCAAAATTAATTATTATAGATACCAGTGCGCTGTAGGGTCAATATGTGAACAACCATGACTTAAGAATTATTTATTTTTATAAGAAGTGTAGTAGGAATTACAAAATGTGTCACAACAACACATAGATACCTTTTAAGACGTAGGTCCCACTACAACATGCGTCTTGAGGTATAGGTGGACGCTTTTTTTAAATCTTTGTAGATTGAAGGCATTCGGGCAAAGCATTCCATGTGTACGATGTACGCACAAAGAAATCCTTTTGCATTCTATTACTATGACAGTGAGTAATCTCGACCATCCGACCGCCCGCACAAACCGATTGACGAGTAAAACGGGGAAAAACATATGTCTGAGGCATTATGGACCTGATTTCATCCGAGCACTGCTGGTGACGATATTTATAAAAAACAACGAGATCAGCAACAGTGCGACGATGTTGCAGGGAATCAAGATCTAATGTTAAATCTCGATCACCAACAATTCGTATAGCCCGCTTTTGAACAGATTCCAAAAGAGCCAGGATAATAACAGATGCAGCGCCCCAAACTTGACAACAATACTCCATGCAGGGACGAATATAGGACTTATAAATGTGGAGTAATTGATGCGAAGTAAAATATTTTTTACATCTATTGAGGAGGCCGAGTTTTCTTGACGCGCTCTTTGCCATGGCCCTTATATGATCGTTCCAGAGTAAGTCATTGGATATTGTGACTCCCAATAAACGTATGCTTTCACATTCGTCTATTTGGTCGTCACACATATTAATTAAAATATCGTTGGGAAACTCGGTCTTTGATCTGGAAACAATCAATAGCTGTGTTTTGGTGGAATTAAAATTGACCGAATTTTTGTCACCACAATCGGCGACTTTTTTAGGTCCTCGTTTACATTTATGGCAGCGTCTCTCCGGACGGGATTTATTCGTTCATGCATTTTACCCTTTGAAGATAGGGGGACGAATGACTTGTGCAGTGTACTATCATCTGCAAAAGTATTTATTGGGTTACTGGTGATTTGCAACAGTTCGTTGATATACATTAAAAATAAAGTGGGAGATAAAACTGAGCCTTGGGGTACACCAGCGGTTATTAATTTAGACTCAGAAGAAGCCATCTATAGATACCAAGATGTATCGGTTAGACAGAAAATTTTGAATCAACTTCACGACTGCGGGATGAAAACCGTACGCAACGAGCTTGTTGATCAAGTTGGCATGCCAAATTCGATCAAATGCTTTTGAGATGTCTAATGCGATCACGTACGTTTCACCACCTTTCTCAAGTTTGCTATTCCAAAGATGTGCCACATAGTTCAATAGATCGGTTGTTGATCTTTTGTTTCTAAAACCGTATTGGCTGTCAGATATCAAATGGTTGTCTTCCAAAAATTTGGATATGTGTGAATTAATATAGTGCTCGTATATTTTAGACATGACTGGGAGTAAGAAACTTAATGCCATTCCTAGAGAGCGCTCCCGAGCACTAGACTCCAATTGTCTCATAAGCCCCATAGTTACTATTGCAATTAAAATGAAAAGGTGTAATTTTGAAGTTAAAAGGGGAAGCCGGAACCATAAAATATTGGGACTGGTCCTACACTTTACTCAATTGAAAAAGCTTGTAGAAGTAAAGAATGGTACCAACAGGTGAACACACAAGGGGCAGTGGTAACGCAGTGGTAACCCAGTTTTCTTCAACAAAAACTTCTTCAAAGTGAAAATGGAGTACAATCCGAACCAGCCGATCGATCGCATGTTCACAGACATAACATAAGCGACCTACGACCATCTGTAACTCGTAAAAGTACCATGGATGACTTTTTAGAGCTATATCAGATAAACATTTTAGTTCTTCTTCTGAGTGGATTAGATATATTAATCTAATGTAATGATTCTGTTTCTCCTAAACATACGTAAACTGGCATAACGTTGAAGTTCGAAGATTCCTGCTGCTCTATACATCTTTTTGCTATTACCCATCCAAAAATTGTTTGTTCTGCTACCATAGATTATTCCTTAAGATTATTCGCTGCCCCCAGTCCCTATGTAGTACACCTTTGTACCTAGTAGAATATTTACTGAATTGAATTAAATTTAAGATCTGCTAAATCTAATCCAGCAATTTGCTCCCAATCCGTTGTATCGAAATTTTTGGCAAGTATTTCCACTTCAATCTTTGGGACTAACATGCCTTTACTTCAAATTTTTTCTGCTAATATTTGCAATAACACCTTGCCTCGCCTCCATCTAACTTATTTAATAAAACATATATATTTAGCACCCAAACATTTTAACCCACGAATGGCTTAATTCTAAATGCATTAATATTTGCTGTTGATGCATTTGTAATTGATGTTTGCTTGAGAGTTTACCGTGGGCCGTTTTTTATCATAGCACCTAATTAGTTTCTGGAGAGCTTCGTTGTAATTCGCTTCTGTTATGTTCATATTGCGCAGAAAGCGTTCAGCATCACCTTTTAACAAGCTTTTAAGGTATTGAAATTTTTGCGAAAAACGTTTTGAACCAGTTGAATGCATTCTGTCGAATAGGAGGATCTAATGTGTGGTAATTATTGCAAAAGTTTAATTAAATAATTTTTTGGCGTTCAAATATTATGCGAGCATTTGTTTTATTTAATTTTTTCTTCCTAAAAATAAAACGAACATGGGCAAACAATTTACCAAAAATAAAAGAAATCAAATTATTTATATACGTTACGGGCACAGGTTACGGGTACGGTACATTTTTTATTTATTTTTATCATCAATACCTCACAGAAAAAAATTATTGTGCATTTAGTTTTTGTTCTTTGTCAAATTGAATGAAATTTTGAAATTCAATCAACAATCATCATACAATAATCATGGTGTAATGTTTCTAAGCTGAGTTACTAATACTTTTGTTGCGTAATATTTTGTTTTTGTTGCTTTCATTCAGGTGTTTTATATTCTTTTAGTGGAACTATTTGCTCTAAAGATTTTATTTTCTCTTATTTTCCAAAACGACGTTCTTTTGTACATTGTACTCTATAATCGTGACAATTCTTTTTCAGTTTCATAGTGCCTACACCAGTGATTCTCAACCGGTGGTACGAAGAAAAAGTTTAGTGCTCCTCGAATATTTTTATATTGATCATCCGTTATAATTTTATTTTATTTGAGTGCTTTTTTCCCTCCTCAAATGCGAATACTATTTCACAACTATATTTTCATGCGGGCTTAATCCCTTGTGAACATTTTTATATCCATTTGTGTAAAATCATTTTCATTAAATAACAAGCTTTGGTATTTTCATGTAATTTTATAGTTTTTAAATCAAAGCAAACATGAAAAAATATAATATGAATTTTGAATCGACTGACTATTACCGCATTTACAGCGACAAATCAAACTAGTATAGATAGTATATTAATTTGCATCTTGTCATATTTAATATGAGTTTACAACGTAGATTGTAATTTAAATCTTTTATGCTGTAAACACATTTTAATTTAGTTTAGATTAAATTGGTATCTGTCAAACTTTTAAAAAAGAATTGAAAAGTATGATAACTAGCTAGAGACCATTCCTCAAATTATTTGTTTGATGTTGAAAAATATTTGACGGAGAAAAGAAATTTGATGATTTAAATTTTTGGGAAAAGGAGCCGGTGTAAAAATCAAACATTTTTATTTGCAATGGTATTCGCAGCATGAAGTATTAAATTGAAAATAATTTGATTTGTAGTAAACCTAGATATCAAATTAGTTGCAAGCTTTTAAAATAAAATGTGTCTACAGCACAAATTTAAATTATACATGTACTAATTTGTTATGTCGCTGTAAATGCGTTATATGTTGTCGATTTCTAATTTAATGTCGATTTAATAATTTATAATATATGACGTTTTTATTCGCCTACATATTAAAGTGTTGCTTTATTACTGTGATATACGGCCTTAAAGTGTCACTTTTTAACCATATATTTTGTTGTCATAGTTACGTCGAAAAAAGTAAAAAGCATTTGTATTTGTTTAAATTCTATGAAAAATAAAAATTTTTATCAAAGCAACCCTTAAATTCAAAATTTCATTATTCAATTAAAATAGTTATTATCACTTGTTGTCATGGTTATACAATAATTTGGAAAAAAAACAAATATTTTGTCAAAGGCTACTTGTTCCACATATTTTTATTTGAAAATTTATGCTAATTTATAATTTTAAATTAGAATAAACAAATTTTTTTTTAATATTTTGCTTGCGGCGAATAAAAAATAGTATATGATGCACGGACGTAAGCTATTTTGGACTTAATGTGGGTGCAAATCTCGGCTAGCGATTCGATTTGCAAACTCTACATCCATCCAAAATCTTTAGCTTTACGTCCTAGCATCATAATGTACTATTTTTTCAAGCAGGCTTAATTCCCTGTGAAAATCTTATTTTTCCTCTAGTGTAAAAATAATATTGTAGTTGTTATGGTATTTTCATATAATTTTATTAAAGTTTTAAAACAAAGAATGTGAAGTGGTGAAGAAGAAAGAAAAGAATGTGAAGAATCCATGAAAAAATAGAATATGAAATTTGAATGTTATTTTGTGGATTTCTAATTTAATAATTTCTAATAAATATCGTTTATATTTACTAATCATAGAAAAAATTATATTTCCACGTTCGTGAAATTGCCCCATTCGATTGCATTTCTTACGCGGGATTAAAACGTTTAAGTGAACCAATTTTCACTCAGGAAAAAATAGCAAAATATTTTTAATATCCTTCTTACGCGTAAGAGTAAAATTTTTATTTTTTTTATTTCACTCCATTGGAGTCGATTTTATTATTTTAGAAAAAGAAAATTAGTAGTTTTTCCTCGTCTTTCTTATTTATTTTAATAACAATACTTGCATAATTGGACAAACCAATTCGAAAAATAGTATATTTTTCTTTTTTATACGAAGAAAATCATCAAATTTGAAGCAAAAATTATATGTGTGAGTATTTGAAAAAAAATTAATCCATTCGGCAACAACAAGTATAGACTTATTTTTGTTTTCTTACAATCATAATTGTGTGCGTTATTAGACTTAATAGAATAAAATAAACAACTGTTAATTTTATTCTGTTATACGATTGCAGCGGAACACAATATTAGTATTTTATTGGGTCAGTGTTTAATGACATATTTTATTTTTCGAGCAAAAGCTTACAAATTTACGAGAGAGTAAAATTCATTAAACACGAACACAATACAACGTTTTATCCTTCCGACAGAAGAACATATATTAATATAAATTTAATTATTTTAAATTTCATGGATAAATAAGTAAAACGATCTAGAAAAAAACGAATCCTATTTTATTTATTTGTACCATTAATTCCAACAATTAAATAAATTTGATACAATTTCGATCCCTATTTAATTGTTTGGTATTTTGAAAAGGAAATGAAAGACAACAAAGTCCTAACTGATAATGCTGATAAGAATTGAGAAACCAAAAATCAATCATAAAAAATACTACCTTTTTTCACAATGGAAATTTGATTCAATTTAATCGTAAAATCTTTTGCCTTTTTCAATATTCGAGAGAGGGACATGCGCATTAGTTAGAATTTATTAGTTTTTGTATAATAAGAGCGAAAATGTTTTTGAAATTTTTTTTATAAAATACAATCAAATTATTCATAAAATACTATCAAAAAATTTATTTCAGAGTTCAATGCAGTTAAATAAATTGTTTTGTCTTTCCGGCAATTATAAATATATAGTTTATTTTTGTTTTTAGAACTATAATTGTGTGCGTTATTAGTTTTAATAAAATAAAATAAACAGATGTTAATTTTATTCCGTTACTGCGGAGCACTATAAAACAATTTGTTTGATTTTATTGAACTCTGAAATAAATTTTTTTTTGTGATGTATAAAAAAATCAACCAAAACGTTTTCGGTCTGATTATATAAAAACAATAAATTCAAACTAATGCGCATGCCTCGAATATTAAGAAGGCAAAGCCTACAACGATTAAACTGAATTGAATTTCCATTGTGAAAAATTAGTTTTTTTATGCTTCTTTATTGGTTTCTCAGTTTTCATTCAAAATTTTTTGTTTCTTAATATTTGTTTTACATGTTTTATCAATGAATTTTAAAATAATTTAAGTAAATTAATACATGAGAGTAAAATGCATTAAACAAGAAACCGATACAGCATTTTATATTTCCGACAGAGAAACAGAGGGATAAAACGTTGTATTGGGTTCGTGTTCAATGTATTTTGCTCTCTTGCAAATTTAAAACTTTGTAAATTTTTGCTCGAAAAATAAAATGACCCAATAAAATACTAATATTGCGTAGTAATCGCGCAACAGAATAAAATTATTAGTTGTTTATTTTATTCTATTAAGACTAGTAACGCACACAACTATGGTTGTAAGAAAATAAAAATAAACCCATATTTGTAGTTGCCAGAAGGATACATTTTTTTTCAAATCCTCACAAATTTAATTTTTGCTTCAAATTTGATGCTTTCCTTCGTGCTAAAAATAAAAATATGTAATTTTTCGGAATGGTTTGTTCAATTATGCAAGTATTGTTATTAAAATAAACAAAAGGGATTACGTAAAAATACGAATTTCTCTCATAAGGAGTGAAATAAAAAAAATTAAAATTTTACTCTTACATTAAAAAGGGTATTAAAAATATATAGTGCGTTTTGCTGTTTTTTCGTGAGTGAAAGTTGCTTCACGTAAACGTGAACCGTTTACATCTTGCGTAGGAATTTCATTTATTTTTATGATATTAATAGTAGATTTTTAAACAAGTGGTGAAAACGTCTCTTTTTGCGTGACTGAACGGTTTGTCCACGAGACGCGATAGCATCGAGAGGAATAAGTTCAGGAACGCAAAAACGTTTTTACCACGCGTAGAAAACGCTATTTTTTCTACGCTTGTAAATATAAATGATAATATTTACAAATTCATCTACTAAAAACTTACAAAACGACATATCTAAATTTAACAGTGTAAAAAATTAAAAATTATATATCGCATTTTTATCAGTGTAAAATAATGTTGTTATTGTGTTCGCCTACAGATGGCTTAATAACAAGCGAACACAATTATAAAGGAGCCCATCCACTTGGTTTGTGTTTATAGAATGTTTTATAGTGTATGGTGAAGTTTGCAAACCAATTTGACGGTTTGCGAATTGGTTTTAGTAAAATCAAAACGCTTTGAAGGAAGAGTTTATTAAAATAACAATAGAAATTGACATCTATAATTATTGTAAGTTTATCAACCAAGTTTACAAACACGTTTCATAATGTATGGTAAATATGCAAACAAGTTTGTAAACCATGTTTTGAAACATGTTTCAAAGTGGATGGGCTGCATTATAACTTTATTTTATACTGGTAAAAATGCGATATATAATTGTTTATTTTTTGCACAGCCAAATTTAGATATGTCGATTTGTAAGTTTTTAGTAGATGAATTTGACAATATGAATAATGAGAATAGTTCATATGTTTTCTCTAAAAACAGATATTACAGATATTTTTTTTACCGAATGGAAGTCATCCTTTAAAGTATAAATTTAAAAAATTGTAGGTAAAGTTTCAATTAAAAACAAATATAAATAAATTTTTTAATAAAATTCATTTATTTATTTAATAAATTTTTTTTAATTTTTTTTTTGGCGGAAAGAACTCAGAGAATATATTTTATATCTGACAGTTAATTATTGGAGGAAAAAATTATACGATATATCTGATACAAATTTTATTCTGTTGCTCCGATTTCTCCGATATAGAAAAAAAACACACTCATCTCATTATTATTTTAATTAATTAATTACACACAATTGATAGAATGATTATAGTTTCGATTCGATTCGATTCGATCAAAATATTCAAAATATTCAATCCCTTCAAAATACTGCGATATTGACAGAAATAAACACAGCAACCGAAACAACAACAGAAACAGTAAATCAAATTCAATCTCTAATATTCAATCAAATATTCAATTCTTTAAATAACCACCACCTGTAGGCGACCACCGAAACTTATTTACTTTCAGTCCTAGTGACTGAAAACATTTTCAGTCACTACGTAGAAAAAGTTTCCCTTTCACATAGGTTTTACTATATATTAAAATGACATTTTCGTAGTTTGAAGTAGAAAAATATATAAACGATATTTATTATAAATAATTAAATAAGAAATCGACAACATAACATTCAAAATTCATATTCTATTTTTCGTGGTTGCTTTGATCTAAAAACTTTATAAAAACATGAAAATACCATAACAACAATAATTTGTTATTTAGCGAAAATGATTTTTTCTATGATAGCATATGAAAAGTCTATTTTCATCACGCCTTATGCCCTGTGAAAATGAGTTCTTTTTCCACTAGTGTAAAAAGAATAAAAAATTGTAGTTATACGTTTTCATATAATTTTACAAAGTTTTTTAAAAAACGCAACCATGAAAAAATAGATTATAAATTTTGAATGTTATGTTGTCGATTTCTAATTTTATAATTTATAATAATTAACGATTATATATATACTATCATAGAAAAAATTGCATTTCCTCGCGAGATAAAAACGTTTTTCGTTTGTAAACATGTCTCACTCGATGCTAGCGCGTCTCGTAAACAAATGTTCACTCACGAAAAAACAATGTTTTCATCTCTTGTAGGAAAATATACTATTACATTAGTGGAAAAAGACATTTTTACAAGAGATTAAGCCTTCATTAAAATAGAATTTTTTATGCTATTGTAGAAAAAAAATTTTAATATGTGAAAGGAGTGAGAAAAGTGCTCGAATAAAATAAAATTGTAACTGTTAATAAATAAAAAGAAATTCGCAGACCACAAAAGTTTTCCGGCCGATCTCTAATGGTCCGCGAACCCCCGGTTGAGAAACGCTGAACTAAACAATGGTGATAAATTAATTTAAAAATTATATAGATAAATTTATATGCATAATTGAAAGATTATTTGCTAAAACTTTTTTAATTTACTACAACTACCATTTTTTTTTAATAAAATAAAAAACATTTTAATTTTTATTGTTTCTTTCTTCTCCATCATCAAAACCTAAAATTATATTTAATACATATTATATTTAATTGGTGTTCGAAAACGAATGAGCTGATAACTTTTAAATCTTTGAGTTACATTTTCTTATATTTGTGTCCTACGCAACAGCCTACAATATAAAGCTTTTATTGGGAACTTCTCCTATCAATTTCAAAATTTAGTTAGAGTTTCAAAAGCATTCAACAAAACTTAATAAATGAAATATTAATTAAATTTGCATCTTAATTATTTGTTGGATCAGATTAAATTTCTTATGTTTTACTCTTTTGTAAATCCTTTTTCTTAAATTTTAACTAAGAAAAAGCTATGACGTCAAGTAACTATTATGTTTCCAATACAATATTTTCTGAACTTATGGTTCAATCCGATAATGTATATCAGTATGTATATCTCTCATTTGCTTTTCATTCTTTCTTCGATCTAAGTAACTATGGAATCAATATAATCGAAGAAAATAATATTTAGTGTGTTTAAGTTGGAAAAGGAAGCTCGAAAAAACACACCCTTGCTTTGCTACCGACACATTTGTATAAAATTTTACATTTATGACTTAAATTTTTTGATTAAGTTTATGATTATCATATTTATTTTACTGTATTTCATTTGGTAATAACTAAGGCCGCACGAACAAACAAACACACGACAACAATTTTAATCTAATTAATAGTTATATGTATTTGATTTGAAACTTTGTTTAGTGTCAATTACATTTTAATTTTAATTTCATGAACCTATTAAAAGAAATGTCGTTATATTTTTGGTTTTTTTATCTTATTTTAAATTTACACATATACATACTTATAAGTATTATTGCACGCAACGAAAATCTTCTTCAATTTCATTTAATTCATAAAAATTATTTCCAGGTAAAACGATATAAATTTATAACTTTGCCGGGAGCTTTAAATAAGAAATTCTCTTTTTGTTTTTTATACAACCATGATTACAGTAATTATTTTTTATAAGGATTTGCTTTATTTTTGTTTCTGATAATTATACTTTAAATTGGACCGTAATTTACATTATTAAAAATATATAAATTAATTTATTTTAAATAAAATATAAAAAATACGATTAAGAATCATGAATCGTTATTACTTTTTTATAAAAAAAAATAAAATGTACTGCTTGCTACAAACATTTAATATATAAGTATTTATGACCTGATTTTATTAAGTGTTAATATGAAGATATCTGCGCCCGAAGCCTTTACTTCTGGATTTAGTAATTAATTGTCTTTTCTTCTATATAAGGTATAGTGAATTTAACTCACGTTTATGTATGGGCTGGTCTCGTCAAATTTATTGAACTATTAAATTTATTAAATTGGCATTATGTAAACTCGCAAAACAATGGGATTTATAATTCTTAGTGAATTGAACCCATCGGAGACTATTATAATTCCAACAAATCAGACACGTACACAGATAAAATTTTAGGGAGTGTACCGAAATACTAAAACAACAGAATTTAAAGTGAAAGCAAAATCTTTGTTTTTTTTAATAAAATTGTAATTGTTGAGTAATAGGAATTACAATATGTGTCACAAGAATACAAAATATCAAAGCCTCAACACAACACAGTTTTTTAACGTTTCAAAAATAAAACACAAGTCCAAAACGTTCATGTGATTTTTGTTTGATCATCGATCATCAGAAAAAAAAATTGTAGAAAGCCAGTAAAACGCAAACAAAAAAAAAGAATATGATAAAATAAAAGAGCCGATTTCTGTAAAATAAACATACAATACATATTTGAAAATAACTAAAATGCCTAAGAAAATTTGATTCAAGTGCCTTTTTTCCATCAAGATACAAAAAGGAAGACTTGGTAATTGTGAATTTATGGTTTTAGATTATGTTGCAAAAACCAGTGGCATGAGAAAATTGTAAGAAATACGGAAGAGCACAAAAATAGTTTATCCGCGAGTTCTTGCGTCATAAACCGTGGGGACGTCCCACTCCCTGAGAGAGTCTCAAAGCGGGCTAAGGATTAAAATTATTAAGAGTATTTGGAATATATTGCAGTGACATTATTATAATTATTATAATGTCTATGATTATAATGACGAAAATAATAGGATGAGAATTTAAAATACACGATTTAAAACAGCCACAAAACCAAGTGGGTTATCTTACGGTAGGCCCTCGTAAACGAGTGAGCAGTGAAACGCAAAGGACGGACGACGATATGCTAATACTCAAGAGCGGATGTCCTTGACATGGTAAACACCAAGATTTTTCCATTGCATGTCTTTCAACCAAAATGCCACGGTCCCAACAGGTCGAGTAAGTTTTGCGGAAATGAATTTTGGAGCGAGGTTAGCGACAAAGTTTCGAACGTAAACGCCATGTCAAGGGTGAAGAATACGAACCTTGCTTCTTCCGCAAATTGGTTGATACTAGATTGGTTATCAGCACTTGTACTTTCGATTGAATGATGTCCAGAAATATTCTACGGTGACGTCTAAAAGCTACTGAATAAGAAGTGAACCCAATAGACGGATGGTAGACATTTCGCAAGGCTGAGGTAATCCCATTTAGATGGATATCTCAGGTTTTGTGGTCAGTTTTGAAATATAAGCGAATGGCAGATGCTATGAAACGGTTTACCCGTTCTGCATTTTCCGATGGTTTTGAGTGAGTTAGTAAGTAGGTGGGACTCGAATTGCTTACCATTGTCCGAGAAAAATGACTCCGGTACGCCGAACAGGTTGAAAATATCGTAAAAAGATAACAAGGTGCGTATTGTCCAAAGATAACATTGTGCTCTAGAATGGACGGAATATTTTGATTTCCTGACCCATGGGTGTCCGCATTGTGTCATTAGCGCACTTATTCATCCTACATGACTGACAATTCCGTACATATTCTTTAATGTCTCAAGCTAAAAATGATAAAAAGAACATACGCCGCAGTTTATCTGTGGCTTTTGCTGAGCCTAGGTGTGCTGAAAGAGGGAGATTGTGGGCTTTACAGATGAGAGAATTTCACATTGGGATAGGAATCAAGAGATACCAGTGTTCATCTTTGTCCAGATGTTTCAGCCATAGATATGACCATCTACTTCTCGATGTCCTTCTACGTAGGCCCTAGAATTCTTAACGACAAGAACCGCTGCAAAGAATCGTTGAGCTGAATTGAGCTTATGGGACACAAATTCCAAAGGATGTTCTGTTCCATCTTCAAACTTTTTGAAACATCACACTTCCTATTCCTGTAGTGCTCTAACATCACATTAGATATAAAAACGATGAGAGAAATTAGAGTTGACGAGCTCTTAAGGAATCGAAGCCGTGATCCGTTTCTGCACCTCAAAGAACTTTGGAATCTTTCTTCAGCAACTCAGTTAGGCTTGCAAATAAGGTGGAATAATTAACAATAAACGTCTGTGCCAACCAGTAATACCGAGGAATTGTCGGACTTGTTTCGCGGTTTTGGGAGCGGAAAGTCTATGATGACTAATACTTTGTTTTGGTTGACACTTAGCGCATCGTGTCCAATCACATCTACTATACATACTCAATCTCGTTGAGGAGGATTCCTCCAAATTAATGGTAAAGCCTGCACCTTTAATCTGTGCTACCACGTCGGAGAGAAGGAGAATAAAGCGCGCCTCAAAAGTAGGGGGTGTTATCAGAAGGTCAACTAGGTACACAAATACCCAAGCGTTGAATTGATCGGACATTACCTTGTGCATTACCCAGCATAACTGTCGATGATTGGAAAGGTATAATCGTCTTTATTTTTGACCTTATTTAGCTTTCTTGTATCCAGACAAAACTGCGTTAGCCCTTCACACTACAGCCATCGGAGAACCGTGGAGCTTTGACTTCTTCGGCTACTCCAAGTTCAATCATACGATCAAGTTCTATATACATTTCATTCTGGGCAGCTGGGGAAACAACATAATAACGTTGTTTTACTGGCCTGGCCTCACTGGTATCAATAATATGAGTAATCCATAGATGTGCGCCTCAGACCATGACGTTTAGCACACGTAAACTAGAGAATAAGCTAGTCAAGTCGGTGTTGCTAAATGGCGGTAAGCATATGTTATTTGGCGAGGGAAGTGGGATATCTGGCTGTTCTATTTCACTTACGAAAGATGATTGACGACCAAAAGTTTTCCAGAAATCAATCTTCTGATATTATGACTTGTTGACCCTCTCCCTTGACCTTAAAGTACCCCTAAAGAGTGCTAAATTAATATACATCATTAAGCGCAACATAAAACTTGGGTTGCAAGTTACTGTGACTCGTTTCTTTAAGGAAAATTTAACAGCTCATCCTCAAGGAATATTACTTAGCTATAAGATTGAGAGTGTTACCGTTGACTGAACAGATTTCATTCGCCAGCACTCCTAAGAAGCCATTCAATTGTAATTCTCTGAAGATGTTGGCACAACTTTTTTTAAATCTGTGTTTTTTGTTTCACCGATCTTTCTTTTCCTCTTCAAAATTTTATTTTGTTGCATTTTATAATTTTGGTTTTCATTTATTTCATTCAACAACGAATATCAACAAACAGCTTGTAAGTGTTGTCAACATGTTCTTTGAGTAACGTCAACAGACAATTGTTGAATTTTACTAGAAATTTTTTTCAGACCATACCCATTGCTTCTAAGTAACCTAGGCGTAATAACACCAATAAAACTCGGTCTATATAAACAACGGCCTCTCAAAATTTCATTTCCCGGAAGCCGAAATTAAAACATTGCTTATTTTGGCACAAATTTATCCTCAAGACAAATACTGAGGAGCATCTTCTTAAATTTAAAATCTATACAAATACCCTTATAGAATGCTATCACTACCTTATTGTAAAAAAATTCCTGTCAATTATCTGTCCTGAATGTTTGAAAATATATTGTTGTAAGCTAGTGTGATAACTATTCTATAATAGAATTAGTTAATATTAAACTCAAGGCAAGACATGATGATGCTGTCCCATAGCGATGAACAAATTGAAAACGTTGAATCCTTTAAATATTTAGAATCGGTTCTTCGACTTAAAAAACAGTATTTTGACATAAAATCGCCAAGCTCGCTGCATTCCATACAATTTTGTACAACTGATACAGTAATGGTGCATTACTAGCAACCGGTATCGCAGCAATGGCCGAGTTCTGGCAACCATGACTGGGCCATTAACATAATTTTACTGGATGATAACTTCGGAAAATACATGGCAGTCATTCATGGACTAGAGAAACAAGTAATGGCCCATGCAAGGTTGTACAGTGGGACCAGTAACGAAAAAATATTGATGATCAGTATTGCAGTAATGGCAGAGTATTGGCCACCATGATAATATCATATGCATAAATTTAAATAAATTAAATGCAAAATAATTTAAAATAAAAAAAAAAGTTTCATGAAAAAAAAATTTACAACTTGTTCCAACCTCATCAATATTATCATAGTTCTTTAGCCAAGAAGCGATAACTATGGGTGACAATCTTTCAAATTTAGTTTTCTTAAATGGATATTACTCTAGTGAATTTTAAACAAATGACATAGATCGGCTAATTCTTGGTTGCACTATTGGCCCAATAACAATAGCCATTTAATGTTAACCATTAATGGGCCATTTCATGACCATTTAAAGTAAACTGTACTGATCATTTTCTATAAAGCGTAGATCGAAGTTTTTGGAACAAAGCACCTTCAAGCACTTTACATTTCTGAAGTCGATTCTTAGGGCACAATTTAATATTAAGATCTATTTCTATAGCCTACTTCTACAAATCTACACACAGTCAACGTCGTACTCATAGACAAGAGGCACTCACAATAAATACTCTAACTTTTCTTTTTATTGAATTTTAATCTAAAAGAATTTAAAATCAACAAAAATTGATAATCATCAAATAATATATTGATTCAAAATATTATACGACTAAAAACTATAAAATAAAAAATAATTAAAAAAAACACAATTTTTTGGAAACGAACTAAAGAGTAAAAATTAAATTTTTCATTAACTACAACATTATGTAGGCAAAGAACAAATGAAATGAAGATATGTACTACAAACATTTGTAATCTCTCTCTATATTGACTATACTACTCACGCTGTAAAATATAAGAACGGAAAATCGTTTATCAATCAAAAATACTTATCTAGTGTGTGATCGGATGTATCAAATACTATTTAAATATTTTTGTCTTATTAAAATTTTACGTTAGTACGGAACATAACGTATGTTTTATTACAACATAACGCTGGGTCAATGCAAAATTTAATTTTTACTTTTTAGTTTGTCTCCAAAAACTTGAAACCAAAAACATAAAACACAAACAAAATATGAATATTTTCAAAGTATTTTAACCAGATAAAAACTGAAAGCATACAAGCACAAAAAATGTTTGAACCTAAAAAATAAATGTTTAGTTAATTTATTAATTTATGGGAATAGATAAAATCTTATCACGATTTCTTAATAAAACCTATGCATTACATACAGATCAACATCATAATTAAACACAAATATATGTTTATATCTACAAAATTTTAGTATCGTTTATCAAAATAGGGCGGCCCTAAGCTTATTCAAATTGGTTTATAGAAAATTCATCTATGAAAGAAATAATAATTAATTTGTTTGACGAAAACTAGGTTGGTTCGTACATTGACTATAACCAAATTTTTGTTTTGTAATTCGGTAACTATGTGAAATGAATATGTATAGAACTACGTAAATTAAATGATCAACGAACTGGAACACATTAAATTACATAAATTCTAATACTATTTGACTATTATAATAGCCATTTTATATTTTTGATATTCATATGATACAAAAAAATACCCAATTCTATTGTTTTTCTTAATAAAATTTAGAGTTGCCATCATTATTTTTATAGAAATGATATACAAATTATTCCCGAAAAAAAATGAAATTAAATTATGATGGCTGTTTATTGCGTTTGAATTATTATATTTTTGTTTTGTAAATTGAGGAAGTTATAATAGTAACGATTATTTAGTATTTCTAATTTGTTTAATGAGAATAATTTATTGTTTGTTTCTACGTCAAGTAGGTTTTATTTAGAAATTTAAAAAAAAATTATTTTGGCTCAAATTAAACCACAATTACTTGTTTTATATCATGTTATGAGAGGGTGTGTTTGCCTTTTGAAACATTCTGTTATCTATCTATACTCATATTGTTCCTATTATTGATTAAAACACAAATTTATGATTAGAATTAATTAATAGTTATATCTCGTTTTCGTTTTTTTTTTCTTCAAATAGCGGCATTTCCAATTGCAAGACGAATTGGACATCCTTATCAAAATAGAACACCACCGAAACGAAAAAAGCCAAGGACATCGTTTACGAGAATACAAGTAAGCTATAGTTTGTCGTAAATGAATTTTATTCTCTTCCATTTAATTATATCAGCTTTATTTGTATGTTTTTTCGATAATAATAGTATGTATTATTGTATTGTTTTCTAACCTATAGCCTAATGAACTTAACCTAGTGCCTAATGAACATTTTATTCAATTGGTATGATTCCAATTGGTCAAATTGTTTTGATTTCATTAAAATTATTTTCAAATTATAATCACAATTGCTTTGATAAGTTTTGTTCAAAAATCAAATTTTGAGTAATTCTCTTATTTCGTTTAGTTGAACTTGGTTGATTGTATGAGAAGGGCGTTTTTTATCATCAGGGTTTTTTTATTAAGAAATTTGATTTATCAATTAAAACAATAAAGATTTATTGTTTTAATTGAAGAAAATGTTTTTATTTTTTATAATACACAATTCTTTTTTATAATAAAATCTTTGTCAGAGAATAAAGTATTGTAATCGATTCGTGAATAATGAATTTTATTCTCTCGCAAATTAAAATTCTCGCTCGTGCCTCGCTCAAATTTTAAACTTTTGCTTGAGAATAAACTACTTCATTATTCACTCATTGATTAAACTACTATTATTATATTAAAAATAGTTTCTTTATTAATTTATTTAATTTTTTACTATCTTTCAACCATAAATGTTTTGTTTTGTGTGGTGAGGTTTAATTACAAATTACCATTTCAAAATTATAATATGTTCTCAGATTCAATTACACTGCTCAAAAATTGGTTAGTTTGTATTTGAAAATTGTTTTCGGTAAGAGTTTAACTACAAGGACCAATCCTTTACGATTGGCACCCGATTTTTACGCCGGCACGCCCGAGGATTGTATTAACTGTGTTAGTTAGACAATTAACTGAGACCTGGGCATAAAAACTCTGTATCACCTTTAGAAATAAGAACTTCTGTTAATTACTTTTTAAATTCTAATTGTCTGCAAGCAGATTTAGTGATATTTTTATGAGTTATATGTAAAATTATTTTCTTACGAATAAATCAAAATATTAATACATTAAAATAACAAAAGTTAACACAATCTATAAAGAAACAAAAACAACATTCAAATAAATGTTGGTCTGCTACCTGATTATTAGCTAGAACCTTTAATCTTGATCCGCTTCCTTACTCTTGTTTCTCCGATAGAAAATGTATGTGGTACTGCCAATCAGACTACTAAGAACGTCAGACATTTCTTGGATTTTGTGAAACCTATATTTATAGAAATCTAAAATAACGTGGACGATGAACAAAATGTTCTACCATCTGCGGTAGCTAAGTTTGACTCTTGCCAAAGACTTAAATGAAATAAAGCTCTGCTCACTAGAATTTAAGTAGTTTACTGATATCTCCGTCTCGTATTAATGGAAAACACGCGGTCTTTATGAATTTAACGGAATGTTTTTCATTTGAGCGACAACGAAGATGTTCGGGAGATAAGTCTGTGAAATTTACGTAACTACTAACTGCAAAGTTCTCTATAAATCATGAGTGAGGCAGGTTGGCCTTCTTTAATTTCACTTCACCGAGTTACATACATTCCTTTTCTAACATTAATTGAGTAATTTTCGGATGAATTTTGGATACATAATTTACAAGGTCTAAACATTCTTAAGTGTTTAAAAAGTACGGTTTGAATGGAATGTAATTAAATAAGACGCTATAATAAAAACTAGCAGTGTCGGCGTTGTTCAACTAACAACTATTTTTTTACGAAAATCTAAAGTTACAATTGCAATTTCCAAAAACTAATAATAGTAGTTTAATCAATGAGTGAATAATGAAGTAGTTTATTCTCAAGCAACAGTTTAAAATTTGAGCGAGGAACGAGCGAGAATTTAATTTGCGAGAGAATAAAATTCATTATTCACGAATCGATTATAATACTTTATTCTCTGACAAAGAATTGTGTATTATAAAAAATAAAACATTTTCTTCAATTAAAACAATAAATCTTTATTGTTTTAATTGATAAATCAAATTTCTTAATAAAAAAACCCTGAGGATAAAAAACGCCCTTCTCATACAATCAACCAAGTTCAACTAAACGAAATAAGAGAATTTAAATTAAAATTTGATTTTTGAACAAAACTTATCAAAGCAATTAAGATTATAATTTGAAAAATATTGAGGGACTGAAATCTCACAGCTCTGAGATATCAAGACTTCGGTTTGGGTTAAGGATTTGTATATAGTTTTCGGCAAAATACTTTTATGGGGACATGGTTTTTAGTTTTGGGCAGCGATGTATATCAAACATAACTCTTTGTTAGAGTACAAGTATTTTTTATCTCTGTTTAAAAATTTATTACAAAACTAACACGAAACATCAATACGTTGCCGGAAAATTATAATCAAAATTCCAAAAATATTGTTAAATTTAATAAAATCAAACTTTTTCAAAATTCCAAAAATATTCCAAAAATTAGAATAAAATCAAATATTTAAATTTTTTCTAAATTCCAATAATATTTTAAAAATTCTTAAAAATTCAAGCTTTTTCCAAAATATTTTTAAAAATATTGCAAAAATTATTACAAAATCAAATATTGAAAATTTTTTTAAAATTCCAAAAATTATAATAAAATCAAAAATTAAAAATTTTTTCAAAATTCCAAAAATATTCCAAAAATTGTTACAAAATCTAAAATTAAAACTTTTGCTGAAATTTTAAAATATTGCAAAAATTATTACAAAATCAAAAATACAAATTTTTTCAAAATTCCAAAAATATTTCAAAAACTATAACAAATTCAAAAATTTCCATGTCCAATTTCATTCTAAATTACATTTACGTCATAAAAACAGCTACATTTTTTTTTCCAAAATATTGACTAAAAAAATAAATTAAATCATTTTTTGACACACTTGACATTATTTTTTGACAAACTTAAAATGCCATAATTCTCTATAATAATAATAAAATATCATGTCATACAAACTATTAATTTTATTTTTTTCTAAAAAAATTGGTTAAAAAAATAAATAAAAATCTTTCTTTTGACACACTTGACAACATTTTTTTGACAAAATTTTAATGCAATAATCTAGTTTTTGAGCTCACATACCAATCCCGACTATCAAGATCTCTCCAAGTTTAATGTTCCTACTCGTAATCACTTAAAATGAACGTTTTTTAAGCCAAAAATATGAAAATTTGCTACTTTTGACACACATAATGATTTTTTTGACACACTTCCGGTACAGCTATCGAACCCATACAGTTATCGAACCTTTCGGACCTGTCCCTTGCAAATACCTATATTTAGAAAAAAAATTTTGAAATCCCTCCAGCCGTTTTGCCTGCAGCGTAGGTAATGACGAACGGACGGCCGGCCGACAGAGACATACATTTTTTTCGCTTTTTTAGAATCAGTAGGTCCTAAAACGTCGAGAAATGTCAAAAAAGTGGGGGTAAGAATTTCACTTTTAGCTCATGAATGTAATACTTAGGTCTTTCAGACCGAAGTAATAATTTCAATGAAATCAAAACAATTTGACCAATTGGAATCATACCAATTGAATAATGATAATTTGTTTATAGGAAAATTTTCATTTGACCATAGGTTAAGTTCATTAGGCTATAGGTTAGAAAACAATACAATAATACATACTATTATTATCGAAAAAACATACAAATAAAGTTGATATTTTTAAATGGAAGAGAATAAACACATTTAAAGAAACTACCAAGCAAAATATAGTTATATAAATATTACATAAAATGAATTTTTTCATGAATTACAGGTAGCTGAACTAGAAAAACGATTTCATAAACAAAAGTATTTAGCATCTGCTGAACGAGCAGCATTAGCGAGAGGTCTTAAAATGACAGATGCACAAGTGAAAACATGGTTTCAAAATCGAAGAACGAAATGGAGGTGAGTTTTTTTTGGTATAAATTTAACTATATTTTTACATATTTATATACATATATGGATGGATATAAAAATATCTTGATCAACTACAAACCAAAAGTTGGATGTAGAATGTTGTGAGTTCTTAAAAAATAATAATAATATGCATCAATACGAGGATCAGTTTTTGAACTTTTTTAAATATAAAACAAAAATCTATTCTTTAGAAGCCAACCACGCTGGAGATCTTCAAAGCATGAAACCTTGATAGTAATGTATTGTAAGTCGATAGTAGTTTTTGCAACTGTTTCTCAGAGTATTTACGTGATATAAAACTAAACCACACATCTTCCTAAGGACTAACCTACTTTTTCGAGCTATATCATACAACACTCTTTACCATACTCTTCTACTCTTCTATACGGTTCGCCCATTTTTACTTGAGAAAAACAAGTTCAAGATAGGTTTCTTTCGTTAAATTTATTATTCCCAACAATTTCTGTTAGGTGTACCTTTACTTTGCATCGAAACCAAACAGACAATTAACATTTGTTGTGTAACATTTGTTGTGTTTACCAACTTTTTTACATCAAAAACCCTAAGAACATTATTTAATAAATAGAATATACAGTTTCACAGTAAGGAATGGAAAGAAAAATAAGAGAAACAAACAAAATAATTTTTTTTTATTGTTGCTGTAATTCTCTATTCCACTCTCTGGTTGATGTTATATTGTTATAATATTAAACTGTCTCTGGTACTTCCTTTCTATTTCATATGGGACCAATGCAGTTTTCAAGTTTCTCATAACTTGCATTATAGACAGTTGCATTTTGTTTTGATATACGTGCTTTGGATTGCTGAGTTGATTTTTGTAGTTTGGATTACTTTGTAATTTGGGTTGAGCTATTTCGTTTTTCTTGACTATCTCGCTGAAATGAAACAAATACACAATAATGAAAAGACTTGCCAGAGATTTTTTTTTGGTAACCAAGTTGTTTATATGTAGCGATTTGGCTGCAATTTTTGAATTAGTTTTTGATCTTGAATCAACTAACTTTGGAATTTCAAATGCTCAGTTGACTAAAAGTAAACCTTTTGAATTATATTCATTTTTTGATAGTGAAATAATTATTTTACATTTTTGTGATCAACAGATAAATATTTTTTGTTCTTAAACCGAGTTAAGTAAAGACACTACAATTTATTTCATAGTGTACAAAGAAAACAAATATGAAATATGTTATATAGGAAGGTTGTGTTTTAATTTATATAAATATTGAACATTGCAAAAACTTGTGGTAAGAAATGATAATATATTAAAACTAAAATAAATTAACGAAAAGTCTTTAATCTTTTTGATATGTTTGAAAAGCTTAAACTCGTAATTTTACCGAAAAGAAAATTAACGGAATTTTTTGGTTGTTTTGTTAGAGAAAAAACAAAACAGGGTATTGAGAATGTACTATATCGAAAAGAATCTGTTAGTGGTGTGGTATTTTCCACAAAGTTTCTGTTTTCGGTGGTGCAATATTTTGTTTGGCTACATATTACGTTTTAGAGCTAGCTCAGAAGAGCTAGATCCAAGATATAAATCAACGTACTGAAAAAACAAAGTAGATCCACATTGCTTGTGATTTGGAAACAATAGTGTCTCATGGTCCATGACACGAGCTAATTGAAAATGGCAAAACTGTGAATATCCTACCAGAATCTCGAGAATCCCGCTACAGCAGGACGAAGATCAATCAAGCAACTAACTTATCAATCAACATTGTTTTCCTTTCGTAAGTTACTTTTTTTTATTATTATTCTTTTACATATATATCTGTTTTTACATATAGATATTTTTGAATTTAGTATGAGTCGTTAAATTTAGATTGTTTAGACATTTTCCTGGGCCAGAGGCCACATGTAGATTTTTTGTTTATTTGGCTTGTTTAATCCCGGGAATAAAACGGAATACCGTTTTATAACAAATTGCCCATTGCCCGAATGGCGCTATTAGTTTTTTGGAAAAAAATTAAATTAAACAATTTATTTAGACTAATAAAAAAATATTGCGACGCTAATACATAGGCTAACCTTACCACAGCTCAGTAAACAAAAGGTTCTGGATATATAGTGAGTTAATATTCATAAAATACTTCAAATAATGGCTAACCAATGTTATGGATTTTGCGTAGTTCTAGTTATTAAAACAGACATAAATTCTGTCGTACGAATAGAAAAGAAAAAAACATTTTTACTGGAAGTAACGAACCGGAAGTTGGAATGCTGAACTGTTACAAATATGCCGTAATCGATTATCAGAAAATGATATTATTGAAGTTTCCGACATACATACGCCTTTTTTAGTGGCTATAGTTTGATAGATAGATGATGGTCCAAAACAAAAGAGGATGGTTGAAGATAAAATAAAATTTGGGGTATGTAAGATTTTATTTTCGATAAATTGCATTAATTCACACAATTGAAAATTTTGGTGAAGTAAAAAACGAAATTTTCAGAATAGCAAAACCGACAATTGTGAACTCTACAAAATTTTGAGTATCATTAACCGTTTAATTAACAATTATTTAGCGATATTTTTTGTGTTTTTGGTTAAAAAAATAACGGTAAACCAAAAAAACCGATATATTTCATATATTTTCGTTATGTGTTTTTTAAAGGGATGTTGTTTTGTGAATTCTGGAACCTCTAAGAAACGATCGGGCTTCACCCTCGACTTAACGGTTTTCTTTGGGTGCTGGATCTTCTCTGTTTCTGACATGCTATCGGCCAAATGGAGTTTATAAATTCGTAATGTCACTTTGGTTTTTCTTTGGAGATTAGCTACGGCTTCGCTTGGAGGTGTGTTTGGTGAAATAGGATGGCATTGGGTAGTCAAACCAAGTGGCAGTCAAGTGCTGTTCTCCAGCGCTAAGGACTCTTTCATTGGAGTGGAGTGGTAGTCTAATCTGAACATTCTTGTTGGGAAGAACAAACGCTTAACACCAACCGCCCTTCACCAATTTTAATTCTCTTTAAAACAATCCACCACCATAGTAGTGTTATTGAGGAGATCGAGAGCTGGAAGCTGGAGCTCGCGCTCTGTCTCCAGAGACGATATTAGTTTTAATTTTTTTTATGTGGGATATTGGACTCAGATTCAAACCAGTAACTGAGTCTCTCTCATAACTTTGCGGAGGTTCAAGAGCGTGGAAATTATGATTTGATTTTGACCTATATTTGCTCTAGGCCTTACATATCGTTTCTGGGGAGAGATCGCGGGTTAAATCTTCCTCTTATGGACCAAGGTCTTTCTTCAAAAGCATCTATACCTTTTTCTTACAGTTTGGTACAATACAATAAGGGTGGGTATTTAAAAAAAAATAAATAAAATTTCTGATTAAATGAAGAAATACAAAACCTGAAAATTTCATTAAAACGTAAAAAAGCGGTTGTCCCTGTTTCGGCGCCAAATTTTTATAAAAAGACTTGTTGGTGGTGTATACCTGCAGCGCAGGTAAAACACGCTATCATCGCCGATTGTTATTATCCTTTCAATTATCACTGCCACTAAAAATATTCACTTCGATGGTGAAATCACGACAAATAGTTCTATATCAGCTAGTTTGAACTTTTGTTTTCCTTCTTTATAATAAAAAAAACACCACATAGAAACAGTTTCTCCTTTTTTAATTACATAGATATGTTAATGGCTTAACGCATGAAAGTTGAAAAAAAACAGTTCTACAGAAGCTTTTTTTGTAATACTAAATAAAATTTCTATTTTTTCATATTAAATTTCACAGACAGTTCCTTTCTTTTAGGTAGATTTCATATAAAAATCTACCTATTGCAATGGGCTTCATCTCGGAATTTCGGAAAAATTTTGATGCCAAACGACTATATGTGATAAGCGGAGATGGAAAAACAAAAAAAAAAAAAATTATATATATATATATATATATATATATATATATATATATATATATATATATATATATATATATATATAACGATATGAGGTATAACGGAATTTAGCGGCACTCTCACGGTCGCATTTTTCGACCTACACCAAAATAATTTTCTGTGTATGTTTCGGCAAATAATGTCTTGGACAAGTTCGTGAACTGGCCATATCCGGGTACCGGTTAAGCGGCTAGAGCTTAAAAAGTCGAATAATCTAGGGCGCTATAACTTCCGTTTTAATAATAATATTTTAATAAAATTTAAAAATATTGAATATTTGAACCTTTTTCTATCATTTTTATCCAGATGACAACTTTGGCGTTTCAGGTTCCTCAAAAATCAGCTGTTTTAAAAATTTACTAAACTTTGCTGCCCTTGATCTAGCTGAAATGGCCAAGCTCATATTTGAAAACTTTTTTTCACGTACTTCAAATATAAATCTTTCCAGAATTTAAAAAAAAAATGATCCAAGTCCAGAGGTTGAG
This sequence comes from Diogma glabrata, assembly GCA_963693315.1. Lineage (NCBI taxonomy): Eukaryota > Metazoa > Arthropoda > Insecta > Diptera > Cylindrotomidae > Diogma > Diogma glabrata. The sequence goes on from OY856187.1 coordinate 343,458,318, forward strand.
CCGCTAAGTTTGTTGAAACCAATACAAACGCAAACGGCTATGCTTTCATCATTTTTGAGTTTATGTTGTTTAAAATCCTATTTTCTCTTAGATACATTTTTCATTTATAACGTCAGAGATTTTCAACATTCTAACAAAATAGGTTCCAACTTTATAAGCATTATACTACACCTATTGTGTGAAAAATCTAAAGCCAGTGAATACCACTAAGAAAATTATAAAAACCGAAAAAAATTGAAAAATAAATAAATAAAAACACAAAACAAATCATATCTAAATTCATGCATACAATGGGCGCTTAAAAAATTAAGTATATGAAACGTATTTTTACCAATCAATTAGACTAAATAATTACAGATAAGTGTTAAACTTATAAACATTAAACAAAATAACCGTAATCCCAAACAACCTTAAAATAAATTTATTGTAGATAGATAAAACTACATACATCACCCCTAAAATCAAATTAAAGTTTTTTTTCTTTGTCTATTTAAAAAAAAAACAAAAATTGTGGGAAAATGAAAAGAAGAAGTTAAGTATTGGTTTTTGTTTATAGGTATTTGTTTTGTTTTCGAATTGTTTAAAAAAAACAACATTTGAATATTATGAGATTGATAATGTTTTTCTAATATATTTTTAGCTAGATTTTTTTATAGGTAGATTTCATAGAAAAATTACATTTTCTATTTACCAAAATGAATTGCATTTTGGGTTAAACTAAATTTCCAAGCGGTTTTTAGAAGATTGCATATATTTAATGAGGTATTTACTTTTATGTAAGAAAATGTTAGTAAAATACGTGAAATAGAGAGATAATAGATCTGCAAATGGAAATGATAATTAAAACAATGTGTGTATGGAAATTGTTCTTAACTTGTTGAAAATATTGGTTGGAAAAAATGTTTTGCGTTGTTGTAGTTGTATGCACCTATATATGTGATGTATGCGTATGGATAGTTGTAATCATATTAGAAGCAAAAAATGGTTTAAAAAACCGTTGAAATTATGCAATGGTAATTATCACCTTATAATCGTTTCTAAATTAGTTTAAACTAGACTGTTAGAAGTGTTAGTTGCAACAAAAATTATAAGTCAACAAAATAAGAATAATTATTTTAATTATTTGATATATAATTATTTAATGCTAAAGTCGTGTTTCAAATGTTTTCGGTGAAAATTTCCAACTTCCTACGAAAAACAACAAAAAAAAAAATCTTGTACTCTACCTCAGTGGCGGTAATTAAATTTTTTTAGGTAGATTTCGCATAATTTTAGTTAATTTTATATCTATTTTAATTAATTTTACATTCATTTCCATTAATTCACAATATGTTTTTTAAAATGAATTGTTAGTTTTATTTGTATCTAATGTTAGTTTTTTTTAAAGTAATCTGATAAATCCGATTCTAATTGCACACATAACTGTCTGATCCCGAAATCTACCTATTTCTAGCGGATATACCTGCCGCTCGGACTTTTTTTTTTTGGAACTATTCACAAAAATAATCTAGGAAAATACAACTATTTCCTTTCTATTTTTTTTTGTTAACGTATATTAATGTATCTTAAATCGAAAAAAAAAATTATACTTTATTATACACAATTAGAGTCATATTAGATTTTGGCTTCGGAAAAATTCTACGGTCTATGATTTCTTACGGAAAGGGTTAAAAAACAGTTTTTTTTTTTTTTATTCTAAGTTAGGCATGTTTAGTGTTAATTATAATAAATTATTAATTAACGTCTCTGAATATCCGAAGATACCATGCCAACTAGGAATTGGGGTTAAGTTTGAATAAATTAAGTTTCTCTTAGAAATTTACGGACGCTAACTTCAAAATTTTGAGGATTAAAGCTATCAGTGGTCTAATTCCCTAAAAATACAATGATAAAACGATAAATGATAAAATCGTTCCATTTATCCTTACTCGTTTTCATTTTTTCATTTTCATTTTGTACTAAAATACGATTCCCTAAGCGCAAAATGAAAAATGAAATTTACTGTTCTAAATTAAAAAAAAGTTGTTCTAAATGATAAATATTTTAAAGAACTGTCATTCAATATATATATTTGACATTGTTCATAACAATTTAAAAAAAATTCGTGAGTTTACTTTTATAATGGCTCAACATCGAAGAAGATTATTGAATGAAATTCAAAATCGTTTAAGGAATAATATGCGAATACAAAGAATTCAATTAAGATGTTCAAATGATGTGTTTAATGTTCCAAAAAGCATTTATTGAAATGTATCGCATACCTTAGCACTTAGTATTGCAATTAATTGATTTGCTTGAGCCAAGCTTGGGTCAAGTACGGAAGTACTGGTATTCCTGCATACTTGCAAGTGTTAACTGCAATAAGTTTCTATGCTGGAGGTAACTTTATCCTTTAATTGGAATAGAATTGCAGTTAATTATATATTTTTTTCTTCTAGGGGGATATCAAAAACGACTTGGATATAATTTCCAAATAGCTTTGTCACAGACAACCGTTTCTCGTTGTATTTACGCTACTTCTAAGGCAATAAATGATGTGTTATTACATCGTTATATAAAATTTCCAACTACTAATGCAGAGATGAATGCAATTAAAGCACAGTGATATTTTCATATTCTTTATTAAAAATGCCAGTTTCTCTAATAAAATTTTTTCTGTATTTTAAAAGATTTTTTGAACAATTTGGATTGCCCGGTGTCATCGGAACTAATGTTGCTGACGGAACTCATGTTCGAATAATTCGGCCAAGTGGTAGAGTTGAGCATGTATATTATAATGGACGAAAAGGATATCATTCGAAAAATGTTCAAATTGAAAGTATTTTTTAAGTTTTTCGATTTCAAAAAGTTTTTTGTATTTAATTTTAAAAAATCTTTTATTTTAGGTTTGTGACTTAAACTTGAAAATTTTAAATATAAATGCTCGTTTTGGAGGCAGTTCACATGATGTTTTTATATTGAAATCTAGTCAAGTAATGCCTTTTATGGAACAACTAGGTCAAAACGGACAAGATAATTCGTGGCTTATCGGTGATAGCGGATATTTTCAACGAGTGTGGTTAATGACACCATTTCGCGTATGTGAAGCTATCACTGACTCACAGCAAAGCTATAATAGCATTCACGCAAAAGCCCGAAATTGCATAGAAAGGCTAAATGGAGTATTAAAAGGGAGATTTAGATGCATTGGGCCAGATAGAGTTTTAAGGTATAGTCCGAGTAAAGTAGGCTTAATTATCAATGCTTGTGCTGTACTTCACAATTTTCTTATCGAAGCACAGTATCCAGTCGAAGATGATGGAATAATTTCAATTGATGATGCTACCACATACGACAATGATGGTAACCATGATGTTGAACGTGATTACGAAAGTTATGCATTAAACAGAGGAGTACAAAAAAGACAAAGAATAGTTGATCAATATTTTTATTTAAACATTTTATTGTATAATAAACATTTTATTGTAAAATAAACATTTTATTGTATCTATATATTTAATAAGCTTAAAAATTATTAAAGACTAGGATTAAAATCTTAAAAAATAAATTGACTTTTATTAAAATAAATTTATTATTATTGCTGTTTATTATTATTTTTGGCCAAAAAATTTTCTACTATTGCTTTCATCGACTCAGCAATAGACTCTAAAGCAGATGCTTTTCTTCCTTCTATTATGTTTGATTCTTTTTGAAGTTCTATTATGTTTTCTTTTATAATAGGCCGCTGACGTGTTCTTATTGTTTGTCTGCCGCGGAACTTCAAACTTTTGTTGCTCAAGCTCTTTACAGCCGTCCTTGTTGAAGTTGCGGTTCCTTGTAGTAAAGTTGTAGCGGCTGCTAGGGCTGCAACTGTTCTAGCTTCCACATCTATTGAAGTTGGAGAGGCTTGTCCGTTGCTGGTTTGATTTAAAATCACTGGTAACAATCCCGATGGCCCTGATGAAAACTCCATTAATCTGAAAAATATTTTATTTGCAATTAATATAAACAAATTTTATGTAATATAAGTATCATACGTTAGTGTCATCGCTGTCGTCGAAAATCAACTATGGTATTTCCTCTCCATATTGAATTTCCACAAAGTCTGTTTCTTGTAACGGTTCAGTCTAAAAATTATTCAAAATAAAACATGTATTATTTTACGTATATCATAAAAAATACCAATTATTGCTTACGCGTTTGTCGAAACCTGCTTCTTGGGTTTTACCATCACCGTCTACAGCGTCCTTTGTAATAATTGATACTATCCGTTCTTTAATGGTTGATCAGTCCTTTATAAATGTTGAAATCTCCGTTTCATTGCGCTTTTTTTTTATTTTTGCGCATTTGTTTTTAGCTTGTTTCCTGTTAAAGAATTAGTTCTAGTTATATAAATATGAATACACAATATATTAAATATAGAAATTACCTCAAATCAAGCCAATACTTCCTCCATTCGACGCCACTTTTATTTGCCCCACCCAAAGAATTAAAACGAATGCTGGAAGCGTCCCACATGTCGTTGTGCCTTATTCTCCTGTTTGCTGCACCACATCTGGAATCAAAGACACTTTAATATATTTCATTAAATATATACAAATTTAAAATTGATCCACCTGTCATGAGCAATGTCTAAATTTTCGTCCAGCCAACTAACTAGCATTTCTTTTTGGTAGTTAGACGCCCTTTTACCGCGTTGCATTTTAAAATTGTTTTTATCTTTTCACAAAGAATAAACTTAACTTTAATAAACTAAATAAACTAAACTAAATAAACAAAACTAAACTAAACTAAACTAAACAAAACTTACTAAATAAAAGTAAACTTATAATTGAAAATAGAATACAAAAAATTTTTATTTAACAAATAAAAACTTAAATTTCACTTTCAAAAACAATATTAACTAACACTGAAATAACAATGGCGTTTAGTTTATTTATTAATTTTGACAGCGTATAATGGTTTTTGTGAATTATTCTATAGAGCTTTACACTAACTTCATATCAGTAAAACGTTTTCTCCACCTATTTGGTTAAGGAAAAAAAACTTATCATTTTCACTAATGATAAAAATTTTTTAGCATTATCATTTTATCATTTGTCATACGGAATCGCAATTCGGGAAAAATATAAGTTATCATTTTATCCTTTTATCATTTTGTGCATTTTTTCGTTAGGGAATTAGAAAACAGGAAAAACCCATGAAGGTAAGGCGTTGTAGAGATGAGAGAGTATGTTGGAAATACCACTGAAAGGCAACAGTTCCGTGCCTTGTTATATGAACCGTAAAAGGATGGGCTATAACATTTGCTCTGGTGTTACGCGATGAGATTGCTAGTTCAGGTAGAATTGATTTAATATCTTCAGAAGATCGTTCATCCATAATGTATTTGTAGAAAATTGTCAAATGAGCAACCATTCGGCTGTGTTGTAAGCTCATTAGTAAGAGTTGAGTTGCCAATCAGCTTAATAGCTCTGCGCAGAACAGAATCAAGGCACTTCAAATTACTATAATAAGATCCACCCCATATGTGAGAACAGTACTCCATACAGGGAAGTATAAATGATTTGTATATTAAAAGAAGCTGTTCGCTATTAAAAACTTACGACATCGTCCCAAAAAGCATAATTTTTGAACAGCGTTCTCAGCTAGGTTAGAAATATGTGAATTCCGTTTCAAATTATTTTCAACTTCTACTCCTAGAAGCCTAACAGATTCTTTCTCTACAAGATCTTAAGAGTCAAACTTTAATGGAAACGGATTAGGAGTAGATAATCTAGAAAAATGACAAGCCTTTGTTTTGCTCGTATTGAATTCAACACTATTAGCGAGCCCCCAATCCAAAATAGTTTTAAGGTCGTGGTTTAAAGAATCTATCAAATTTGATCTACAGTTGTTAAGCGCTAACGGCGAATATAATTTAGGGTTTTCATGAGATGCTTGAAGCTTGCTACTATGAGGAACTCCTGCTTAAGTTGAAAAGACATCCGATGAAACACCATCAACATTGACCCGAAATTTCCGCTCGGAAATAAAGCTTTGTATCCAAGATATAAGTTGCTCATCCAAACCATTACATCTTAATTTGCAAATAAGATTGTTGTGCCAAACTTTATCAAATGCTTTGGACATATCAAGAGCAACACCGAAAGTCTCACCATGATTTTCAAGCGATTTGTTCCACATATGAGTGATAAAGGAAAGTAAATCTCCCGTCACCCTTCCTTTTCAAACCCCGCATTTTTCATTGAGTAGTTTAGAAGACTCTAAGAAGCTCATTACATTAAAATTAATATATTTCTCAAAAATTTTAGAAACAACCGATAAAATTGAAATGGGTTTGTAATTTGTTGGATCAGTCTTACTACCCTTTTTAGGAACTGGTTGTACGCTTCCTATTTTCCATATTTCAAAAAAAACTCCTTTCTTATATGACAAATAAAAGATTTTAGTGAAGATTTGTGCTAACTCCCTAGCAAAGGTTTTCAGTATAATTGGGGGAATACGATCTGGACCAGATGCTTTGTTAGTATTAATTTGTAAAAGCATTTTCCGAACAATGTTTTTACGAAAAAATATGGGCATCATGTTGTGCGAAACTCTAGGAATTGGCTTAGGTAAGAAATTGGATTCTTTTAGTGTAGAATTTTTAGAGAAATAATTTCCAGAAGGTTAGTTTTTTTCTTTTGGGTCTATGACCGGCACATCTCTATCAATTAGGGGAGGTAGAGAAGACTTACAAAAATTGCCTTGGACATCCTCAAGCTTTATAGAAATTTCGTGAAGCAGTTGAATGTTCAGCAAATTTAGACGCATTTTTCATATTAAAGAGATTTGTTTCTCCATCTATCAGTTTTTTACACATATTTCTCACAATTCGGTACTGTTTAAGGTTTTCATCCGGTTGGTTTTGATCAAACTTTTGAAATGCCCTTTTCTTAATTTTAATTGCCTTTTTGATTTTTTTGGAAAACCTCTCCGAAGCTTCCGAAAAATTTAACGCAGCTATATTAGGGTCTTGGCCGATAAGACAATTACGTTTCCAGGAAAACCGCTTAAAAACCTCTAAGATCCTGCCAATTCGCAGCTTTATAGTCCCAAACAAGAGGCTTTAAATTGTTTTGGAATTTGTAAATTTAACTGTGTAGAGATCAAATTATGATCTGAACCAGCTAAAGGTTCTGATAATTTAAACTGTACCAGGTACGGATCATTTGTTAAAAACAAATCAAGTAAGTTACTACTTTGTCCCGGAATGTCAGGTACTCTGGTAGGCTGATCAATAATTTGTGTGTAATTATGGTAAAAAAAAAATAGCTCAGCGTGTTTACCTATCTTATCAGTAGTGGAACTGTGTGTGAGCCATTCTTTATTGTGGACATTAAAGTCACCAAGAACTATAAATTTGGCATTAGGATACTCAGACAACCTATCTATTCTTCAGGATAGGTCATAAAAAAGGTTGATGTTCTCAGGTGAATTAGGGGAGCGATACAGACCAAAAACCTACAATGTTTGATTTGAGCACCAAATCTTAAGGGAAACCATGTTGTGGTATTTTGAATTTAATTCAGTTGCCAACCAGTTTACCAGCTCTGCGCAGAACAGAATCAAGGCACTTCAAATCACTATAATAAGATCCACCCCATATGTGAGAACAGTACTCCATACAGGGAAGTTTAAATGATTTGTATATTAAAAGAAGCTGTTCGCTATTAAAAACTTACGACATCGTCCTAAAGAGCCCAATTTTTGAACAGCGTTCTCAGCTAGGTTAAAAATATGAGAATTCCATTTCAAATTATTTTCAACTTCTACTCCTAGAAGCCTAACAGATTCTTTCTCTACAAGATCTTAAGAGTCGAACTTTAATGGAAACGGATTAAGAGTAGATAATCGATGACAAGCCTTTGTTTTGCTCGTATTGAATTCAACACTATTAGCGAGCCCCAATCCAAAATATTTTTAATTCTTACGTATGGAATGGTGTGTCTAATATACGCACAAACACTATGCTTAAAATAAAAAGAGGATTCTAGTTAATATTGAGGACAACAGTATTTATTACGATCAAGAGTAACAGCTCGGTCACTAATAATCGTTTCAGTTAAGAATAGAATATTTGGTTTGGTTCTCTCAAGATAAAGATGGACTGAATGAAGATTAACATTCAATCTATGTTGGCAAAATTTATTGATAATTTTGCCATTTTAAACAAATAATTTTTGTTAAATTTCAAATTACATAAAGGAAAACCGTTTGGACAGTTGGGTAAACTTGTAACCAGGACTAAGCTTACTGCCAAAAAGCTATTCCATGTAATACGCTGCAATCAAAGAATCCTGGTTAGAACCAGGTTAAAAGTGCAAAGAACAAGAAATCAAAATATGTCCGTGAAAAACAGGGTGCTGCTTTTTTTACTAAACAATTTCTAAAAAAATCTGACTTTATTATGTTATTAATGAATCTAACAATGCGAATCCGGATTGGGAAATCTCTTATTTTTGAAAAAACTCATATCAAAAAAATTTTAATGTTGAACACATAAAAAATTAAATAATTTAACAAGAAAAACACAAACAAAAGTTATATAAACAAAATCAAAAGATATAATAAAGCTAACATTAATAAGTATTTCATGATGATCCACTTCTTTGATCCAGGTAAAATGTTAACATCTCCTTATGATTGCACTAACAGTCCACCATATGAAATAGAACCAGCTAAATTCCCACAATAAACGAAATCTTAGTAGTACACCAAACTGATTGTTGCATTTCTCTTTGAAATTTTTCCTTATATTGACAAATTCCACTAATTCGTCCAGATGCAATAACATTACCAAATGTGGTTTTTCTTTCGTATAATGTCGATAAATTATCATCATCCTCTTCAGTGTGTATAGGATTTTTATTTGTAAGCCACATTTCTGATGTACCATCATAAAACTAAATTTATAGAAAACCTATTTGTGGCACTATTATACTCTACTGATAACATTATCTTTTGATCGAGTATATTTAATAAAGTTTGGTAAAGTTTGACACAACAATCTTATTTGCAAATTAAGATGTAATGGTTTGAATGAGCAACTTATATATTGGATACAAAGCTTTATTTCTGAGCGGAAATTTCGGGTCAATGTTGATGGTGTTTCATCGGATGTCTTTTCAACTTATGCAGGAGTTCCTCAGCGTTCGGCTTCATCACCAACTCTCTTTTTTATATATATAAACGATTTGTTGGATTCAACAATAAGTCCTATCCATAGTTTTGCTGATAATAGCACGCTTATCCGCACCTAATCCGTTTCCAAGATAAAGAATCTGTTAGGCTTCTAGGAGTAGAAGTTGAAAATAATTTGAAATGGGATTCTCATATTTTTAACCTAGCTGAGAACGCTATTCAAAAATTGGGCTTTTTGGGACGATGTCGTAAGTTTTTTATTAGCGAACAGCTTCTTTTAATTTACAAATCATTTATACGTCCCTGCATGGAGTACTGTTCTCACATATGGGGTGAAGCTTATTATAGTAATTTGAGGTGCCTTGATTTTGTTCAGTGCAGAGCTATTAAACTGATTGGCAACTTAACTCTTACTAATGAGCTTGATTCCTTACAACAACACAGACGTAATTTTTCTATAAATACATTATGGATGAACGAACTTCTGAAGAGATTAAATCAATTTTACCTGAAAAAGCAAACCTATAGCGTAACACCAGAACAAATGTTGTAGCCCACACAGTTAAAAAAAATTGAATATGTAATGCAAATTGCTACACATATAGGTCCTACGGAAGTTTCCATTACAAAACAATACAAAGCTTGCTATATAAAGTTAAACTAATGCTCTTTGCATCAATATTCAACAGAGTACTTGGAGTAAAATAAAAAAGCTTGTTGTTTAAAAATGTATGTTATTTGCATTAAATAAATTACGCGGAACATTTTTTTTAGTATGAAGTTTTAATGCAAATTACATCATAATTTCAAGATACTTTGATTATTACGCACCTGCCTAAATTAATCAAATTAAAATAAAAACATTACAACGGAAAAAAATTAAAACATACATACCACCTTAATCACTATTATTATAGACTTTCAGCTGAGAAGCGATAACTAAAACATACATGAAACGATTTTAACTATATATTTATAAAATGGATAATACTCTAGTGAATTTTAAAATTTCATTAATGTATTAAATTGTAGCAAGGTGCATTAAAACTTCTAGCTCTTCTATAGAAATAAATTATGATTCAAGAGTTGTTTTAAATTTTATAGAAATGCATTGAAATTAGGTTTAATGCAACATTTACTTTACAATACAATAATAACCTGCAACGCATAGCTCCTATTGCAAGACTTGCTTTAAATATTGCAGTTACTTTTTCAACTGTGCATCCTTTTACGGTTCATATAAAAAGGTGCAGAGCTGTTGCTTTTTAACGTGATTTTTTAAACACAGTCTCTCATCTCTGGAACGCTTTGCCTTCATGGGTTTTTTCTGATGGCTTTAATCCTCAAAATTTTAAAGTTAGCGTCCATAAATTTCTTAGAGAAACTTGATTTATTCAAACTTAATCCCGATCCCTAGTTGGCATGGTATTTTCGGATATTTAGAGACGTTAATTAATAGTTTATTATAATTAACACTAAACATGCCTAACCTAGAAAAAAAAATTAGTATTTGATCGAGTATAAAAAGTAAAACTCTCCATTTCTTGTTTCTTTTTCTATTATCCTCTTCATTGTACACAAATTAAAACTTCTCCACAACATCGTAAAAAATAGTTCCACTCAAACTAGAAAACACTCACCTCTACAAATACAGACAACCATTCTACTTTTTAAATTGCTCAACCGTACTATATCTACGTATAATATTATGACTAAGCTTTACATTACAAAAATTCTGATGATTCATGTAGATAGAAACATGCAATCATAAAATTATTTATTTATATATCGTCATCAACAGTGTTCAGATGAAATCAGCAGCATCATGCCTGAAACTTATTCTTACCTCCATTCCACTCGGCAATCGGCTAGTGCAACCAGCCAGTCAAACGGCCGAGATCCCGCGCTGTCATACTGGCAAATCGTAGAAAGACTTCTTTGTCCGAACTGCATACAAATGGAATAGTTTGGGGAAATCCATCGTCTCAGGTAGTTTTGCAGAGGTTTAAAAAAAAGCGTTCATCAACACCTTAAAGCGCAAGTTGTTGTGGGACCTACGTCTTAAGAGGTATTTATGTGTTGTTGTGACACATATTGTAAACCCTATAACACGACACTTTTATTTAAAAAAAAAATTATTTATTTAATTATAAAATTTATTTATTTAACCATTAAATTATTTATTTATTTATCAAATTATCTATTTAACCTGATAATTATTTTTTTGGTAAAATAATTGAAAAGTTTTTTTTATTAAAATGTTGTTGGTGAAAAGAGAGTTGTGGCATTGTATAACACAGCAACGTAGGAGATGCAGGGGTTGTCCTCATGACTTTGGCGGGCATGTAGAGTGCTCCTGCGTCTGTGGTTGTGTTAGACCAGGGATTGGGGCAGTCGGTTTCAATGTATGGGTCGGTAATGCCCAGGAGGCTAAGAAGGGCCAGATTAAAGTTTAAACTGACAAAAAATGAACGCTTTGAAAACAGCACGCCAAAAGACAGAAGCTGAAGCGGCACTTGTTCGACTAGAGAAAAAAGCGACTGCTGAAGCTTCTGGGATCAGACTCAAGCCCTGTCATCATCACAACCATCCACCAGCAAAGGGATGTGAATTGATTTTTTTGGTGTTTGATTTAGAAGAACCAAATTCTTAATAATTTTTTCAACAAGTGACAAAATATTTTATGAAATAAACTAATTCCCATATCCTCTGCAAAGGCTGATATTTTACCGTTAATATTTTGCTCGAAAAATGGAGTTCAGGTATATTAGTGATAAAAAAAATATATCTTGATGATGGCACGCTGTTGCTTGAAGAAAAGAGCCTTCATATAACTCAATATATGGGCTTTAATCAAGGAGGAAGACGGTGCGTCACATGATCAAGCAATATGCTACTAACTAGATTAATGGCAACACCATTTTAGTTTTGTCCCTGCAAATGTTTTAACGAATTTGTTTTACCTCTATTTCTCTAACAATGAAATATTGGCTGGTCTATACCATATTTTATATGTGAAGGGATTTATTTTTTAGTTCTTCATTCTTAAAAAAAAACACGTTAAACAATTAAAAAACAAAAAAAAACAGAAAAAAAGTTGCGTTCATCAATACCTCAGAACGCATGTTGTTGTGAGACTTTGGTATTAAAAGGTGTTTATGTGTTGTTGTCACACATATTGTAATGCCTACTACGAAACACATTTTATTAAAGAAAAATTAAACCTCTTGGATCACCGTATGTGTCAACAATAACACCAAACTCATGTTATACAAGACGTTGATTAGACCGGTGGTGATGTATGGGTCACACGTAGACCATTACACAATATAATGAATCACTTCATCATGTATTTGATCGTAAGATTCTACGCTACATTTTTGGCTCAATTAAGAGAGACGATGGAGAGTATAGAACCTGATATAACTTCAGAGACCTTCTTGGAGTCCTGAAATAATAGGTTTTATCCGTTCCAATAGAATCGCTTGGTTTGGGGATGTTCTACGAGCCGATTCACACTCTGGAATCATTAAATAAGTGAAGTGGAAGAGCGCGAGGTAGACCACGACAACAATGAGAGACTGACGTAATGAACGACCTTAAAAAAATCGGCTTCGGATTGTTATTATACCGCTCTTGCGATTGACCATTGTGAATACTCGAAGCTGATTAACTTATAGTATAGGCCAGTGCAATTAAAGGCAAGTGTAGACCAATGCCAGAATTAAGCCCTGAACACACAAAGAAACACAACATTTTTTTTTCATACAAAAATGAGTCGGTCTAATATATATATATTGTTCCGTTTCTGGTGCATAGAGAAACGTAGACATACTACTACTACTACTATGATAAAAATTTAGTGGAATAATTGAAGGGGTAAATAATTTACCACATGTTAGTACACAAACAACAATTTGATATTTATATTCTTGTCAAATAAATGATTTTGTTTAATTGACCATGCTTAACAGCAAATATTGAAGTTGGTAATGGAAATCAAATTATTTTACGTAGTTAAAGAAATTGGAATGGATCGCACTCTATTTAATTCAATTAAATTTTGATTTATGACTTATATATTTAAAAAAAAAAGAAAGTGAAATTATTATTTATCACAGTAGTTTTCTATAAATTTTATTTGTAAACATTCAACCGCTAAGAATTTTTGTTAATTGAATTTGAGTGGGGACTCCAGTGGGTGTGGTATTATTTAATAAATATTTTAAGTTTTTTAATGCTTTCAGAAATCGGTCCAAGAATTGTTTAGTTAATGAACCAATAAATTCCATAAATCTTAAAACTATCCATTCGTTAGATTATCGTTAAGCACATTGGACCTCTGTCTAGCCTTTTTCACTTGAAAAATAAGTTTTATTATACTTCAAATAATATTCTATACTAAAAATTTTATTATTACAACTTTTTAATTACTAATATAAATTATACTGTGCAAAATGGTTAAAACCTTAACATTCATAAATAATAATTTCATGAACTATAATCAATCATCTTATGGTACTTAAATAAATGCTACAAAATTATATTTACAAGAAAACACCCTAACATATTTTTCTTATTTTTACACCATGTTTTATTTCGAAAATTTTCTTAAATTAAAATTAATCTTATAAATGCAAAAAAAAAAAAATAAAATTAACCAAACATTTTTATTCATTGTATAAAAATATAATCAACAACCAACCCTAAAATAAAAATCTATTCGCCTTACATCATCTTAATTAAATTAATTGTTAACAATTATAATAATCGTTTTAGACAACAACCAAACCAAAAAATCTAATTGCTTTTTTATTCGTTTTCCTTGAAAAACAAAGAAAAAAGCTTTTTTCCTTTTGTTTTTCTTTTTTCTTCCCTTCATTACAAATTTTATAAAGAAATGAAATTAAATTTTCTTAAGTGATTTATATAAAAATATCCTAAAAATTTTAGATTTACATAAATTTTCTCAAAAAAGAACGAAAAAAATTGTTTTTAATTTTCTTTCACTTAAGCTTTCCGTTTTATATCTTCATTTATTTACAGTTAAAATTAAGACAACACTTTGAAACAAATTAAGGTAAATGAGGGATGAAGGAATTTAATCGCTAAAAATATTATCTAGATTTATATTTTTAGGGGTAATTACAATTTTATTATTTCTTAAATGGATTTACAGAAAACTGATTATTTAAAGAAAGAAATTCGAGATTTCTGGATTCTAAGGCTCGTTCGAAAATAAAATCGAAATCAACATCTTATGTATACGTGATAATATTATGTGAGTCCATTAATTTGTAGTAAATTTAATTCGAACTTACCACTACTATCAACATATAAATTGACTGCAACCACTTTATTGTCTTTTTATTAAGTATTTATTTGTAGGAGAAAAGGAAAATTCAATTAACATTAATTTGATAAAGATAAAATGGTAGAAGACTATAATTTCTATGCAATAACAGTTCTTAGATAAAATGACACGAATTAACCTAATCGTTTAGTTGTAACAAACTAAAAGTTCTCGTAAATCTATATTGCAAGACACAAAGGTATAACTGTATATTTCACATGAACAAACGACTATGTTAAAGTTAAGGTAAACAAAAGAATATAAAATTTGTTTACATTTGTGTAGTGGTCTGAGATTTTGTTTGCATGCAATGCATAACACGAAACATTTTAGTATAACTGGTATGAAATTAAACTTCAGTCAAACCATCCATATTGAATGAAATCAGCATACATACAGGAATGTAGATATAAAAATACAGATAGCATTTTTTCAACCAAAATGGGGGTGATATAATGAATAAATTATTGAAGTAAAATGAACGAGATCGTTTTATATTTTGTGTTATTGTGTTATAAGAAGAAACTAAGAAAAATGGAAATGGAAATCTAAATTTACCTATTACGATGTTACTAAAGAAATCGATAGGTAAGAATTTTGGATCAGTTTAACACAATTGATTTTTAATTAGTTTGTAAGATAAAAAGAAAAACATCTTGGTTTTTATTTATCATTAAAATTAAATATAAAAGTGTAAAAAGTAAAAATAAAAGTCACAGGTATTTCGTCATCAGGCCCTCGCCCCTCGCCCCCATTTGACAATTATCACATATTTTATACTTCGTGTCGTGAGCCGCTTGTCCTTGACGAGTCCGTTGTATCTGACATTCTCCTCGATTCGTCCGTTTTTTCGTTCGGCAAACTCCGAAAAATGTTGATTGCCCGGGATCTTGTAAATTTAATCGGGGTGGAAATTTGTTTTAGAAAACGAGGGTAACCTTGTCCGACAAAAAATTGTCTACTATTGTCGAGTAAAAAATTTTAACCACTGAAGTTCGAAAAAACGATGAAAAATTCAAATTTTAGTCGGACTAAACATCTTTAAAATTGAATATCTCAAGAACATGAATTAACGCCTCTCTATAAATTTGAAATATTTTAGAATAAAGATAGAACTATTTTTAAAAAAAAATGAATTAAATTCCAATTGCTCTTCCACCCTAGCGCCGTCTTTAAAAAAGTTTTTTTAATATTTTTATTTAAATACAAATTACAAAAAACAGAGAGTGTGCTTAAGACCACACGGCAGAAGTGAAAACTTCATTGGCAATCGCAATCAATTGATATCGTGTTAGTAGTATTTGGATCGTAATAGTAGAATAAATGAGAAACAAGTCAGAACGATAAACCGCTAACTACACACACTAACCTCACAATGTAAACCAAATAATTGTCAAAATAATTTTTTTATTACGTACCAATAATAACTATTAAATTAATAAAGACAATTATTACGTATGAATACGAATGAATACGAATTCATCATCGATTTTGCAATCTGAAAAAGACAATATTCAAACATTCATAACCTCGTATTATTATTATTACTCATAAAAATAACTTGTGTCTCAAACATATTTGTTTTTGAATATGGGAAAGTAAAAGTTAACAGAGAATTGCGCATTGTTGCCGTTTGCAAATCACTATCGGCTAAGTGCCACCATTTTTAATTATTTTATTTATCATGATTGCCATCCATGTTTAATCATACATAAGCTATGCTTCTTTGTATAGAATTTATGCAATTTCCGTCTTGTAATTGTGAGCTTTAAATCGATATAATCGATGTTATCATGTATCAAGTTACGAGTATTAAGTCTTCACTTAATTTTAGAAACATGTGTTACATACAATTCCAAACCGACAATATGTTTAGTGAAGATGATAAAATTCCAATACATATAATTTTGATATACAAACGTAATTGTTTCAGGTTATTCTATCTTTCTTACGTTATTTTTAATTTCATAAAAATTATGTTCAATAAAAAAACATTGATCAAAGCAAACTACCGTTTAAAACGATAGTTAAATAAAAAGCAAATTAAGTGTACACAACAACTTCCCAAATTTTCATGATAATTCATGTATAAATGCATAAAGGACAAACAGACATACTTTCAATTTTATATATATTCAATATTTATTTAGCATGATGACTTGAATGCAAATTGCAAAAGACAGTAGTAATATAACTTTAAAAAACTGCGTTATAGATCAATTTTTTAAAATTCGTATGAAAAAAATTTTTTATTTTAATGAACTCATAAATAAAAAAAAATAATTTTAATGGTATCTAATAAAAATTAGAAAAAAAACAATAAAAAAATATATACCACACCTGGAGTTGAACTCAGTACCTACAGCACATCAGTCGATCACGATATCCACAACGCAATTTAAAACGTAAAGAAATGATAGATTATTATTATTATTTAAACCTTCATAAAGTCTTTCACCTCAGAGCGTTACGGATCAGCTTAACTTACTACCTACGGAAAAATCTGTGTGTGGTGCGCCTAAAGAAGTTATCACTTCAAAAACAATTAGTTGATTTTTATTCAAACGATTAACTAATTATCTATCAAACAAAAAAAAGTTTGATGAAATCCGTGTAGCCGTTCTTGAGCTATTTAATTTCAAAGTTACATCGGATTGGCAGAATTTTCATTTTTCATGCATGTTAGGGTACCCCCTATACTCAAACTATGCACTTTTAAAACTATGCACTTGTAAACTAGGTAATATTTTTTATTTTGTTCATACTACTTATATGCCAAGTTTCAAGATAATAAAAAATGGTCAAGTTTTCACAACTCGGACGTTCGACAACTCAAGAACACGTTTTTTTCTATTGTGGTATAGTAAATTTACAAGATCCCGAGCAATCGGCATTTTTCCAATTTTGCCGAATGAAAAAGCGGCCGAATTGAGGAAAATAGCAGATACAAAAGTTTTTGAACTCATCAAGGACAAACGGCTCACAAAGTATAAAATATGTAGTAATCATCAAATGAAAGGGGCGAGGGCCTGGTGACTATTTCTATACATATTCACGAATTTTATAGTTTTATGTTCTGTAATTCAGTCACGAACTTAACTTTTAAGCATGAATGGGTTTAGTGGAACACGACAAAGGTAAAAATCACAGCGGTTTGGCTTTGGATTTCAATATGTATCGTTCTAAAATCTTAAAAGCTTTAAGTTTAAGAGATGTCATTCATATTGATACGAATATGAAGTTGGAATTACTTATTAATGAAGCTAAAGCAATACTGAAATGTGACAACAATAGTAGATTGTTTTATAAGACATTTATGCCATAGTTACTTTTTGTGATGAGTATGTCCAGAATAAACATTTTATTTTGCTCCAGCTCCAGAATTAATTCATTTGCAATTTCAAAATGTCTCACAGATATAGCATTTGTTAAAAAAAATTTTAAAATCGAAAATTTGTAGTGTAGACATACAAAATTTCTTTAAAAAGCTGACGTCAGTGAACAGCACACGTTTTAATGGAGCTCCATTAACTACTCGACTGCGAAAAATACTTTTTAGTACCGGTGGCAGAGAAGAGAAATTTTTGTCTCCGGTCCAAAAGAAAGAATAAAAGATAAGCTAAGTTTGCGTTAAATAGATTATATATATTTTATGTTACATTTATCATCACGATTTGCACTTTGTTAATTTTTAGACGAAATTTAAAAAAGTCGGTCAAGTGTGAATAAAATTCGCTCGCCGAGGGTTCCGTGAATGTAAAAGAACAAACTGACAAAGATAATTTACATAAAGTTGTGTTGTAGAGTTTTTTTTATATTTTGCCAGACCACAGGCACATAAAAATGATTTTTCCTTTTAAATGTCAATAGCAATGTCAATTGAAAATTGATCGATACTATACACAAAATGTTACACCTCGTTAAATATTAGCGAAAGCCGTTTAGGGTAGCTTAAGAGAGATTCAGTTACACCAACTTGTGCAAGTGGTTTTAATTGGAAAACATACATTATTAATTCAAATAATGATTCTAATTTTGTTTTGGCGTTTATGCTCCATGTAGGAGCGTTGTCAAGCTAACCAGCTTTGAATATTCACATTCAATAATTACCATGGCAGCCGATTTTTTCAGGTCGTTTATTACGATCGTCTCTCATTGCAGTCGTGGTCTACCTAGTGTTCGCCCCCTCCATGGGGATGCATACCTAAATTTTTTTACTCATTCCAGACAGTGAATCGGCTCGTAGAACATGCCCAAACCAAGCAATCCTATTGGAATGGATACAACCTATTATATCTGGACCCCCAAGAAGGTCTCTGATCTCAAAGTTATATCGTTTTCTGTATACTCTTTATTGTCTGTTTTAAGTGGACCAAAAATGTAGCGTAGGATTCTACGCTCAAATACAGATAAATGTGATTCGTCATTTTGTATCAGGGTCCATGTTTGTGACCCATACATCACAACCGGTCTAATCAACGTCTTGTATAACTTGAGTTTGGTGTTAGTTGATACATAAGGTGATCCAAGGAGCAGCTTAATTGAGTATGAAAGTTCGATTACCTGCAGCAATTCGATCTTTTATATCTGTAAGTATGCTGTTGTTTGAGTCAAGCATTGATACCAAATATTTAAAGGATTCAACTCCCTCAATTCACTCGTCGCCGCACATCAAACTTTTCTTCTCAGCCTCTCTTGAAACACTCATATGTTTGGTTTTATCGTAGTTAATTTGTAGACCAATCTTTCTAGCACCACTCTCAAGCGACCTAAAAGTCTCACTCATAACAGCTTTACTTCGGCCAAAGATGACAACATCATCAGCGTAAGCGATCATCTGTACTGAGTTTATTGACAAGATATTGTTGTTAGTCGGTAGTTTCTTTTGACGGCACACATATTCCAAGGCTAGATTAAAGAGTAAAGGAGAGATAGCATCACCTTGTCTTAAACCGGAATCGACTTTAAAAAACTTTGATATTTGATAGTTCTGTATCTATTGATAGTTCTGTACTGTCATTTTGCATAGTGATACCAGTTTACCAGGAATTCCCATTGCCACCAAAACAGATCATAGAGTCTCTCGATTGAGTGAGTCGTCAATGAAGAGTTGGTACACAGGCATGTTGAACTTTTGACACTTTTCCAAAATCATCCTTATCGAAAAAAGTACATCGGTGGTACCTCGGCCTTGCCGGCAGCCACACTAATCTTCTCCAAACAGCTGTTCACCAAGAGGATTGATTTTGGCTAATAAAATGTATGAAAAGATCTTATATGCTGTGCAGAGTAGAGCGATTCCCCTATAGTATGCACATTGTAAGCGATTACCCTTTTTATGGATTGGTATCAGCATAGCTGAGCTCCAATCCTGTGGCATGGTTTCAGTACATCAGATCATTTGAACAAGTTCAAATAATTTTAAGGATAGAGTTTCACTACCATGTACAATCATTTCGGATGTTATGTCGTCGATACCAGGTGCTTTATTGCGTTTTAATTTTGACAGTGCCGTTTCGAATTCATCTTTGGTCGGCTCATCTCCATGTACCTTTGACGCACGAATAAGCTTTGCTCGTCGTCCGACTTGTTGCTGGTCACTTAAGTTGAGAAGACTCTCCAAATAAGCGGCCCAAGTATCTAAAATATTTTTAAGGTCTACTTGTAGCTCCCCATCTTCGTTTTGAATAGCAGTCGATCTAGTTTGAGGTCCCTTCTTTAAGGTTTTAACCTGTTGAAAGAAGTTACGCAATTGATGTTCCTTATTGAAGCTTTCAATCTCCTCACACTGTTTCTTCCATCATTCTCACTTCGTTCGTCTACATAGCTTTGTAACGGCTTATCTTGCCAGTTTATAGTTCTCCTTCGTGGACCTGGTGTTGCGTCCTTGTAGACACTTCAGATGGCAATCTCTTTTGTATTGAATAGCGTCAAGGCATACTTGATCCATTCATGGCTTCTGGGAGTGGTTCTGTCCAAGTATTCCCTCAGCAGCGCTTAAAACAGCATCTTTGAGCAAATACCATGTCTTATCGACGTCTCCATTAATGGTTTCTGATTTATCCAATGTTTCGGCAATATGGATTTGATATCTCTCTTCTGTTTCAGCATTCTTTAATGATGAGATGTTAAAACGTTTCCGTTGATTGAATTTTGAAATGCCTGGATTTGGGAAGTGACCTTTTCATTGCACATACAAGGAAGTGGTCACTTTCACTGTATGCATCTCTAAAGGATCGCACATCCAGAACGCTCGAAAGGAAACGTGCTATTACTAGAACGTGATCGATTTGATTTCGAGTGTTTCCATTCGGCGAGACCCAAGTCTGCTTATGAATCGATCGATGCGGAAAGAACGTACTGGCAAATCTCAAATTATTTGATAATGCAAATTCAGTCATTCTCTCACCATTATCATTCGAATTCAAATGCAGACTGTTGGGACCCACCACATTTCCATAAGAGATATCTCTTCCAACCTGTCCATTAAAGTCACCAAGAACCATAATGAAGTCGCGTGTTAGTGTTTGTTTCATAACTTCTTCCAGTGCTATTAGAAATTATCCTTCTCGTCGACGGTCCTAGCTTCAGTAGGTGCATGCACGGCAATAAGAGCAATATTGTTATATGTACCGCGTACACGTAGGTAGCAGATCCTCTCACTGACCGGGATGAATTTCATCACGGCTTCTTGTGTGCGTGTACCTAGAAGAAAGCCAGTTCCAAACTCTCTTCGAGAAGGATGACCACTACAGTACAAAGAGTGACTATCCAAATCTTGTTTTGCGATTATCGGCTGTCTAATTTCTTGTAGAGCAATAAGATCCATCCTATACCTTTCAGCCTCTGTTTTTAGACTTATAAGAGCATCAGGAGCGCTCAGGCTGCGCACGTTCCACGTTCCGATTCAGTAGTCTGGTCCTATTTCACGTCCAGGTAAAATTCTGTTTTGTTGTCCGGGTCTGTTATTCTTTTCCTGATAACCAAATTTAACATATTAATTTTTTTCCGGGGTTAGGGTGTTAACTTTAGGCCCAACCCAAATTCTCGTGAATGGGTCCGTTCTGCATCTTAAGGTCACCAGAAACAACCTTTTTACACGTTTATATAGCGAGCCGCTTGATTCAAGACAGATCCCCGCTCGAAGCCGCCCCTGACATGGAGAACAGACGCTGGAGTCGCATTGGTGGTAAGGCGCCAATTCGCCGTGATGTAGCGGCATTGACTAAGCAGTTTTTACTCTGCTTGTCTCCAATACACCAACCTAATTCTGTCAGCATTACCCAGGCAGTACGGCGTGGACGTCGAATTTCGGATTTCGCTACCCTAGCTATTCTATAGAAATAAATTATGATGCAAGAGTTGTTTTAAATTTTATAGAAATGCATTGAAATTAGGTTTAATGCAACATTCACTTTACAATTCAATAATAACCTGCAACGCATAGCTCCTATTGCAAGACTTGCTTTAAATATTGCAGTTACTTTTTCAGCTGTACAAGATCATACTTCTAGCAAATGCTTTTGCTTATTCTTTATTCTTCTCGCTTTTGACTAGTTTTTATTCATTCTACCCATTTTGTGTTTTTTCTAAATATGCATACTTTATGATATATTAACGATTTGATCAAAAAATCAACTTCAATAATTTTGCGGCACGTGTTCTTTTGATTAAAAAAAAATACTCTCGTAGTTTTTTGACCACAAAGAATTTTTTTAGTGGGCGTCTCGGAAAATTTAATTTTTAACGACCAGTTAATGAAAAAATAAATGAATGAAGAAACTAAATTGTTATTGTTATGAATAGAAATTGTAATAGCAATAAACACATTATTGTTATTAATGTTATTATCCAAACCAAACGAATGTCCAAACCAAAACCTTAGTTAGTATATTGGTTGTTTTAATGCCTCTATTTTCTTAATTTTGTCTTCTGGAAAAATTTATCATCAAAAGTTAATTTTTTATTTATATACTTTTATATCTTCTAAATACATCATTTGAAATAAAGAAATCTAGTTTATGTTCTGTTTCGTTATTATAAATGATTTGATTTGTAATTTTAATTTAGCGATTGTGAAATGTTCACAAATAATTACCAATTAATTTAATTTTACTATAATCGCAAAAACTATTGAAAAATATGTTTTGTTGTTTTTTTACGATTGTAGTTGCTCTATCTATTTCTATTTCAATAATTTCAGATTTATTATAAAATTGCTTACAGCAAATTTCTTTTTAATTAGAAACTATCATACTTATAGTTTTTGATGTCTTATGTATAAATATATTTTCTAAATAATAAAGTTTTATTTTTTTTCATATTGATTGTATGTATGTAAGAGGTGTAATTAGTCATTTATGATCTATAACAATTTGTTTAAGAATTATGAGGATAAACGCTATCGGCAACATAATCGTAAAGGTTGCTGGAATTTGGTTTAAGTCAAATGAATTATTCATAATGACCAAGAGGAAGTTGAAAAAGTATTTTGAAGTACATCGTTTTCCATGAACAATATCTGATGAATGATCTGATCTGAATATATTCTAAAATATTAGGCTCAGTCTAATTTGCCTAAAATATTATCATATTGGTATATTGGAATTAGCAAATTGCACTCATGTTATCCTTTGTTTATTTCATTTTAATCAATTCATTATATGAACAGTTGATACCGCTACGGGCTTAAATCGATAATCGGTCGTAACGGCCTTAACTTATTTTGACTTTTAATGTACCATCGAAATGTTTAATATTGAATTAAATAGGTCTTTAACTATAACTCATTATGTCTGCATTTAATTGTCTAAGCTAATATAAAACATTTTCATCTATTTAAATAAAATTAAAAAGTCGGAAAAGTGCGAATAAAATTCGCTCGCCAAGGGTTCCGTGAATGTAAAAGAACACAATATAAAAAATAATTGACATAAAAATGTGTTGTAAAGTCTTTATATTACCAGATCATAGACGCATAACAAAATAAATGTTTAATCATAAACGCTTATAGTAAATTACAAAAACATCTACATTGATCACAAATGACATAAAAAATGTTACTTCAGGTTAAATCATATCTCTGTTTATGTTAACTAAAGAAAGATTTAACCAGCTTGTAAATAGTTTCAATTGGAAATATTTTTTCTGTAAATCAGCGTCGAAATTATGGGAGTGGGGTACATACTAAAAATAGCACTTTTTTAACAATATTTCAAAAACTGTGCATCGCGAAATTCTAAAAATAATTGCAATATTTCTTAAAATAGGTGTTCTTTTAAATGTTTTACCCTCCCCACTCCCATCTCCTAAACACACAGAAATATAATTATTTGAGGGTTCCATATAATTTTCGTTCAAAATTTACCAAATTTCATGTCTCTGTGATTTTTTTCAAATTTTTCTCTCAATCAGTGTCGAAACGTATAGTCTGAAAATTGCACTTTTTTACAATAACTCAAAAACTACGTATCGCAAAATTCTAAAAAAAATTGTATTGTTTCTAGAATTAGGTGTTCTTTCAAATAACACCCCACTCGTTCGGGTGAAAATAGGTTTTTTTTACCCTCTTTACTCCCGTCCCATAAACACACAGAAATATAATTGTTTGAGACTTCGCTATAATTTTCATTCAAAATGTACCAAATTTCCTGTCTCTGTGAATTTTTTCAAATTTTTCTGTCAGTCAGTGTCAAAACGTAGGGAGGTAGTCTGAAAATTGCACTTATTTCGCGAAATTGTAAAGAAATTGTAATGTTTCTTAAATAAGGTACTCTTTCAAATGACATCCCACTCGTTTGGGTCAAAAAAGCTTGTTTTCACATATTCACTCCCATCCCTTAAAAGCACAGAAATATAATTATTTGAAGCTCAGCTATAATTTTCGTTCAGAGTTTATTAAACTTCCTGTCTCTATGAATTTTTTCAAATTTTTCTGTCAGTTAAGCTCGAAATCCTAGGGGGGACCAACTTTTTGTTGCCTTTTTTTGACAGTAATTCAAAAACCATGCATTGCAAAATTCTAAAAAAATTGCAATGTTTCTAAAATCAAGTACTCTTTCAAATGAAATAACACCCCACTTGACCTGGTTTTAAATTATGTTTTTACCCCTTTTCACTCCCAACCCCCTTAATAGATATAATTATGAATATTTGACTCTTTTCTATATTTTTCATTAAAAGCTTACTTATTTTTCTATCATTCCAAATATAATTTAAGATTTTCAATCAAGTAGGGTCGGAGTTAATCGAGGCAAATGGCAATAAAACCTAAAGAAAACGTTATTATTCAAAATTATACAAAAAATGGTGAGGTGTAAAATTCCAAAATATATTTTTAAGGAATACTGAAGTGAAGCCCTTTCATATAGGGTATCACTCGTCTCGATAAAAAATGTATTTTCTCAAAGGGTTCACATCGTACCTCTGTAAATCAAACGAAAACAACTTTATTTCTTTTTTAACCCAGTCATCTTGCAGTGATAGGTTAGTTTTATAGACACCTTAAATTTTAAAACGGACCCCTTAAAACGAAATAATATGTCGGAAATTAATAAAGAGGGAGAAGGATGTATAAAAATAGTATGAGGAAAACGATATTTTTTTGGTTTTCTTGATTAAAATGTTCAAGTGATTTGATCAAAAGTAAAGAGAAATGAGAACACAAAAACATGTGCTTTTTACACATCACGATCAATCTATGAAACTCAATTCTGAATCTCAATTTTTTTTTATTATTTTGCTGTCGACGTCGGTCAACAGAGAATAAATATAGTAACGATTGAAAAAAACATCAAAACCAACAACCTAACGCTAAACAAAATCTTTTTTATCAAAAACCTAACCGTAGTAAAAATTGTACAAAACTATTCTAATAATACAAAAAAATTTATAATTGAAAACGACTATTGTCGAAAATTTACAATATCGTACCTACAATTTTTTTAAATTTTAAATTATCACTAAGCAAATTGAAAGCCATCAGGATCAGCTTTATAAATATTGAGATATTTTCTACAATCGGAACTATATTCAACAAAATTGCAGTGTTAATATTTAATGCACTAGTGATATTGCAAATTCCAGTGAATATTTTAACATTTGTGTTTGGAATGGGAATATGAACATTTTTAAGTAATCCATTTTTTTATCGAATCAGTTCAATTTTTTCATGTACCGATGCATAACCAAGTAAAATAAAATCCAAAGTTTTATTCAAACAATTAGCGGTTTGAATCTGTTTTTTGTTATAAAATAATTGAATTTCATTTATGTTGTTTATTTAATAAAATTGGTTGTTACATGGTTTGTTTGAAACGAAGGGCAATGCACCCTATAATACTTAAATTATAAGCTTCAGATGCATCAGACGTATTGGTTTTGTATTGGATACTTTTGGATTTGACTGTATCTGAGCTGTAAATCATACCAATTTTACTTAAACATTTCTTTTTAAATTATTCAAAAAACGTTTAAAGTAACATTCTTCTTCACTCTTCTTAGAATTATTGATCTTAGAAACATTTTATTTTTTCCTCTTATTCCTTACCGTTCGCACATAATTTGTATCCCTTCTTATTCAAATTTCTCTATATTTTATTTATCATTCCACCATTTTATATTATAACGAAAAAAAATTCAATTCAATAAAAACATTTCAACTTTTTACCGTTTCAACCCTCCTTAATCGTTTTGAATCAATATTAATAAAATGAAACCAGAAAAAAATAATACGTACTCAAAAATAGTACTAAAGAAAATGTAGGATAATAATAATATAATAAAGTTTGGTAGGGAAAAATCCTTTAAAAAAATTTACGTATTACCTTGGCTCCACGTTGGAATTTATAATGTAACTATTCTTTCTAAAAACTTACCTATATCATCTATTTTGTCACGTGAGAGAGAGAGTCATTAAATATGTATGTCCTCCCTATTTTTATATTTTTTTAGCTTTAAATTATTTTTACCATTAAATTTAAAAATAAAAAACAACATTTTTGAATAAAAGAGAGTGTTCAGTTTTTGACAGTTTAAAAGGTTCCCTGCATTAGATTCTTATAAATTTTTTATCAACGAGCCAAAATTTTAAAGAAAAACAAATAAATATAAATTCCGGATTTTTTTTAATCTCTATTTTACTGATTATTTCATGTTTTGTTTCTATATTATCTGTCAATAAGTAGATGTCGCTGTTTAAGTTCTAAATATTTAAGATTAAGATGCCGACGAATTAAACGTGACCATTTCTGATCTTCTTCAATCTTCGGTTAGAACAATAGAACTTCAAACTGATAGTTAGAATTTAGAACAATAAAAAAGTTAATACCTACGTGTTTTTTATTTTTATTTTTCACCAGTTTTGCTACAGGGTGGTTGGAAATTTGTTAAGAAATTTAGTGACCAGAACGGATTAAAGCTAAAATGTGCTCGAACGGGTTAACCGATTTCAATTTTTTTTGTTTGAAAGATACTTAGATAGTGAGGTTTAATAAAACTTTCACTGACAAAAATATTTATATTTTTAGATGGTTTTTTTTTAATTTTACATGGCGATTTCAAAAAGTACCTTATTTCAAAAAGTGCCTTACCTTAAATTTATATTTTAAAGATTTACTATAGTTATACAATTTGTTTGTTGTTAAAAATAACAAAAATTATTCATAATCTCATGTTATATTGATTTTGCTGTCGTCGTAAAAATGTGGAAAAAATGGCGAAACTTTTTCTGTATGTCAAAAAAGTAAGACTTTAACCTTCTCTCTAGCGCCAGTAAAGATCAATTTTACAGTCGTTTGCCGAAAAACGTTATTTTTTTGGTTTTCGAGAAAAATGCATTTGAAATGTATATTATTAGTTTGAAATTTTTTGTATACTTTGTGCCATTTACATAAAGCAAGTTTACCGATTCTATTGAACTTTTTTTTGTTGAACATCTAATGAATAAGTCAAATTTTCTCAAAAACAAAAAATAACGTTTATCTGTAATTTTAGTATGTTTTTTGTTACCCATACAAGGTTTTACAACTGGTCCAGTGATGATAAATTACTGGCAACCAGTAATGCAGCAATGGGCGAGTACTGACAACCACGACTGGGCCTTTAACATAATTTTACTGGATGATAATTTCGGACAATAAATGGACTAATTTCAATTAGTAACAGACCAATATTGATGACCAGTATTGTAGTAATGGTCAAACAACTGGCAACCATGACTGGACCATTAAAAACATATAAAATATTATCATATGTAAATTTAAATAAATTAAATACAAAATAATTTAAAATAAAATAAAAATGACGGCAAAAAATTCAAAACTTCCCATACAACTGGTTCAGTAATTATCTATTACTGGCGGCCAGTAATGCAACAATGGCCGAGTACTGGCAACCATGACTCCCAGTACTCGGCCATTAAAAAAATATAAATATTTTCATATGTAAATTTAAATAAATTATTTACAAAATATTTAAAATAAAATAGAAATGAAAAAAAATTTAAAACATATTATACCAACCTTTTCAATATTATCATAGTCTTCAGCCGAGAAGCGATAACTAAACTAATATATTTCTAAAACGGATAATACTCTAGTGAAATTTAAAAAAAGAAGGCAGTGTTAAGGACTGCCGACAGAAGTGAAAACTTAAATCTGTGAAATAGCTGTGTTTTTAGGTAGATTTCATATAAAAATCTACCTATTGCAATGGGCTTCATCTCGGAATTTCGGAAAAATTTTTGTGCCAAACGACTATATATGAAAAGCGGAGACAAAAAAACAAAAAAAAAAAAAAATTTATATATATATATATATATATATATATATATAAACGATATGAGATATAACGAAAACGACCGGCACTCTCACGGTCGCATTTTTTGAGGTAGATCAAAAAAATTTTCTGTACTTGTGTGTTCTATTAATATCTTGGACAAGTTCGTGAATCAGCAAAATCCGACACGTGATTAAGAAACTAGAGGCTTTTTTCTGAAAAAAATTGATTTTTTAAAACCATTATAACGGCCGTTTGAATACTAATTTTTAAAAAAAATTTAACAAATTTAGAATCTTTGGAATCTTTTTTATCAATTTGTTTTAAAAATAGACCTCTGCAGTTAGAGGTTCCTGAGTGACCGGCTCCAACAAAAAAGTTTGCAAAAAAAAGTTTTTTTTTTGAAACAACTGGCACTCTCACGGTCGCATTTATAAGGCCAGATCAAAAAACCTTTACTAAAAATGTGCGTTTTATTAATATCTTGGACAAGTTCGTAAATCAACCCCATCCAACACATGGTTAAGAAACTAGAAGCTTTACACTAGAAAAAAACTCTGTT
The DNA here is from genome assembly GCA_963693315.1 of Diogma glabrata. NCBI lineage: Eukaryota > Metazoa > Arthropoda > Insecta > Diptera > Cylindrotomidae > Diogma > Diogma glabrata. The sequence goes on from OY856187.1 coordinate 343,487,174, forward strand.
TTTTAGATCCGTTATAACGGCCGTTTGGATTCTAATATTTTTAAAAACTTCATAAATTTAGAATTTTTGAAACCTTTTTAATTTGTTTTTTTCAAAAGAAAGACCTCTGCACTTGGAAGTTTCTGAGTGAGCGGCTCCAACAAAAAAGCTTGTAAAACACAAAATGCGTTTGAATCAACCGGCGCTCTCGCGGTTGCATTTGTGGAGCCAGATCAAAAAACTTTTCTTAAAAATGTGTGTTTTATTAATATCTTGGACAAGTTCGTAAATCAGAAAAATCTGACGCATGGTTAAGGAACTATAGGCTTTAAACTAGAAAAAAAAGTGGTTTTTTTAATCCGTTATAACGGCCGTTTGGATACTAATATTTTTAAAATCTTCATAAATTTAGAATCTGTGGAAACATTTTAATCCGTTTCTTATAAATATAAACCTCTGCAGTTAGAGGTTTTTGACTTGTTGGCTTCAACAAAAAAGTTTGCAACAATCCCCAACTACAATTTCCAAAAACCTTATAACAGTCAATGTCAACCTTATAACAGTCAAAAAAATAAAAGATTTGAATAGAAGAAATTAATTTTTTTTTTCTTAGAAATAAACTATTTTGATATTTTGCAGTAATTGCACGACATAATATGATATAGAGTAGGTTTGTGTCATAAATTTTCACACACATGTTCTGTGGTAGATTTGATATTTGTTTGTTGCAAAATTGGATAGATATAATTTTGTTTGTAGGTAGCTAATTTTTCTTTTTAAAATTTGTTTCATATCTGTTTGAAATTAGTTTGTTTTGTTTAAACTAATCTGATACATCAGATTCTACTGATACAAAAACTGTCTGATATCGAAATCTACCTATTTCTAGCGGATATACGTGCCGCTTGGACTTTTTTGTATCTTCCAATTATTGTAGCATCGCAAATTAAAATTTCAGAATGTTTAAATTAAAATCATTAAAATTATTCTGGGTTTCACATCTATCAGTATTCCAAGCAACTATTATATACATTTTTATATTTAAAATAATCAAAACATATCATTTAAAAATTTGCGTCTATCAACCCCTTAGAAAGCATGTTGTTGAAGAACCTTGTTCTTAAAAGTTTTTCATGTGTTGTTGTGACTCACCTTGTAATTTCTACTACCAAATACATTTTATTTTAAAAATATAGTGTATCTTCAAAGAATATTCCATATCTTAAAATAAGGGATGATATCGTTGATTGAAAATACTTCATCCACCAGCACCCCTAAGATATCACTTTGGCTAATGAGATTGCATTGCTATTGCCAGTGGTATACGATATCTCAAGATAACTCATATGCCAATAGCAGGGACTAAAGTACGCGTGGTTGTCACACCCATAGATAAACAAGTTTAAATAAGCAAATTCATTGGTATTAATGCGCATTGTTGCCGTTTGCAAATCACTATCGGCTAAGTTCCACCATTTTTAATTATTTTATTTATCATGATTGCCACCCATGTTAATCATACATAAGCTATGCTTCTTTGTATAGAATTTATGCAATTTCCGTCTCGTAATTGTGAGCTTAAAATCGATATAATCGATGTTATCAAGTATCAAGTTACAAGTATTAAGTCTTTACTTAATTTTAGAAACATGTATTATATACAATTTCAAATTGACAACATATTTGGTGAAGATGATATAATTTGTAACATCATGTTAAATTCCAACACATATAATTTTGATATACAAATGTAATTGTTTCAGGTTATACTATCTTTCTTACGTTATTTTTAATTTCATAAAAATTATGCTCAACAAAAAAAAACATTGATCAACCGTTTAAAACGATAGTTAGATAAAAAGCAAATTAAGTGTACACAACAACTTCCCAGATTTTCATGACGATTATTGTATTAATGCATAAAGGACAAACAGACATACTTTCAATTTTATATATATTCAATATTTATTTAGCATGATGACTCAGATGCAAATTGCAAAAGACAGTAGCAATATAACTTTAAAAACTGCGTTATAGATCAATTTTTTAAAATTCGTACGAAGAAATTTTTATTATTTTTATGAATTCATGAATAAAAAAAAATAATTTTAATGGTATTTAATAAAAATTAAAAAAAAAAACAATAAAAAAATATTTATCACAAAAAATATTTACCAGGAATTGAACTCAGTTCAGTACCTACAGAACATCAGTCGAATATCAATTTTGAATATCATTTTGTCGATTTCTAATTTAAAAATTTCTAATAAATATTTACTATCATAGAATAGTAGATTCTTTTATGAGCTTAGAATGAAGGCAATTCTTCACGAAGATGAAGTTTCCCGAAACGAGCGTAGCGAGTGGAGGGAATCATCCGAGTGAAGAATTGCCATCATCCTAAGCGAATACAAGATGCTATTTTATCCACGACTTAAAGTATTTCGTTTAATTTCCAGTTTTCAAGCAAAAATGTTTATCGTCATATTGAAATAAAATCATCAAAGATAGCGAAAAACAAAACCAGTTTGTTGTTTAATTTGTTAGGGGAATATTTAATAAACCATAGAGCTGTAAAAGAATTTTAATCAAATTCACTAGTTGTGGAATGAATACAATTAGAATGGACGACATACGCATGGAAAGCATATATTCTTTAGTAGTCGTGGATAAAAAATTTTATTTCCCACACCAGATAAAAACATTTTACGTTCGTGAAATTGCTCCACTCGGCGCTAACGCGTCTCGTGAACAAAATTTCTGTCACGAAAAAGCAGCGTTTTCATCTCATGTAGCAAAATGTTCTATTTAAAAAAAAAATTTATTCGCATTAAATTGTGTACAAAATGAAGCCGTTTGTCATTCTAGAAAAACTTCAAATTTGTGACTTACACGGACGGCAAAAGGGGTTGGCCAAGAAATCTGAAAAAGTTCCAAAATTATTTTCTGATGGAGTACGCTCAATCCCCAAAATTTGGAGAAATTAAATTTTGTTTGTTCCCGTTCACATGGAATGCCCCATATGTATCGTTTCGCTAATAGCATTGGCTATATGTAGGAATTACAGTCCAATTCTACTCTGCCATTTAAATTGTGTTGTTTTGTTTTTTATTTTTTGCTGGAAAACATTGAAATTAAAAAAATTATATAGTAACTCCTAACAACACAGAATGAGAAAAGTGAGCATTTTGGGCAGCAAAAAGTGGGTGGCGTTTTTATTGAAATTACTGATTTGATACTCAACCTAAATGGTAAAAAGCAAAATTACATTTTTAAAATGGCTATATCCGGAATAATTAAAAGGATTATTCTGTTGGCCTAAAGTGTGAGCTGAAACGTCTAAAAACATTGCCTTATGCCAAGTTTTAGCAGGTTCGCTAATGTTTTTTTAGGGTGGAATTTTATAATACATATGTTTTTTTTATTTCGTGGGGAAAGAGTGTTTTTGTTGTAAATTGGACTCTTTTAAGATTTTGAGATTTTGAGATTTTATGTCTATTTCAAACATTTATTATTTACTCAAAACATACTAGAATTTCAGACAAGCGTTATGTTTTGTTATTATTATGTTATAAGTATGAAATTTTTTTTACCTTGATGTACTCAAAAAAGTTTACCGATTTCATTGAACCGTTAGTTAAAAACACTGTTTTTAAAAAAAATAAAAAAGCTTGTTTTTTGGTTTAAAATGATCCAAACATATTTGAAAACGTTCTAGTGTACACAAAGCTGTCTGGTACCGAAATCTACCTTTTTCTAGCGGATATACGTGCCGCTTGGACTTTTTTTCGTTCAATTTGAAAACTGGTTTTTTTTTGTTTAAAACGCGTTTTTTATTGTTTAAAACAGTTTTTTTTGTATTTTTTGTGTTTTTTTTTGTTTTAAATATGTTTTATACTACGAATATTCGTTTTTTTTGTTTTAAAGGAAAATATGCAATAAGTGAAGAAAACTCCACAGAAAATAGGTGTCCATTCTCAGATTAATAAAGATTTTCAAGATTCCCAGTTCTCAAGATATTCGGAAAGATTGTGGCGATTGTAAATTACAGATTACGATATTTATATCATTCTTATAAGAATGTTGGCTAGTAAGGTGTAACTATATACCTTTAACAAAAGATCTATTGAAAACAACGAGGTTTTGAATTTTAAAGCAATATTTATTTAAATTTAAAATAAATATTTGTATTTAAAAGCACTATAAATAGTTATCATCAGCATCGGTTTTATACTTTTATAGGTATTACAAACTTTACTATTCATTGATTTATTAATAAAAACTAGTTGCACAGCTTTTTCCGTACACAATCGGTTCTGGAGTTTCGTATGTACCAAGCCAAGTTTAGAGAAAACGCGCTCAGTTCCAGCTGACGTTGAGATTGTCCCAAAATAACATTAGCTTTATTTCGAAAACTAGTCCAAATAAATTCAAATCTAAAGAAGAGAAGGCAGTAGCCAGTCATTCAGAGTCAAATAATTGTTCACAAAAATCTTTCGTGAAAAAAGTTGCACGAAATAGAGTTAATTTGGTACATAATTTAAAAAAGATGAAAAATTTTAGTATAAGCAACAAATTTTTTTAAAAGGTATCAACTTAGGCCTTTTATAAAAAAAGTTACATTGAAAAATTTATAACGCATTTTACACGAGATTTTTCAATTTTAATTTTTAGTAAATGGCAAAAATTACAAAAAATTTTAAACTAACTCAAATACCTTTTGTCCAAAAAAGCAAAAATAAATAATTCTTTGTAATTTTAGTATGTTTTGGATAAATAATAAATTATTAAAATATAAAAAAATATAACAGAGAAAAATGATTTTTTTATTTTTTCATCAGTTATGCCACAGGGTGGTTGGAAGTTTGTTAAGAAGTTTAGTGACATGAACGGATTATATTTAAATTGTGCTCGAAAAGGATAACCGATTTTAATATTTTTGTTTGTTTGAAATTAATGAGCTTTATAAAATTATTATACTGGCAATAGTACATTATGATGCAAGGACGTAAAGTTAAAGATGCGGGACGTATGTGGAGTTGGCAAATCGAGGCGCTAGTCGATATTTGCATCCACATTAAGTCCAAAATAGCTTACGTCCGTGCGTCATATACTATTTTTTTTTCGCCGCAAGCAAAATATTTAAAAAAAACTAAATCAAAGTTATACATTTGCATAAATTATGAAATAAAAATATGTTGAACAAGTAACCTTTGACAAAAAATTTGTTATTTTTTCAAAATAATTGTATAACTATGACAACAAATAATAACAACAATTTTAATTGGATTATGAAATTTTGAATTTAAAGATTGCTTTGATAAAAATTACTATTTTTTATAGAATTTAAAAACAAATACAAATGTTTTTTACTTTTTTGGACGTAGCTATGAAAACAAAATATATGGTTAAAAAGTGACACTTTACGGCTGCAAATCACAGTAATAAAGCACCACTTTAATATGTAGGCGAATAAAATAGTACATTATGATGCAAGGACGTAAGGCTAAGATTTTTTGACGTATGGGGAGTTTGCGAATCGAGGCGTTAGCCGAGATTTGCACCCACATTAAGTCCAAAATGGCTTACGTGCGTCATCATATACTATTTTTTATTCGCCGCAAGTAAAATATTTTAAAAAAATTGTTTATTCTAAATCAAAATTAAAAATTTTATAAATTTGGAAATAAAAGTATGTTGAACAAGTAGGCTTTGACCAATATATTTGTTATTTCTTTTCAAACAAATCAAATAATTATGATGACAAAGAATAACAAATATTTTAAATGTATTAGGAAATTTTGAATCGAAAGGTTGCTTTGATAAAAATGTCTATTTTTTAGAATTTAAACAAATAGAAATGTTTTTTACTTTTTTGGACGTAACTATGACAACCAAATATATGGTTAAAAAGTGACACTTTTACTATGTCTTGACGTAGCAATTAATTGACTACAATTATCCTACAATGCAATTAATTGATGCGTGAAGACGTAAAATATGGCAATAATTAAAGACTACAGTAATTATGTTTTCAACTCATATTATTGTAGTCAATTATCTTAGTTCTCGTTATTGACGTTTGGAATATTTTAGTGGCTCCAAATAACGTTAGTTTATTTTTTTTATGTTTTCTGTAGTTTTAAATTCAAAATATATCATTAAAAAGTTTAAATAATATTTAGAATTATTTTAATTATAAACAACATCAATGTTTTAGCTTTGGTTTTCTCTTATTAGTTGGTAGATTTCGTTATGGGGCCGAGAGTTTGAAAACATTTTTGAAATATTTTCATCTGCTGATAAGTATTTTGGTTTGTCATTATGAAAATGTTTTTTGTTTAATTTTTGTTAATGTATTAAAGACATTTGAGTGAAATAATGGTAATAATAGTGACGTGTGCAACGAAAATTACTTTCACCAATTGTTTAACACCTAAACTCTTGTACTACAAAATAATTAAATCTGAAAACTTAAAATTTGGAGTCAGTTAGTTTAAGTATTAACCACTAAGTGTCAGGTCAAAATAATTGCCCAATAATTTTTATAGTCAAGACTGAAACTAGAATTAATTAACCTAAATAATATATTGTAGTAACCAATTAATTGCTACGCCAAGACATAGTGTTTAAGGCCGCAAATCACAGTAATAAAGTAACACTTTAATATGTAGGCGAATAAAAAACTGAAAAACAAAATTGTTTTAAATAAGAAATTTGTTGAATTAATATAGAAATTTAAAAAAAAAATTGGTTGCTATAGAAATTTAAGAAAATAAGTATGAAAAGCAGAACTACTTGGATTAAACAATTTTCTCAACAAATATTTTACTATTTTGTGTAAAAATACGAATTTTAATTTATGCAAATAACGCAGAATCTTACTCGTACAAAAAGTCTTGTATGCAATTCGGGCATAAATTATCTTTTTTGCTTGAGAGTGAAATTGTTGCTCGAGGCGCAAGCCGAGGGTAAGCCGATCTACTTTGCGCCCTTAATACATAAAATGCTATTTTATAATTCTAACATTTACTTCTTTTCAAGAAAATCGCCAATTCGGGCAGCTTCAAAATAGTTATTTATTTTAAATGTCACAAAAGATTTTTATAATATTTTGACTAGAGTAAAATTGTAATTGTAAGAATAATATATTCTTACAGATCATAAATTCTAAAATTTCACCAAACTAAAATCATCTAATTTTCCAAAGCTAAACTTAATCCATCCTCCCCCTTTAATTTTAAATTCTATTTTAATCATTATTCAATCATACCTATATCACATTGTCATAATTTTTGCAATCATCATATATACATATTGTAATTAAAACATATGATAGAGGGAATATAATCATCCGAATTGCCGTGTTACATTATACATTTTCGTATGCATAAATGAAATAATAATGTATACAGATACACATATTTCATATAGATATATAACGGTACTACAAGGTAATATGAAAATATGTTGTGGAAATTTTCAATAATTCATCAAATTTGTGTTGATATGAAATTTTAGTTAAAATTCAAAATAAATTGTATTTTAATCTAATTGTTGTGTGAAAATAATAAATATTTAATTACATTATATTTATAAAATTAACTATTACAATGAAACTGATATGCTTGTTATATAAATGGGTTTTAATTTTAAATTGAATTACATGCCTTAGTTTAATGTTCTTTACTGAGAGGGTTAGAAGTAATAATTGCAAATATTTGAATAAATTTGACGGATTATAGACTCTTTGTTGATAAAGCAGCTCTAACGTAATAAAAACAGTAAACATTTGAATGATTTCGTTTAATTTTCGTTATCTTTTATTTTCAGACGCCAAACAGCAGAAGAACGAGAAGCCGAACGACAGGCAGCCAATCGTTTAATGTTATCATTACAAGCAGAAGCTTTAAGTAAAGGTTTTAGTGGACCTTCACCCACAGGTCATTCTGGAAATCAATCAACACCTAATGGCCAACCTTTAGCTGCATTACATGGGTTACAACCATGGGCTGAACCACATACAGCAGGTTGCTGAAACTATTTTTATAATAATAACTCATAATATTTGTGATATTATTAATTAAAATATTTAATCAAAGACAAAAGTAATTAATATTAAGTTAGCTATATTCTATTATTTTCATTTGTGATAAATAATTTAAATCGTTTTATAATTTTAAAAATATCAAACAAAGAATCTATATGTAGCAAGTAAAAACTCTTATATTATAAAAAATAAAAAATAAAAACAGCAATAAATTAATATCACTAATCAGCCATTTAAACAGATTTATATTTTGCAAATTGCTGCAAAATTTCAACACCACCGACCATTTATATTTTATATTTTCCAGTACCTTTATTAATATTAAAAATCTTCTAAATTTATCAAATAAAAATAATTAAAATTGACTGAATTATGAGCATAAATTGAATTTATAAAATTTTAATTTAAAAATTTGACAAAAAAAATTCAAATATTTACTATATTTATAAAAAAAGTTTTTTTTATGAATTCTCTTAGAAATAATTTTGAATTCATGGACTATTACTACGCATTACTACTCATATATAGTCAAAAATTTAAAACCGTAGAAATAAACGATTAAATTCTAAAGTTAGAATAATAAAATATGTTTGTAAATAATAAAAATAAAAACATGAACAAAAAACTATAATTACTCATACAGCAACAGGAGTAGGAAATTTAAGTTATAATATTTGTAAATAAATAATTAATTATGAAAATAAATAATAATTTAAGTCAAACAAACTTATTATAAATTGAGTTTTTGTATTTATTTTCTGCAACGATTCGACAAACATCAAGTCAAACATTTCAATAATTGGCGTTTTGATTTGATTTATTGATCAAATGGCAACAACGTACATAAGTAAAATTAAATAATGAAATTTAAATGCTACAATCCATTAAAGAAATAATGAATTATGAAAAATTTTGTAAACTAAAAATATTCGTGATATTTTACAATTTTTGGAGCTTCTGAATCTTTGAAACGTATGAAATGTTGTATAGATGTTTGACAAGATTTAAACGAAAAATGGATGAATTCCTTTTACACAGTTAAAAAAAAGCTGAATATGTAAAGCAAATTGCTACACATATAGGTCCTACGAAAGTCACCATTATAAAACAATGCAAAGTTAAATTTAATGCTTTTTGCTTCGCTTAGCAATTTAATAATAACTTGCTTTACATAACCCATATAGCATAGCAAAGCTTGTATTAAAAATTACAGTAGCTTTTTCAACTGTGTAATTGAGGAATATCGAAAATATAATATATATAAAAAAGGTAAGAAAACAATCAATATTATAAGTTATAACACATAACGTCAAAAAAGTTAAACAAGCACGATTATGGCATAAGTTCAGATCGATTATTGGATGAAATTAATGTTTGTACATACTTCAAAACTGGATGTGAAGTTCTTGGCATAAATGTTAAATGAACTTGATTATGCAAAACCGAACAACACTTAATACTTAAGAATATTCAAGATCAAACAGCAAATTTAAATACTAACTGTTTGGATATGGATATTTTTAAATACCTCATAATTTTCGATCTTTGGCATGATGAACAGGGCTAGATGCGAGAAGAAAGAATGCGTTTTTTTATATATGATTTTACTGAAAATTGAGTTTGTTTGTGAAATTTGACGTGACCTAGATTTTCCACCTCGAACTTATTGTAGCAATTGCAAAATATCATTAGTTTAACTATAAATATCATTTTTTGAAGAAAACAATTATTTTAGGTAGATTTCATATAAAAATCTACCTATTGTAATGTGCCTCATCTCGGAATTTTAGGAAAATTTTTGTGCCAAACGACTATATATAATAAGCGGAGATGAAAAAACAAAACATATATATATATATATATATATATATATATATATATATATATATATATATATATATATATATATATATATATATATATATATATATATATATATATATATATATATATATATATATATATATATATATATATATATATATATATATATATATATATATATATTAGGGTTTCTCAAACGGGATCCTGGGATCCCGTTTTCCCGGGATCCCGGGGGTAAATTTTCATCCCATTTTCCCGGGATTTCACCCCCGTATCCCGGGTATCTCGATTAATTTTTATTAACATTTTTTTGTACTTTTTTCAAAGATATTAAAAGTTTTCTCACTCGAAAATCGAGTAGTTTTTAATTCTTTTCCCTCTGTAGTAATTAATTTCGTTCAAAATTAGGAAAATATTTTTTTGACACATATGGTATCATGGTTTTTTGTATGGTTTTTTTGACACATATAAACACAACAAATTAAAACCAATAAAACTTAAAATAGGTAGATTTTTCTGAGAAATCTACCTAAAACTTGCGCTTCATTTCTCTTAATTTATGTTTAATGGTTCTCTTGGACGGATGGTTCAATGGACGTTTCGTCACGAAAATTCGGACAAAATTGAGTGATGGCGCCATTGACAACCTAGTTTTTTGAAAAATTGTTTAAAAATTAGTATTATGAATTTATTTTTGTTTTGTTTTTTATGTATTCTTTTTTATTTAATTTTTGAAGTTTTTCTAATTAAAAATAATGGAAATATAAAAATCAATAGCGCATTTTTTGTGCTGTTTTAATTTTGCATATTTTTCTACCACCCAATTAGAAAAATCTAGCTTTTTAGCGTTTCCCGGGATTTCCCGGGATTTCCCGGGATCCCGGGAATTGGATATTTTTTGTCCCGGCTTCCCGGGATTTGAATTTCTACGGGAAATGAGAAACCCTAATATATATATATATATATATATATATATATATATATATATATATATATATATATATATATATATATATATATATATATATATATATATATATATATATATATATATATATATATATATATATATATATATATATATATATAAACGATATGAGATATAACGAAAACGACCAGCACTCTCACGGTCGCATTGGTTGAGGTAGATCAAAACACTTTTCTGTACATGTGTGTTCTATTAATATCTTGGACGAGTTCGTGAATCAGCAAAATCCGACACGTGACTAGGCAACTAGAGCATTTTTCTAAAAAAAATTGATTTTTTAAAACCGTTATAACGGCCTTTTGGATACCAATATTTTAAAAAAATTAACAAATTTAAAATTTTTGGAATCTCTTTTATCCATTTATTTTTAAAATAGCATTCTGCAGTCAGAGGTTTCTGAGTGAGCGGCTCCAACAAAAAAGTTTGCAAAAAAAAATTTTTTTAAACAACCGGCACTCTCACGGTCGCATTTGTAAGGCCAGATCAAAAATCTTTTTTTAAAAATGTGTGTTTTATAAATATCTTGGACAAGTTTGTAGATCAGCTACATCCAACACATGCACTAAAAAAAACATGTCCTATTTCCTATCGAAATGCAATTGTCTCAACCTCACCGTGCGGTCACATATGGCGAATCAAACTACGAAATTGCTTCAACAACTCTACAATTATAAATCGATGAAGTTGAGACAATCACACGAAATATTTATGTGAAAATAAAATACAGTTCAATTAATCTCAAATACTTAAACTTTAAAATGAAAAATTCATGATATAAGGCCAAAGAAAATTTTTTTCAGGGGAATAGTTATTATCTTTATTCAACTACTGTTATAATGGATATAACACATTATATTTTAAATAAACCTCATTCTGTTGTTAGGAAAATGTTATCGTGCAGTTGTCCCAATCACAGTGAAATGGTTTGCAAATAATTTTTCTTTGCATTAATAATCAACTGCCAACTTCGAGATGAGGTTGTAATGAACTTCAATTTTTTTTCAGTGTGGTTAAGAAACTAGAGGCTTTATACTAGAAAAAAAGTCTGTTTTTTAGATCCGTTATAACGGCCGTTTGAATACTAATATTTTTAAAAACTTCACAAATTTAAAATCTTTGAAATCATTTTTATCAATTTCTTTCAAAAAATAGACCTCTGCAGTTGGAAGCTTTTGAGTGAGCGGCTCCAACAAAAAAGCTTGTAAAACACAAAATCCGTTTTAAGCAACCGGCACTCTCACGGTCGCATTTGTGGAGCCAGATCAAAAACCTTTTCTTAAAAATGTGTGTTTTATTAATATCTTGGACAAGTTCGTAAATCAGCTAAATCCGACACATGGTTAAGAAAGTAGAAGCTTTATATTAGAAAAAAAATTGGTTTTTTAAATCCTTTATAACGGCCGTTTGGATACTGATATTTTTAAAAACTTCATAAATTCAGAATCTGTGGAAACATTTTAATCCGTTTCTTATAAACATAAACCTCTGCAGTCAGAGATTTTTGACTCGTCCGCTTCAGCAAAAAAGTTTGCAACAAGCCCTAAGAAAAACAATTTGCAAAAACCTTATAACAGTCAATGAAAAAAAAAAATAAAAAGATTTGAATAGAAGAAAAAAACTTTTTTTTCTTAGAAATAAACTGTTTTGATATTTTGCAGTAGTTGCACGACATATGATATAGAGTAGGTTGGCGTTTGTTTTTCATATAGGGTCATAAATTGTCACACATATCTTCTGTGGTAGGTCTGATATTTGTTTGTTGCAAAATTGGATAGATGTAGTTTTGCTTATATGTAGCTAATTTTCTTTTTAAAATTTGCTCGATATCTGTTTGTAATTAGTTTGTTTTGTTTAAACTAATCTGATACATCAGATTCTACTTGTACACAAAACAGTCTGATCTCAAAATCTACCTATTTCTAGCGGACATCCTGCCGCTCGGACTTTTTTTATGTAGGTCCTAAGAACCTTAAGATCAGAACGAACCCATTCACGAAAATTTGAGTCGAGAGTGAGAATAACACCCTTACCACGGAAAAAAGGCTTCGTAATTAGGAAGCAAAAATAGAATTTAACAGACCCGAAGACCAAACAGCTGTTGCAAAGGACCGTGGTGAATATTCAAAGTTAGTCAGCTCGGAAACGCTCCTACAAAGAGCATAGAACCAACATAGAACCAAAAAAATTAAGAACCGGTTTTTGAAATTGAGAAAACAAAAATTACATACACATACAAAAAGTTGCATTACCCAAATAAAAACAAAAAACCATTTGAAATTTCAATTTTAGTAGTTTATTTATTTATTTTCCAAAGTTTTCGCTTTCTTACAACATCATCACTTAGTTCAAATTCAATGTTCAATTTATGTAAGAAAAAGTATGAAATTCATATTTGACTTCTAACCTTGGCTATTTTTATTCAAACAAAATGTGTATTAGGAATTACAATATGTCACAACATGACACAATAGTATTTTATTGTGTAAGTGCTTAATGATATATTTTATCGAGCAAAAATTTAAATTGCGAGTGAGCCCGGGTGAGCATTGCAAGTTTGCAAGAGAATGAAATTCATTAAACACAAAACCTGAAATAGTATGAGATAGTTTTTTAAAAATTAAAGAAAGCGTTTATCACATAATACCTAATAACTTTTTTGTAATAATAAAACTAATAAATTTCTGTAAATCATTTATATATTTATTACGTTTGTCTATAATCAATCAACTATATTTCATAAATTAATTAATAAAAAAGGTTCACTTAAAATTAAAATAAATGTTTTTTGTTGTAATTATAAAAAGAAAGATATTATTATTAATATTGTTCTTTATTTTCAATAAATAATCGCATAAAAAGGTAAGCTCGTATAAAATTGTTTATATATATCTTAAGATAATCGGAAATAGATAAACTCACATAAAAAATTGCTTATATATATATTGTTACGTTTTTCCAAACTTCCTTCGAATTGGCCTAACACACAATTCGATAAACGCAATTCCCAGATCTATTCAGAGTTTGATCACTGATTAGTAAGCACAAACACCTGGTTTTATTAAGTATTCAACACCTTAATTGTTCCACAACAACAGGAAAACAATACAGTAAACAATATTCCTAACTAGAATATTCTTTCAACAGCTTCAGAAACTCCAACGGTTTATTGTACATTGAAAAAAAATTGAAGTTCATGACAACCTCATCTCGAAGTTGATTATTCATGCAAATAAAATTTATTTGCAAACAATCTCACTGTGATTGGGACAACTACACGATAACATTTTCCTAACAACAGAATAAGGTTTATTTCAAATATAAAGTGTTATATCCAATATAACAGTAGTTGAATAAAGATAATAACTATTTCCCTGAAAAAAATTTTCTTTGGCCTTATATCATGAATTTTCCATTTTAAAGTTTAAGTATTTGAGATTAATTGAACTATATTTTATTTTCACATAAATATTTCGTGTGATTGTCTCAACTTCATCGATTTATAATTGTAGAGTTGTTGAAGCAATTTCGTAGTTTGATTCGCCATATGTGACAGCACGGTGAGGTTGAGACAATTGCATTTCGATTGGAAATAGGACATGTTTTTTTCAGTGTAGAAATTTCCTGTGCACAATGTTCAAAATAATACACAAATTATTTCTACTCAATAACACTTATAACTTTATTTACAAAAATTAATTTTAAATATCACTTTTATAATTTTAACTTCACCGTCACACGTTTAAAATAAAACTAATTCAAAACTTCAAGAGGTAATTTGCTTGAATACCATCTGCAATACTTCTAGATAATTCGAGGTCACTTTTGAGAAACCTTGAGAAAATATTAGAGTATTCGATTATTTTACGTTACGTTGATTTGATTCATAAAATCATTTATTTTATTTATTGTTGTCCCCAATTCCAAGAAGTACAACAACAACACTATTCATTTCATTAATTTGTTGTAGTATTTTATTGATTTGATTTTTCTGGAAGTGACCGTAATCGTCTAGATTTTTCTGAAATCGTAACAGTAGTTGCGTTTTTTTCATTCGGGTCAAGATCAAGGTTTGAAAAAAACGATGTGGGTCAAGCAAAGAATAAAAATATTATATTCTTGGCAACAATGCTTAAATTGTTGGCGACACTGAACTGAGAAGACAAAAAATCGTGAACGTGACATAAAATGAAATAAAATAATTGATAATTAATAAGAAATTATAAACATTTAATCTTTAAAAAATATGGATTTTATATCGTAGGTATTGCTTTAAAATTAATTTTAAGCAAATTTATTGAAATCATGTTTAAAACAAATCATATTAAAATTGATTTTAAACAATTTTAATAAAGTATCTTTGACAGTTTTTTTATTTTGAATAAATTTTCTGTGATATTTATATTTCTTTGATATTTCTTTGATATAAGTTTTTAAATGACCATACCAACCTTATAAAATCAAAACCTACGTTTCGCCATCTCTTGCAATTTTATGTAACCAAAATATTTTAGATCATTGATCTATCCCAGATAAATATCTGGGTTATGTCGTTGTTGTTTTTACATGTAAAAAATAGACTTGATCTAGAACCTTGACCCTAACCCAAATGAAAAAAACGCAGCTAGTATCTCAAAAGTTTATATATTTTAAATTTTACAAAATTAATCACAAAAAATAATAATTTTCAAATAAATTTCAAACAATCGCGTTAAACAAAAATAAACTTGCAAAAATCTTATTTGATTTCAGAAATTAATTTTAAATTAATTAAAAAATAATAATTTCTAAATAAAAAGGTTTTAATTTCTCCTTTTACTTAATAATCGCTAAATTTAATCCAAATTAATCGCCTTTAATTAAAATTCCAAACCACTTAGGATGATCGCCAAGAAAAAAGCGAAATTAAAAAATTTGTATAGATCTAATATCTGTCATATTTCGCGGCAAAAACAAATTAATCGCGCGCGGGAAATTAAATTGCACTGAAGTATAATAGGTCTTAGAGAGTTCCGAATATAGGTAAATATAATTTTATAATTTTGTTTCGATATTATAGCCGCTTTCCAATCGAGTGAATTACTGAATGATTCACTTAAATTGAATTGGTCTAATATTCAGTAAATCATCAAAAATAGAGCCAAAACAACAAAAAAACAGCAATTTTTTGACATTTAAAAAATACATAACCACAATCGAAAATTTAGACACAAACAAATATGTTCCGATTTATTTTTTTATTATTTTTAACGTTTGACCCTCAAACCGTAAATAAAAAAATATGAATATGTTGAACTGATGAACCTATTTTTTCCTTCACTTTATTCAATTCAATTCAGTTCTGTAGTAGCTCAGTTTACGTTTAGTGGAAACTGAATATTACCATTGGAACATACAAATTCCGGAATACAATTCAGTTTAAGTGAATCATTCAGCAATTCACTCGATTGGAAAGCGGCTTATAGTTGAATGGAAACATTTCGACATTTAGGAGTAAACAAACCCCATACAACGATTTATCCTTCTAACAGAGTAACGTATAATAATTTAATTTGAATTATTTTAAAATTCATTGATAAAAAATATAAAACGAATAGAGCAAAAACAATGAATTTAATTTAATTTTTTGTAATTTATTTCCAAACAATTAAATAAATTTTATTCATTCATTCATAATAAATTGTTTGGTATTTTAAAAATGAAATAACTATGTACAATTTTGTACAATGAAAATTAGTGTATATTTAATAGGTTGATTATAATTTCATTTCAAGATGGGAATGTTGTTTTTGTAAGTAGTTGTGCTATTACTATTATGGTATTATTACTTAGAAATAAAGAAATTTTATGAATATATTTGAAGAAAGTTAAAATTATATTAGTTATAAGGATTTTTTGTTAAAAAAGAAGAAATTTAATAACACGCAGTAAAATATATGGATTATTAAGGATGAATATTCCATATAACTGGTGACATTGGCGTGATTATTAATGACGTGTACTAACGTCACGATGAGAAATTTATCGAGTTGTGCTAACATCGTAACGTTCAGGTCAACAACATGTACTGACCTCGCCTTGTGAGGGTTAATTAAAGAAATGTATTAACTTCGCAACTGACTTCAAATGACAAATCAAAATTAAGGGAAATTAATTTAAAAATTATAAACTAAATATTAAATTTTCTAATTCGCATTATTAAAATTATTTCAAAAATATTTTTGTTTATTAAGTTTTTAATATTTTTTACTTATTAATATTATTTGCATATGTATATAAATTTTTGAGTAGCGGAAAGTATCAACCACGAATGTTTTCTCACCAGCGGAGGATAAAAGCAACTCAAAACAATTTTTTACGTTTACAAAAACTGAGCTGGCTGGACGGTTATGTGCAACGTTATCATAAAAACAAGCAAAATTTCAGTACTGAACCACCACTTGTTTCCATCAAAACCAATTCCTGAACAACTAACACCCACTCCATGGGATTTAATAAATAATACCAGTGACGTGCAATGGGTACATTTCGATGTCTCTCAAACTCTTCTTTTGAACAAATCTAAGGTTTACAGAATTACCATTATAAATCATCTTCTATGGTTTAAAGAATTAGAAATGCTGTTGAAAACTGCTGGTATCAGGAGTGAAAATTCAAAATATATGTAAGCATATTGTGCGACTGACTCTCGGTTACACAACCATCTAATGCCAATCATCATAGAGGACCCTAGTGTAAATCCTTATACCACGTTCAAAGAGGATATAAATCAAACTTTTGGTGAAAGTAATACAGTAACAAAAATTCACAACATTGTGCATAAATTATCCATAGGCGACAAAAAACCGTAACAATTTTTGTCCGAATTTCAATTAAACGGTAGAGACATTGGGGATAAAGCAATAAAAGTACTATGAGTTATAAGATTACCTGAAATCATTCAGCTTATCCTAACGTCATATGAAAATTATCATCCTTTAGATCGGTTGGCCGAACGTGCTGACAGCTTTATGGAAACATTGACTCATCGGCAGGTTTTCAATATCAAATGTCAATTTAACATCAACATATAAACTCAGTTCAATTTTGCCAGGATTTTTCAAGACTGCAGACAAACTTTCAACACATGATGGATGTTTACTCTAATGTTTCTTCTGGCAACCGGTCAGGTTTTATTTCAAGGTCCAAGGTCACAAGGTCCAAGTCAAAAAACCGCCAAAAGGGTTTTGTCACTTCAGTTCCATGTTTTTATCATTCGCGTTTTGGTGATAAGGGGCCACATTGTGTATCGGGATGCATGTTTCAACAAACGATTGTATTACCAAGTTCTTTCTTAACAAAAAAAGACTAAGCGATAATATGATGTCAGTAGCATTGGTGATCGTCAAGGTAATTGCTTTTTAGTTTTTGAGGTAAATTCAAGTTTTCACGTATCAGTCATTCCTAAGTCAATGGTTAAGACAAAATCAGCATTTTGGCCTTATACGATACACAAATTTTGCAACTCAACACAGACCTTCGCAAATGTTTTTTTTCGGATAATATAGATGCCAACATCAATACCAGTTCAGATTTTCCGAAACATTTTGGACTACTGGTTGATATACTGAGACAGAGGCTCATAGATCTATTAACCTCTCTGTTCTCAACAGGTAGTATCTCAAATTATGCTAAGCCTTCGGTCTTTCTCGTCGACAAGACGTATAAATTAATTATAATACCAACACAAATTGTCAAAATCTTGGACCAATTTCATGGAATTGCAAATCCACCATTCATGGAATTGCTCCAATCCGTTACACCTGGTCCAAAAAAATAATGGTGAATAAAATAACAGTTCATGATCGATATTTTATTCGTCATGAATTTTCGCATCAATTGGATTGATGCACAATTTTTTCGTCCCTTAAACTGCAATCTTTAGACCTTTCGGTCTTTTTGAATTCATAAAAATGACCTTTGGTATTAGGAATGCTGCTCAGTCGTTCCAAAAATGGATGCACTCCGTTTTAACCGGATTCAATTTTTGTTTCGTTTAACTGGATGATATACTTGTAGCATCAAAAAATCCAGAGGAGTATCTTACCCCTTTCTTCTGAGATTCTATGAAAATAATCTCATTATTAATCCAGATAAATGCGTTTTTGCTAAATCTAAGATTAAATTCTTAGGTCATGTGGTCATTCACGACATTTTGGCACTATTAAAACAAATTCACCTCGAAATCATTGGAGCTTTACTATAGTCTCGGATATATCGGAGCATCAACAATATTGTGTAACTTTAATTCATCGTGATTTGCGGTGACCTGGAGAAAATCCCGTTTCAGACATCACAGCTAGAACAGTTACTTTTATTGTTTATAATACATGGGTTTCGAGTTTTGGTATTCTAGAATCAATTATAGGTGATCACAGAACCCAATTCGAATCCAAATTGTTCACTGAATTTGCCAATGTATAAATTAGGTTTCAAACGATAGAACAACAACTAACTAAGAACTACATCATACAATCCGAAGTCCAACGGTATTAAGATGGCATTGTACGATTAAATCTTAAATTATGTGCTCGATACGAATTCCGGAACAATTTCTAATTTTTTTACAAATTCATTCGTTCCTCAATCTGAGTGCGATAAAAAGTTGTGAAAATATTTCGACAAAGTTGGAACTAAACCAGCGTCTACACATGTAACGTTTTCCTCCTTTGTAAGCAAAGATCTCCAAACTTGCTCACATGTCCTTTTACGTACCGATTGTGTAAGGAAATCTTTACAGTTTCCTTACACCGGCCCTTTAAAAGTTTTAAATCTGTAATAAAAAAAGCTTTGATTTGGAAATTAATGGCAAAACAGTCAAGATTTATCGATAGCTAAACCCTTTTATCAGGAAAATTCAGACTTTAAAATATTTTTCTTCAAAATAAACACTAAAACGGTGATGGTACTATGGATACCAGTCTCCACTTTTCGTCTAATTTGATACCATCAGATATTAAGTGTCGACAACAAATCGACAAGATACAGTTCCACCTAAAGTGCCCATCAAACATGTCACTTTTAATGATCAACTCCAAATTCACATCATTCCCTCTTTATAATTTCAAGATCTAGAAGGATGAATAAAACTCCAACAAAGTATTAAAATGCATCAGCATGGGCTTCGGTAATCTAGCAAAATCCATTCCTCCCAGCATGATTTTGTAGGATTTTGTGGATCTGTTTTGAACTTTAGACAAAATCGTATGATCCGCGTCAATGTTTCCATTAGCCTAAAATTTTAAATACTTTCTTTCAACAATTAAACCACTTTTATATACAAATTTAAAGAAAATTCTATCAGTCCCAATATTTTTAATTTTGAGTTATCATCGAATCCACTGGTGGGGAGCATTTGTGGTGATGATTCCTTAATCATGTGACGCACTGTCTTCCTCACACTGAAAGAAAAAATTCGGTGACTACAACTTCTTTTGTGCTACCTTAATGTGTTACCTGTCATAATAACCTCAAATTCGTTGTCTTATCTTCAAAAACCAAATTTGAAGAAACAACCACCAAATTGAAGACACAGCACAGCACAAACTTTTCCAACAATGATCGAATTTATGCTTTCAGTGCAATGATTAAAAGTTCATGATATAGAGTTGTATGAAGGCTCGTTCCTTCGAGCACACAATAGCGAGCCATCCTCAAGGAATATTATACATCTAAGATGGAGGGTGCTACCGTTGACTGAATACAGTTCATCCACCAGCATTCCTATGATATCATCTTGGTTAGTGTTATCTCATCGCTATTACCAGTTGTATGTGATATCTAAGAATAATCCATACCTCCATGAGTTCAGGTTCAAGAAATTATTACCGCGTGCAAGTATACTGGAAATGGTGTTTTCAAAGTATAAACTTACAAATAACTACGGTATAAGCTTATGTTGATCAATTTGACATGGTAATCGTAATATTGTACAAATACTTAATACTCATTCGATTTATTTTATATATTTTATAACCGATTTCCTTATTGTACGTCAAATTAACTATATAAATTAAACAAGTGGTTCTTCCGACTACCTTAATCTTTGTGTTCAATTTGAAAACATTTCGAAACACGAATTCGTAAATAAATATTACTTCACAATTAGATTCAATTATTTTTGTTATAAAATTCTGATTAATGTTTAACTGTTGTTGATGAGCAAACATGCATGATGATACCGAAATAAAACATATAAAGTCCAAAATCCAAATTAAATTTTGTCAGTTGTTTTCCTATCATAAAGAAAATTACATATAATTGCTATATAAAAATAAGAAATTTCAACAAATTACCTCAATTATATATAAAAAATAAAATCTGCCGTCCCCATTCATTTTGATACATTAAAAACCACCTAATTTTAATTCTATCGGCATTTTTATCATTTGATACCCGTTTTCGGCTACCAACACAAAAAAAAACACAAAACAAAAAACAAATAAAACGTTTTGTTTTTTTTCTGTTTGTTTTAATGAATCTGGGAGCGGTACCATAAACATAATCGATTTTTAAGATTTCTTTTATTGCAAGTGTGGTCCTTGTAAGAAAATAAAAATTTATAAAGATAAACAGGATGTTTAACCATGATAAAAAAAAATTTTGATTCAATTTAATTAGCATAGTGAGAGTGATTTTCGTAATGGATTAGATAGATTTCCGATTTTAATTAATTTGATTCGAATAAATTAAATTTATTAAAATTTCGAGACAGAAAATTGTGTTTGTTTTTTGTTTCAAACGTATTGAAATAACCCAATTAAATTTTTAACATGCAACATTTACGAAGGCGATATAATGAACATAATTTCAGTAGTTAGGTTGAGTTTTTGTTAAAACGAATTTGTATATACGTTTGGTTGCTAAGCTGATTAGAATTCAATTAATTCTTTTAATCGAGTTCGACTATTTTTGGTCTTTAAAGGCAGAGCGGCTGTCACTAAAAATGTTAAATATTTTTTCTCATCAATTTTACTTTGAACGTGAGTAAATTGATTTGTGATCACCTTTATATCTTTAAGTGATATGTCCTCCACCACCCTATGTGAAAATTTTATTTAGAATCAAATATCCCAAACCAAAAGCTGAAAAAAATTTATATCTTAACTCATCACGTAAAATGTATTCAATGCCTCTTTTATTACCCGTTAAATTATTAAAAGCACTAAAAATAAAAGTACATACACAAAATGCGATATAATAAAAATTAATTCTCTCTACAAAATAAAAATTATTAAAAAGTTTAAAAATAATACTCATATTAATGTTACACGAGTAGAGTAAAATGTAATATTCAAATTCACTTATTATAACAAAAAACATTTACAGGTTGTTGAAGTTATGAATTTTATGTAACTAAGTATTTATGAATAATATATTATCCCTCATTCATTCAGATCATAAAGTTGTACATAAACATATATTGATAAACTGTTTGTACGATTTTAACCTCAAAGGATCAAATAACAAAAGAAGCTTCTGGCAATACAAAAATTTATAACCGTAAAAAAAATTCACTTAGAGCAAACAAACCAAGAACACACACTTATCGATTATTCGAACAATTTCGAAATACAAAAAAAATTCTATAAATTCACCACCAAGAACATAAATCAAGCATATTATATTTTGTGTTTTGGTTTTTATTCAAACAATATTTGTTTTTTTAAATTAAGTTATCGAAATAAAATTTATTCATTTATCATCCGAATGAAATAAAAGCATAACAGAACTGTATAATTCACCCTAAAATGAGTTAGTTATTTTTTTTATTTCAATTTCTCGTAAATTAATTATAACCCTAAATAATATAAAAATATACAGAAGGAATTTCGAATACGTATTCAGTAAAACAGATAAATTTTCAAAATGGTGAGTTTTATTCAACGGAGGTTTTAAGGGAGGGGTGTATGTTAAACAGTATCTTTGTGAGCAACGTAAACATCTAATTAGAATCTTTAAAACTATTTTCAGACTATTGATTCTTAAAATACTACTTTACACTTAAATAAGCACCTAAATCAACACCTTACTAAGTATTTTTTTACTTTATTAATTTATTAAATTATTAAAAATTATAAAAAAAATTTTTTAGAAATGCAACAGCACAAAAAGCACTTGGGTAAACAAAATAAACATAACATAAAACATACTTTTATAAATAAATATAAAAATTAAAATAAAACAACATTAGTATAATCTTAATAATAATAGTACAAACAATAATTATTTAAATGACTAATCTCTCTACTCTTCGATTTTTTTGATGGTCATGCCGCATACTTTTTAATAAAGATACACGTCGGTCATCCTTCAATATCTGTGGCAATTTATTGTAAGGACTAGACAATCCATTTAAAACAGAGATGGCCAAACTTCGTTACACGTGGAGCCGGATTTCAATAAATTCTCGTTACGAGAGCCAACAAAAAAATCAAAATATCAAAGTTGTTATGAAATTTTTATTTCCTTGCAAGTTGCATACACCGTCTTCAAGCAATTGCTTTAATTATACTTAAATTTTGTAACATGGCACTGACAGCTATTGATTGCTGGAAAATGGCATGTGTGTTTGTAACTTGTTTGAAATCGGGTTTATAGTTCGTTAACGCGGTTTCCAAAACTACAGATTGAAGAAGTTGATTTGTGGTGCATTTTGGGAATGTGCGCCTGAATTTCTAATAATTCCATTTTTCCTGTGGAACTTTTATTGAAAATATAATAAGGAATCGATAAACCATCGTTAATAATAAGCTTTGCCTCTAAAAATAGGACGACTTAACTGTAAGAGATGAAACTTCGATGTGTTCGATAACTGTATCGGCAGTGTGTAAAAAAATCATTAAGCGTGTCAAAAAAAAAATCATACTTTTGGCTTAAAAACCTTCATTTTAAGTAATAATGAGAAATGTTGATGGTTGAAATTGATATGTGAGATCAGAAGCTTGATTATTGAACTATAAGTGTGTTAAAAAAATAACGTCAAGTGTGTCAAAAGAATGATTTTCATTTATTTTTTTGCCTAATTTTTTTGAGAAACATAAAATGGGAAAGATTTTCGATTGGAAACATTTGTCAAATAAAATTAATTATTTTTATGACCAAAAAACGGTTTCTTAATTGAATCAACTTAACATATCATCTTGCTAAATTTAATCTTGATTGATTGAATCATCTTGGAAAAAGTTTGAATTTTGATTTTGTTATAATTTTTGCAATATTTTTAAAATTTTGAAAAATGTTTCAATCCTTGATTTTGTGATAATTATTACAATATCTTTAGAATTTTCAAAAAACCTTTAAATTATTAGAATATTTTTGGAATTTTTGATTTTATAATATATTCTCTTGAATATTTTAGGAATATTGAAGAAAGTACCAATTTTTGATTTTATTATAGTTTTTGGAATCTTGGAAAAAGTTTGAATTTTTGATTTTGTTTATTGTTATAATTTTTTGAAATCAATTCAATCAGACCCCTTTTATTTGAAAAAAAAAATTAAATTATTTATTTCTTTGACATGAAATGTAATTGAACATGAAATTGTTAGATAATGGAGCATTTGTATTTGAAAAGTTGAAATTGCTGAACGCTAAATGGAAAGGTTTTTGAGTAGTTTGTTGAGTGTATCATCTTTTCAACTTAAACTATGTTAATCTATGATCTGTTATAATTTTCCGGTAACGCATTGATGTTTCGAATTAGTTCTGTAATAAACTTCTAAACGATGTATATTAAACATTTTTTTTATGTTGAATAAACATCGCTGCCCACAACTAAAACAACCCGAGCAGAAATTTGTTAGGGCTCAAGTAAGGCCCTGATCAGGTTTGCCCTAGCCCGGATCAGGCATTGGTAGGGCTGCCTGATTGGGCCCTGATCATGAGTGTAACGCTTTTGCCCTATCAGGTCCTGATTGGGATTACCGGATCAGACCCTGATTGGGATAATCGGATCAGGCCCAGATTGGGATATCCTGACCAGACCCTGATATATATTTATATATTATATACATAAATTAATCAAATAAAAATAAAAAATTACAATGGAAAAAATTAAAACATACATACCACCTTAATGACTATTATTATAGTCGTTCAGCTGAGAAGCTACAACTAAAACATACATGAAACGATTTAGCTATATATTTCTAAAATGGATAATACTCTAGTGAATTTTAACCCATTTGAATTTCAGCTAGGGGTCAAATACGAAAAACCTGATCAGGGCCGGATATATTCAAATAAGGTTAACCCTAAAAGGGTATTCTACATCAGGCCCGGAACAGGTCCACATCAGATTTCCCTAATAGGGATTGCCCTTGTAGGACTGACCAGGCCCTGATCACGCCCTGACTGTATTCAGGTTTTCCCTAACTAATTTCTGTTCGGGAAGTACTCATAAAAGTCTATTGCCGAAAACTATATAAAAATCCTTAACCCAGACCAAAGTTTTGATATTTCAGAGCTTTGAGATGTCAGCCCCTTTATATTTTACCGCTGTATTCACTCAGTTTTCTATCATCAATTTTAGAGAGTTTATTTTCAAGACAAGGAAAGTGGTTTAACATTTTTGTAGTTAAATCGCGTTAAAAAGCTAAATTAACTAAATTAAGCTAAATTAAATTAAGCTAATAAAACTCAGAATCGTTTGATTAAGATCAGTAACAACTTTATATTTTCCTTATAATGCTAGCCCGAGCAGAAATTACTTAGGGAAAACCTGAATACAGCCAGGGCGTTATCAGGGCCTGGTCCGATCTACAAGGGCAATCCCTATTAGGGCACTCTGACGTGGGAATGTTCCGGGCCTGATTTAGAATACCCTTTTAGGGTTAACCTTATTTGAATATATCCGGGCCTGCAGCCAAATTCTGTAACTGTGAAGCGGTGAAGTGATAAAAATTTCTTCGTTTCTTTTCATTAAAAAACTTATCACTTCACCGCTTCACAATTACAGAATTTGTCTGCTGATCAGGTTTTTCGTATTGGACCCCTAGCTGAAATTTCAGTTTGTTAAAATTCACTAGAGCATTATCCTTTTTAGAAATATATAGTTAAAATCGTTTCATGTATGTTTTAGTTATCGCTTCTCGGCTGAAAGACTATAATAATAGTGATTAAGGTGGTATGTATGTTTTAATTTTTTCCATTGTAATTTTTTATTTTAATTTGATTAATTTATGTATATAATATATACATATATATCAGGGTCTGGTCCGGCTATCCCAATCAGGGCCTGATCCGATTATCCCAATCAGGGTTGATCCGGTAATCCCAATCAGGACCTGATAGGGCAAAAGCGTTACACTCATGATCAGGGCCCAATCAGGCAGCCCTACCAATGCCTGATCCGGGTGGTTATTTTGTAGTGTTATCTCACTAGGTGAGATAAAAAGTGAGAGAAAATATTTGTCTTTGATCGATTATATTAGATAAAAGAAATCATTTAAACATAACTTTTTTATCTCACTATTTATCTCACCTAGTGAGATAACACTACAAAATAACCACCCAGGAGTAGAGCAAATCTGATCAGGGCCTTACTTGAGCTCTGACAAATTTCTGCTCGGGAGGTTGGTAACTGCAGATTCTCCGTTATATCAGTTAAGAATACACAGTCATTAATCCATTGATCATCCCTTAATTCCAGATAGGGTTTTTCTTTGAAAAAATTTGCTGATATGTGGCAAATAGTTAATTTTTTGTTTGTTTTAATTAACGAAAGTTATCCCATTTTACGATATTTTGGATTAAGAGCTGGTAATTTACTGGTAATTTAATTACAACTTTATTACAATTTTAATAAATTTTTAAATGTTATTAAACTTTTTCATTCCTTTTCGAGAGCCGCACTCGAGCCGGCTCGAGAGAAGCAATTTGGCCATGTGTGATATAAAAATAACTTTCTTTGATCTAATATAGTGCGGCAGAAATCAATGTACAACTTATAGTTTTGGCGAGTATTATGACCACGAACATCAGTAACAGAAAATTAATTTAACAGGTTTTATACCGAAAGAAAGATATACGTGTTCGAGGATTTTTGGAAAATATAGCAGTTCTAAATTTCAAGAATTTCGTGATTTTTGGCTGGACGAGTTATCTTCAAAGATTCATAAATTCGGTTCTATTAAAGATAGAAACCTCTAGTTTGTTTTATTTTAAAGTTAAAAGATGTTAGTTTACAAAAAAAAAATAAAATTAATAAAAGTTATTAACAATTTACAATTGTTATAAACAAATAAAATGTTCAAATCGATCTGTAGTCATGGCTCCACCCACGAAATGAGTTTTTAATGTGATCATCGTATTCTAAATTTCATTTCCTATAAAAACGCATTTAGAATTAATGGAGAGCTTTATTAATTGATGAGCTTTACTGTTAAAAATAAACTAATTTATCGAGCGCGGGACGAGTAAAAATTTTATGAATTTTTGTCGTCCGGCGCTGGAAAATTAACTTATTTGTAACAGTAAAACTCATTTCTCTATTAATTAAATATACGTTTCTTATTGAAAACCTGAACGTAGGATACAATGGTCATACTAAACACTCTTTATTATGTTAGATAATGAGTAAAAATTAATTTTAACATTTTATTTGTTTATAACAATAGGAATTTGTTAATAATTTTTATAAATAACAATTTTTCTTTTAATTTTTCTTTTCCTTTTTATTCTTTAAAATAAAACAAACAAAAAGTGTCTATCTTTATCAGAACCAAAGTTATGAATATTTGAAAATAAGTCTTCAAGCCAAAAATAACAAAATTCTCGAAATTAAGATTCGCTTTATTTTCCCTAAAAAAAAGAAAAAATCCTTGAACAAGTAAGTATATCTTTTTGTTTATATAGAACCCGTAAAAAATTTTCAGCTGAATCAAAATTGTCTAAGTCACATTTTGTCCTAATCTGTTCGGTATGTAAAAGAATGACCCATATGATGAAAAACGTGATCTACGCAGGTGAAAAAGTCGAGATTCGAACTTGACCATTTTTGATTTTTCTAAAACTTGGCATATTAGTAGTATGGGCAAATAAAAATACAACATATTTTACAATTTTTTTTTAAAGTGCATGGTTTGAGTATAGGGGGCACCAACAAGCATGAAAAATGAAAATTCTGCCGTTACGATGTAACTTTGAAATTAAATTACTCAAGAACGGCTATATCGATTTCAGCAACTTTTTTTTTTGATAGATGATAAGTTGGCCGTTTGAAAAAAAATTAATTAATATTTTTTGTAATTAATATTTAAATAAAAATATTAAAAAACGTTTTTAAAGGCGGCGCTAGGGTCGAAGATCAATTGGAATTTAATTATTTTTTTCTGAAAATAGTTCTATCCTTACTCTAAAATATATCAAATTTACAAAGAGGCTATAATTTTTGTTCTTGAGATATTTAATTTTAAAGATTTTTTAATTTCTCATCATTTTTTCAAACAACTTCCATTAACAAAAACTTTTAAATTCAATTAAATTTTAACTTTTTTTTTAAATATAGTTCTATCCTTACTTTAAAATATATCAAATTTACAAAGAGGAGTTAATTTGTGTTCTTGAGATATTTAATTTTAAAGATTTTTAGTCCGTCTAAAATTCTAATTGTTCATCATTTTTTCGAACTTCAGCGATTAAAATTTTTTGATGATAAAAATTGTTCGAAAAAATAATGAAGAATTAGAATTTTAGACGGACTAAAAATCTTTAAAATTAAATATTTCAAGAACACAAATTAAAGCCTCTTTGTAAATTTGATATATTTTAAAGTAAGGCTAGAGCTATATTTAAAAAAAAAAAAAATTTAAAATTTAATTGATTTTAAAATTTTTTGTTAATGGGAGTTGTTTGAAAAAATGAAGAAAAATTCGAATCTCAGTCGTATTAAAAATTAAATATCTCAAGAACAAAGTTTAACGCCTCTGAGTTAATTTGATATATTTTAGAGTAAGGATAGAACTATTTTCAGAAAAAAAATTAATTAAATTCCAATTGATCATCGACCCTAGCGCCATTTTTAAAAAAGTTTTTTTAATATTTTTATTTAAAAATTAATTACAAAAACAATTAATTAATTTTTTTCAAAGGACTAACTAATCATCTATCAAACAAAAAAAGTTTGATGAAATCGGTATTGCCGTTCTTGAGCAATTTAATTTCAAAGTTACATCGGATTGGCAGAATTTTCATTTTTCATGCATGTTGGGGTGCTCCCTATGCTTAAACTAAGCACTTTAAAAAAATTTTAAAATAAGTCGTATTTTTTATTTTTTACATACTACTTACATGTCAAGTTTCAGGAAAATCAAAAATGGTCAAGTTCAAATTTCGACTTTTTCACCTGCGTAGATCACGTTTTTCATCTATATGGAATTTTTTGTCGTCCCGCGCTCGATAAATTAATTTATTTCTAACAGTAAAAATCATTTTTCCATTGATTAAAAATACATTTTTTATAGAAAATGAAACGTAGAATGTTTTTTATTTATAGAAAATGAAACGATGGTCATACTAAAAACTCATTTTGTGGGTGGGGCAATGACTACAGTCTACAGATCGACTTGAACATTTTATTTGTTTATAACAATAGTAAATTGTATAACTTTTATTAATTTTAAATGTTTTTGTAAACTAGCATCTTTTAACTTTAAAATAAAACAAACTAGAGGTTTCTAGCTTTAATAGAACCGAAGTTATGAATATTTGAAGATAACTCGTCAAGGCAAAATTCACGAAATTCTCGAAATTTAGAACCGCTATATTTTCCAAAAAAAAAAAATTAATCCTCAAACACGTATATCTTTTTTTTCGATATAAAACCCATAGAAAAATTTCAGCCAAATCAAAAATGAGTCGGTAAGAAAGGTGTTCGGTTTGTAAAACAATTACCCATATATTATGTGTACGTATAAATTATGCTTAATTTTGGATTTAAAAAGATTATTTCATATACAATCGTTTCTCTGAATGTTTGATTGAATGAAATGATAGCCCTTTGATAGTCGTAAAACACTTAGTGATGCCGATATATATAACATACAATTTCTTTTCCGAAGCTGGACCAAAAATAGGCAACAGGCACCGAGCAACACTCAAAACATATTTCATATCTGGAATAGAACAAAATTAATTTGGCGAATTTTATTTTAAATACATCTTCCAGATGCTCAAATACTAAAAGACATCCACTTGATCTATGCCGTCTCCATTTATTTGCAGCAAAAAATTCGAACGATTAAAGTATTTGTTTTTCACTTTAAAAATCATGAATTTAGTCTTGCGAGTAATAATCTGAAGCGCATTTTCATTTATCCACGTATTAATAAAGTGTAGATCACTTTGCCATGTTTTGAGAGAATGTAAACTTATCATATTTTAAACACTTATGTCGTTTTCTTTTTGTTAGAGCAGAAAAAGTTTTTTTTTTTCATAAAAAGAATATGACAAAATTTGATCTAGTTTTGTAGTTGTGTTTGTGAACTGTCATTTAATATTTTAGTAATTAATTCTATTTAATTAAATAATTTTTTATTAGTTTTTAATTTAAACAACGATTTAAACATAACATTTATTTAAACAAAAACTATTTCACTTTAAAAAAATAATAATAACTAAATGGCGTCTTGTTTGTTTACAAATTTTGACAGATGTTTTAATGTATTTGTGCAACTCTATTGTATTTACAACTTGCTCTACGAAAAAATCCAGATTCAGGAAAATATTTACAAGGCAAAAAAAGATCACTATTTTCTGTCAAATAGAATACGTAATGTCAAAAAAAAATTGATCTGAGAACAAAAAGAGGCATGTCAGAGCAATTTTTTTGGCAAAAAGAAAACGACATTAATAAGTTCTATCAATTATATCAACGTACAAAATAAACATCTCATTTGAATCTTCAAAAACTGTTTACGATTCCGATCGATGCCGATCATTGTACTTAGTTAAAATAAAAAATATAATAAATCCAGTTGTAAAGCAGACATCATTGAGAGCAGATATGATTGAGGGAACATCTAATATTACAACATTCTATGACTAATAAGTAATAAGTATCAAAATATTGTATCTACATAGATAGAGCATATAAAGTAGAATTAGTAGGACCTAATAAGTTTTGTTTTAGTTTATTCAGGACTAAAACAGGAGCTTTATTTTAAATTTTTAACGCCTATTTAGCAACTCAAACGGAAAATCCTTTCCTCAACTATCTAAAGGACACATAAATCGCCGAGTCAAAACTTCAATAAACTTGACAGTTATTTTCTAAATTCATTCACATGCAGTTCTTTGAAGCTGAGAATCCAAGCTGTTCCATGTTTTTGCCGCAGCTAACTGAAATGATCCTTTAAAATACTTCGAGTTTTTTTTTTCGAGTGACAGACTGGAATTTTTAAATTGCATAAACGGAAACGAGTATCATATAGCCACTTTCTAAAGACACCACAACATCCTGCAAGTAGGATGGAATACCAGCCTTAAAAACTTATAGAGGAAAACAACTCTTTAGAACAAATTTAATTTGAGTACGAAAATTCGTCACATGTTCATATACTTACGAAGTTTAGAAATGAATTTTATACAGTTATAATGAACAACATTAAGTTTGGCTTCCAACATATTACCTAGTTCAAAAAAAAGTAATTACAATGATCAAAGTAGGGAAAGACAAGTGCTTGTATCAACCTATTTTTAGCTTCAATTGGTAAGAGATAATTAAACTGATAGAGTTGACGTATAGCTTAAAGTAAATTAACCTCAAAGTATATTTGATATGTTCGGTGCCTGACAAGGATTCATCAACATATTCACCCAGATTACGGACTTTATCAACCAAAAAAAGGAGATCACAACATAACAACTATTTAAGTCTACCATCCAGCAATGATTTTTTCAACATTACATGGCCTACCGCAAACAAGTAGTTGAGTTTTGCTATAGAGTCAAGACGTAGACTATTGCTGCAAGACCAATTATCAGTAATATTTAAGTCATGATTATGCTCAATAATACTACACTCCATTCTTGCTACCGTGAATGAATGATAAACCTGACAGTCGTCAACAAACAGATGGTATCTGCACGGATCTTGGAGATATGATCGTACCCATTGAGCAGAGCTATCAGAAAATCCATAGTGATGGATCAGTTTGTCAACTAACAAATAATGGTGCATAGATCTAAATGCCTTGGTAAAATCAAGCAAAGCTAATACAGTAACCATTGCATCATTAAATTCCACACAAATGTAATTCGTTACTTCGAGCAACGCAGTTACAGTACTGTGCCTTATGAGCAACGCAGTTACAGTACTGTGCCCAGCTCGAAAACCTGACTGATATAAACCAATGATGATTCAAATACAAAGACAATTGATCATGCGCAACGCGTTCGAAAATTTTGGAAATACATGGCAAAATACTGATCGATCGAAGGTCACTGACGGTTTTAATAGCCGCAGTCTTTGGAATAAGAGTCCCAATAACTTTCTTCCACAAAGATGAAAACCTAGATGAGCTAAATGAAAAATTGATTAAGTGAGTCAAATGACTTACGATATGAAACACTATCGACTTTAAAAAAAAATAACTGAAAGACCGACATAACCAACGGCATTACTTGAAATTCTTTTAATTGCATTAAGGACATCAGTCTCAGATACCGACTGAAAATAAAATCTCTTACGGACCACGGACGATGTGGCGATGGTGGAAATGATGATATTGACGAATTAGTATTGTTGACGCCACAATGTAATCACTAACAGTATCAGGATCAAAATCAAGATCAACAGATACATTTGAATAGTGAATTCCAAAATTGCGGGAAACCTTCCCAAATTGTTTGGGGGCAATATGGCCGCTAAGCTGATTCTTCAAGTATAAGGGTTTTAGTAAACAGTTTTGACGAGTACAAATTCGTCGTGTTTGAATTATGTAAGGAAAAACTACTATTTGGAGAACAACAAAACCGTCTGGCATACCGATATACCATATCGCGTTTGGCCATACAACGCAAAAAACTATGTGTGATCCAAGGTTTATGTGGACTTTTTAATTCAATCCTCTTTAAGTGAACAGGTCCTATCATAGACATAAATTTTCTAATTATTGAAACAGGTAGCTTTTTCATCCAATTCAGTAGCCATATACAAATCATCCTACTGTAGTACATACACCTCGATTTTTTGTAAAGTTCCTTTAAACTTATTAATTTTTGGCTTAAATTTAGCTGGTAGTACCTTAACCGATGCAATCAAGAATGAATGAAAGTTGATGAAAGGCACAGTTAAGGTATCAAAATAAAGTACTTTTCAAGGTACATTAGTCAAAAAGAGATCTATTGGGGTGGGTGGATGATTAGGAGGCCAATGAGTTGCACTAGTACCGATCGGTTTTAATTCATGTGGAGATATTAAATCGTCTAAAAATCTTTGATGATTTGCCAAAATTTATATTCAAATAAAAATCTCATCACATAAAACTAAAGTTTATATAAAGTATTATTTAAAAATGATATTTGTCTGTAACAAACATTGGGTGTCTTATAAATAACACCAACCATTACTTTCTTGAACTATAGTTTAATTTCAACAAAGATATACTCAACTTGATCATTGGTACTAGATTTAAATAATATTTTGTGAGGAAATGTCTAATTAAGATAAATGGCTACTCCACCACCTCGCCCAACCAAGTTACTAGGACCTAACCGAATTCGATCAACTGTTAGAAGCTTATAATTTAAAATTTCAATTTTACTAGTTAAGTGACTTTTTAAAAAGCTTTCAGAAACACAAAAGCGATCCAAATAATTATAGAACCATCCATCAAGTTTGATATTTTATCAAAATGTTTAGGAATACTCTGCGCATTTAAATGTCCCATATAAAGTTAAGTGGATAATCCTGCAAATATAATAAATAATTATTATTATTATTCCCATCCATAATATATGACAACAATAAAAAAATTAATTTAAATTCAATCAAAGATTAATAATAAAAATAAATCAATAAAAATGTTTGTAAGAAACAAGAGTAAAATTGTAGAAGAAAAACTAAAAGAAAAGAAAATATTTATTATTACAATTACAAAAAATTCAATTAACATAACTGTATAAATATAACTGTATATAATAAAAGTACTTAAATGCAAACAGATGATTGAGACTCTATTATAACCGATATTTTTCAGCCTTTTGAATCAACTGTTGAATATCGAACGATGACTTGATACAAACAATCATCGAATTCTCATCCAGTCTGGCAAATGCCTCATCATCTTTTGTCCAGCAGTACTTAATTTTAGCATATTTACTAGCAGCTCGCAATTCAGAATATAGCTCCAATCCCAATTTAGTCAGACCATCCATCCAGCGTAGAATCGTACGCTCAATTACAGATCACGAAACATCAAAACGTTGCCGGAAAATTATAACAGATCATAAATTAACATAATTTAGTGAAAAGGTGTTACAATCAGCAAACTACTCAAAAACCTCTCCATTTAGATTTTCGAAAAAATATTAAAATCAAAAATTCATATTTCTCTCAAAATGTCAAAAATATTCGAAAAATTATAATAAAAATTGAAAACAAATATTTAAAATTTTTTTTCGAAATTCTAAAAATATTCCAAAAATTCTTGCAAAATTAAAATTGAAAGTTTTTCCAAAAATTCAAAAAAAAAATTTTTTCCAAAATTCTAAAAATATCGCAACAATTATAACAAAATCAAATATCCGAACTTCTAAAAATCTAATCTCTTTCTAATCTAAAAATATTCCAAAATGAAACTTTTTCAAAATTCTAAATATATTCCGAAAATTCTTACAAAATCAAAAATTTAAACTTTTTTCAAAATTCTAAAAATATTGCAAAAATTATAACAAAATCAAAAATGTAAACTTTTTCAAAACATTAAAAATACTCCGAAAATTCTTACAAATCAAAGATTTAAACTTTTTTCAAAATTCTAAAAATATTCCAAAAATTATTACAAAATTGAAACTTTTCCAATATTCTTAAAATATTGCAAAAATTATAACAAAATCAAACGTACTTT
This sequence comes from Diogma glabrata, assembly GCA_963693315.1. NCBI lineage: Eukaryota > Metazoa > Arthropoda > Insecta > Diptera > Cylindrotomidae > Diogma > Diogma glabrata. Next base: position 343,522,122 of record OY856187.1, read on the forward strand.
TTCAAAATTCTAAAAATTATAACAAAATCAAAAATCGCCATGTCCAATTTCATGTTTAATTACATTTCAAGTCATACAAATAATTAATTTTATTTTTTCCAAAAAATTGGGTAAAAAAATGAAAATCACTCTTTTGACACTCTTGACAATATTTTTTTGACAAACTTATAATGCAATAATCTAGTTTTCGGTCTCACATATCAATCCCGAGCATCAAGATTTCTCCGCATTCAATGTTACTACTCATTATTACTTAAACGTTTTTAAGCAAAAATTATGCAAATTTACTTGTTTTGACACACTTGACGATTGCACACACTTCTGGTACAGTTATCGAACAAATCGTCCTTTCGGTTCTTACCATTGAATATACCTATTTTTATAAACAAAACTTTTTGAAATCCCTCCAGCGGTTTGCTAGATTTCGCCGGTTATGACGGCCGGCCGGTTGACAGACACAAATTTCTTTTGTTTTTTTAGAATCAGTAGGTCCTAAAACGTCGTGAAACACCAAAAAAAGTGAGGGTAAGAATTTTACTTTTTAATCGAAAATGTAATACTTGGGTCTTTCAGACCGAAGTAATAGTATATAGAATGTAATATGTAAATAAAACAATTAGTATAAAAAATAGTATATTATTAAATTAGGAGCTAAAGTGCTACTTTTTGTATTGAGTCTATAGTTTGACAATTATAGACGATACACAAAAAGTCACTTTAGCTTCGAATTAAATATACTACATATTTTTTTTCGGCAAACGTTTAAATTTTTTTAAATAAGAAATTAATACATCAAAATTTTTATAAATATGATTTATTGCCGTCATAACAAAAAGACGTAACAAAAACATACCGGACGTAAAAAAGAAAAAACATTTAAATTTGTATAAATAAATTTCTTAATCAAAGCAAGCTCAACTTCAAAATTTCTTTATCCAATCAAACTATTTGTTATGTTTTGTTGTCATAGTTATACAATAATTCAAAATTTCATAATCAAATCAGATTATTTTTTTTTTGTTGTCATAGTTATGTATACAATTTATTTGAGAAAATGACACAATAACAAACGTTACTTTACTGCCGCCGTAAAAATATAAAAATGGCGTCACTTTACAGCTCCTTTGATTAGAAGTAAAAAAAGTAAGACTTTAACTAACTCCCTAGCGGCAGTAAAGTTAAACTTTACAGCCGTTTGCCGATAAAAGAGTTTTTTGGCAAACAGGCTGTAAAGTTTGACTTTACTGCCGCTAGGGAGTCAGTTAAAGTCTTACTTTTTTGACGCCATTTTTATTTTTTTACGGCGGCAGTAAAGTAACTTTCATATTTTTACGGCGGCAGTAAAGTAACATAAAATGATATTATGAATTTTTCACAACAACATTCATTTCAGTTCATTTTAATGAATTAAAATCAAAAAAAATTAATTTCAGAAAATGTATTACCTCATATATTACCTTTTTAAATCATATATATAAAAAAATTTAAACGTTTGCCGAAAAAATAGTGTATTTAATTCGGAACTAAAAGGGCTTTTTGTATTGAGTCTTTGGTTTGGCAGCCGACCGTAGGGAGCACTTTTGCTCTAATTAAATAATAAACTAATATGAAAAACCTTGAAAAACAATCATTCAAGATCAAAAACAAACGAAATTTACTTTGTATTTTTTGTACTCCGTATATTTATTCTGTGATAATAATTAAAACTCCCTCACCAGTAATTACCCCAGAAAATGAATATCAAAAGAAAACTGGATGAAAACTTTTGTTGCAGTGGACTTAGGAGTTTAATTTAATTAAATTAAAATAAGCATTTCGTCAAATTTATTCAAAACATGTCATAAATAATAATAAATCTGCATGTTTTAAGCCGCGAATGAACTGGAATCTCCAATTCTTTGTATTTCCCTTTAAAAAGTGCTTTTGCTAAATTTTCAGCTTTAGAAAACGTCGATAAAATAAAAGTTTATCAAACCTATAAGAATGGATTATTTTTTTTACGTAAGCTTAAGATCTGAAAACAGATTTTTCGAAATTAATAATTAAACTGTTCACTGAGAATCTTTAAGAAGTAAAAGTCATTGTTAAATGTACTAAATGCTTCTCTAGCAATATCTCCATCTTTAACATATTTATTGTGTTTTTGTAGCTTCGCTCAAAAAGGATTCAAAGTTGAGAGATATTCAGAAATTAATTAACATCTAACGAAGAGAAATGATATCTCTTTCAAATGAATAGCAATTTTTTTTATTCCAACAACAACCTTCGCTGGTAATAAAACTTCTTCAAAGTAATATTACATGTACAATGAGAAAAATTAAACGACGTATACAAAACAATTTTATTCAATTAACAATTCAATGTTTTTTCTCGGTATGTGAACTCGAAATTGGTTGAATCTCCCTAGAGAAATATAAACTAATATAAAAAGGCAATAGACTACAAGGGGTGCTTTATTATCTCCTGCAAACTGTTTGTTCTTTATGAAACATGTGTATTTTCTTATCATGCGATCCAGATTATAATTTCATCCGATACAGATATTATAATGTTAACAATAATAAACATTTCAATCCCACAACACTTAGATTACTTACCCCTGTTATTTAGCATGTAATTTTTACGGTTTATTTTTTTTATCAAAATTTCGTTTGTGTAGTTCGTACAATTGTGTTTCGAAATTATTATGAACACTTGAAACAGTAATTTTTGTTAAACAAAAAGAACAACAAAATACAAACAAAAAAGGTCAAACAATTGATAAAAAACTTGGAAATCAAAACTTAAATAATTCCCTTAAGTATTTTTATTTCTGCTATACTACCCTCTAAATCAATTTGATTTTAACACTTAAAAGGGTAAGTTGTTATGTTTCGTTTATATGAATTTTATTTGTTTGTCCTTAATTGATTTCCTGATAAAATCATATGAAGACAAATACGATTATTTATTGATAAGATTTGATTGTCTTAGACGGAAAGGAATATTTAATTATAAGTTTGATTTATTTGAATTTTTTTACTTAGGATGTAATCTTTGACTTTCCAACAAGATCTCTCCAGCTTTCGTTATATTTAACTACTCGAGAAGAGTAAATCACAAAAATCATCATATCACCGAAAACCTTTTAATTATTAAAAAAAAAATAATGTAAAACACATATACATAACGTAACATATACCTGAATTTTATTTATTTCTTGAATTATAAAAAATAACATCCAACAAATCCTATAATCCCGAATCAAACATTTTCCGTTTTTATTTAAAATAAATAAAAAATATAACTTAATCAAATAAAAAAAATGTTGTCCGTTTTATTTCTTCAATTTCGTTTTATATCTCGATAATCCATCTTTTGATCCCTAGCCAATCGTCCAATTCAGAGAAAAAACACTCGTATAACCAATTTTATTATATTTGTTTTAAATTGAAAAAAATAACTGCAGGAATCGAATGAATTTTTGATCACTATTTTCCGAAAATTTAATTGAGTTAAAATTGAGTGTGAAATCAATGTTTTTTATGTTAACGCAAGATAAAGTAAGTGAAATAAAAATTTTAAATTCTATGAAGTTAGATTTATTGCAAATATATCGTCTATCGACAACAATATCTGCATCAGATTTCCCCATTGGTGCTAAAATTATTATGTAATTTTAACCAAACTAAATACCAAACCAATACCAAATGCAAAAGGCAATATTTTTGAAAAATAAAGAGAACCTGTAAGGTGTAAAGCAATTTATGGGGATATCTCGAAAATATATTTTTAATTTTATAAGCCCATGCATAAGGTACGTTGTCACTGAGGACGTGACTTTCATTGTTTTCTTAACTAATGTTGGTCATTTAATCTACCTATGATATTAGAACGTAATTTGACAACTGACATTAAACTTTACATAAATAAAATTGTTGTTTACGTTTGCTTCTTACGCACGAAAAATTGCAAAACTTATTGAATTGAAGCTTGACTTGAATTTTAATGAACCTGTTCATAAATTTCAAGTCAAGTTTTTCAATATAAAACATTGTGCTTAATTTCACTCAATTAAAAAATTGGCTGTGTAGTGGAGTCATATAAGATAAGAAAAAGTCGCACAAGTCCGAATATAATTCGCTCGTCCACAGTTCCTACGACAGTAGTTCTTCTCCAAAACACAATTTTAGAAATAAGCCAAAAACGGGGCTTTCGAAAATTACAAAAAAAATTGTTTTGCACAACAGAAAAACTACCCTTTCATATGAAACCCCACTTGACATGATCAAAAATATTTTTTTTTCGAAACCTCTACTCTCAACCCCCTCCAATGAACATTTGAAATAATAACAACCAAAATGTAATGTTCGAAGTTAAGGGGGAAGGGGGACAGGAAAAAACACTCGTTTTTGGCAATTACACTGAAAAAAATTGTAGGTAAAATACAACACACAATGGTCTGTTGAATTTATTTAAAGGACAAGTTATTTGATTTTGTATTGTTTTAACAAACATGTTTGTTAATTGCCAGTTTTCAACAAACGTGTTTGTACAATATTTTTAACTACCTTTACAAGCTGTTAGTTTATTTTTGTGTGTTGAATAAAATAGCCATAAACCAAACTTATAAAACAAAAATTCGAGTAGTAAGGGCTTAAAATTTATAGTGAGCTTAGGGGAAATACAGTAAATCTGAAATTTTGTGAAATTAAAAGCACAGTTTTAAGAAAAAGTGTGAAAGAATCTAGTGAATTGTGTCAATTAAAATACCTAAAAAAATTAGTGAAATTTTAGTGAAGTTAAATTATTTGAATGTTCTAAAAAATTTAAGGAAAGTCAACAGTTTTGTTTTAAAGATGTCTATAAAGGTAAATTTTGTTTCGGTAAATTGTAATTAAAATCATTTTAAAAAAATATAAGTATTTCTAATAGTATTATAATATAAAATAAACTAATTATAACCAATAGTTTTGGAAATATATATGAAATCAATAAAATAAAATGTCAAAAGTTAACAAACACGTTGAAACATGTCTGCAAAATTTACAAACTGTTCGTTAAAAATTGTTGGTTAAATAAATTCAATTGATATCAATTTGTTGTATTCAACGAACAATTTGTAGGATCAAAAGTAACAGAAATGTGTGTTGAATCGAAGGGCATTTCTGTAAATTTTACGAACATTTTTTTTTTGAGTGAACTCAAAAACTAAGCAGTCAAAAAATCATTGAAATTTTTTTTTAAGTATTTCCATCCTTTTCGATTTTTCTAAACCAAACTCGATTCCTTAAAAAAACTTTGTTTAACTTATCGTCTTATCGATGTCCATAAAATATAGATAAAAACAAATATTTTAAATTTTTTGTTATCAGCAGGCGTGGGAAAACACATTTAATGACTGTAGAAAGTTTCAAGTTGATAGCACATTTAGTTTGTGAGTAAATCGATTATGTAGAAATCCGGACGTACACCGAAGTCTCCCCAATAGGGTACCGTTTTTACTTTTTCAAAAAACGGAACCCTAAAAAGACCTAAACTTCGGATTAATTCCGCGATCCATATTTTGTTATGAAACCTTTGAAAAAAAGTGCTAATTGTTTGTGTACCTAATAACAGCATAATAACTGCACATTTACTTCTAAAATGATATATTTCACATATAAATCAAATAAATGTTATGAAAATAGGTTTTTAAGGGTTTTCAGGTATGCTAAACACGAATCTCATATCAGATTTTAGAAATTCAAAATGGCGGATTCAAAATGGCTGTTCGAAATCGAAAGTATTACAAAAATAAGCGATGAAATAGTGTTTTTTGGAGTTTGCTGGGTATAGAAATATCTGATTTATATTAAACTATTATTTTTGAGGAAAAATAATGAAAATTATTATATAATTAATTTACATATTTATTTTTGACTTGAATCAACATTTAAGATGCATTATTTGTTTTATAATTTAAAATTTTTTTTCGACAGTTGATGATTTTACATAATTTAAAAAAATTTATGCTATAGATTCAGATTCTGTAATATCTGTCAATTCTGCCTGATCTTCTAAAATTTTTTAAATTTCAATTGCAACTTCCTAAATGTCTGTTGAGTTTTCTGATAAATCATCAACATGAGGACTGTTTGAATAATCTACTTCACTACAATTTAAACAGGAATGCTACGGGACTGTTGCATATTGATGACGTTTTCGTGGGTGGAAATACAATAGAAAAACACGATCGCAATCTCAATAAGTCATAAAACGTGCTCGTGAAATAAATGTAAAATTTAATCCAATCTGCAATAGAGAGTAGAAAAAGTTCGGTATTAGGTTGGTATTAGATGGATTGACTGCAATCAATAATATTAAAAATCAACTAAATAAAAAAGAATTTGAAAAACTTCTTGGGACCGAAATTTTATACCAGACTATGCTGAATTAAATGCTTCTCTAAGAGCCTTATTGAACCACAAACCATTCCAATATTTTAAATAAAATTAAAAATATTCTTTGCACGGCAACAGCTCTTCACAATTATAATATTATATTCCAATAACAATCCAGACAGATGCATCTAAGGATGGTCTTGGGTGTTGTTTGCTACAGAATCAAAAACCCGTATGTTTTGCGTCAAAAAGTCTTTCAAGTGCCAAAATTAACTACGCACAAATCGAAAAAGAGGTTCTTGCAATAGTTTTTGCATGCATGATATTCCATCATTTTATTTTATGGTAGAGATGTGATTATACTCACTTTAATTTACATATTAAAGGTTACTTTTCTACCCGGGAGCGATTAGGATATTGCAGCTCTATTGTCTCGCAATGCAACAATAGATAATTCAATTGATTTGGATTCATCAATTTCTGATGTTGTGCATACGGTTAACTTAAGCGATTCAGAATTGGATATATTTCTAGAAGGAACGAAGAAAGATTTTCAGTTACAAAAAATAATTCATTGTTATCTTAATGTGTGGCCTAGTGATAAAAGTAATATGCAACATTATCTTAAACCACTTTGGAGCAGTAAGGCTAAGCTTTATGCTGAAAATATTTGGTATTTTATGAAGAATGGATACTTACTTGTGCCCAAATCTCTTCGTGAAGAAATTTTGAAAAAGCTTCATGAACCGCATTTCGGAATAAGTAAAACAAAAGCACATGCAAAAGCTTTGTTCTATTGGCCTAATATCAACGCCGATATTGAAAATATGATCTTTCGAGGCCACATATGTGAAAAATATTTCGGCTTCAAATATTAAAAACGATTTGATTTATTATCACATCCATTACCGGCATTGCCTTTTGAGAAGGTAGGTTGCGATTTATTAGAATATGCATGCAAATATTATTTAGTGTTAATGGATTACTTTTCCAAGTGTGGTTGGAATTAAAAGTTATTCCTAATAAAATAGCATTCAGTGTCATACAAGAATTGAAAGCTATGTTTTCAGTTCATGGGATTCCCAGCTTTGTTGTCTCAGACAACCAACCATTAAATTCATTTGAAATGAAAGCTTTTTCAGACGAGTAGAACTTTGTTTTTCGGGTTCAAGATACCTTCGTTCTAATGGTCTTGCAGAGATAGCTGTTCATATATATTAAAATCGATGTTAACGAAAATGAACGAAGATAGTGGAGATTTGCATTATGCGCTATTACACTGAAAGAAAAAACTCGTTCACCACAACCTCAATTTGTGCCAACTGAATATTTCTGTCACATTGACTTCAAAATTCAGTTGTCCTACCCGCTTCTATTGGTTAATAAATTGCAATGAAAACTTTAAAAATTAGTTGCTTCAACCGAACTAAAAATGCTTTACAGTGGTTGGAACAGAAAATTACGTTCAAGTTTAGTATAGTATAACTTTACTTATAATCTAATTTCGATCAACCGTTTGGAGTTTCTATTGTCAAAAATAGGATGACAAGACAAAAAATTTACAATAAAACTTAAAAAATGCAATTATTTTGGCTCGTTAAAATTTTTCACTTATTTACACAAATATTTGTTTTTCTGATTATAAACAGAGATAAAAAATACATGTACTTCAACAAAAAGTTATGTTTGATATACATCGCTGCCCAGAACTAAAAACAATGTCCTCATAAAAGTTTTATGCTGAAAACTATATATCAAAATTCTTAACCAAAACCGAAGTCTTGATATCTCAGAGGTTGAGAAGTCAGCCCCTCCATATTTATTCTTTTTAATGTGTCACAACAAAAACCATAGGCTAAATAAGTAACCATTACCTCACATAATTACTTGAACTAAAAACATTAGTCAGGAAAAATTAATTTACTTCGGTCTGAAAGACCTAGGTATTACATTCATGAGCCGAAAGTGAAATTCTTGCCACCACTTTTTTGGCATTTCTCGACGTTTTAGGATTGATTCTAAAAAAGCAAAAAAAAATGTGTGTCTGTCTGTCGGCCGTCCGTCATTACCTACGCTGCAGGGAAAACCGCTGAAGGGATTTCAAAATTTTTTTTTCTAAAATAGGTATACTCAAGGGACAGGTCCGAAAGGACGCTGTGTTCGATAACTGTACCGGAAGTGTGTCAAAAAAATTATTATCTGTGTCAAAAATAGCAAATTTTCATATTTTTGGCTTAAAAAACGTCCATTTTAAGTGATTACGAGAAGGAACATTAAATTTGGAGAAATCATGATGGTCGGGATTGGTATGTGAGATCAAAAACTAGATTGTTGTGTTATAAGTTTGTCAAAAAAATGTTGTCAAGTGTGTCAAAAGAAAGATTTTAATTTATTTTTTACCCCAAATTTTTGGAAAAAAATTAAATTGTTTGTTTGAAATGAAATTTTATTATTATTATTGAGAATTATGGGATTATAAGTTTGTCAAAAAAATAATGTCAAGTGTGTCAAAAAATGATTTCATTTATTTTTTAGCCAATTTTTTGGAAAAAAAAATGTAGCTGTTTTTATGACGTAAATGTAATTTAAAGTGAAATTGGACATGGAAATTTTGGAATTTGTTATAGTTTTTGAAATATTTTTGGAATTTTGAAAAAGTTTGTATTTTTGATTTTTGTAATAATTTTTGCAATATTTTTAGAATTTCGGAAAAAGTTTTAAGTTTTGATTTTGTAAGAATTTTTGAAATATTTTTAGAATTTCGAAAAATTTTTAATTTTTGATTTTATTATGATTTTTGGAATTTTGAAAAAATTTTTAATTTTTGATTTTGTAATAATTTTTGCAATATTTTTAGAATTTTGGAAAAAGTTTGAATTTTTAAGAAATTTTGAATTATTATTGGAATTTAGAAAAAGTTTAAATATTTGATTTCATTCTAATTATTGGAATATTTTTGGTATTTTGAAAAAGGTCTCAATTTTTGATTTTGTTATAATTTTTGCAATATTTTTAGAATTTTGAAAAAAATAGAATTTTTGAATTTTATATATATATATATATATATATATATATATATATATATATATATATATATATATATATATATATATATATATATATATATATATATATATATATATATATATATATATATATATATATATATATATATATATATATATATATATATATATATATATATATATATATATATATATATTTATGGTATTTCCATTATCAACCAATTAAATAAGAAAAATTACCTACTTTTTAATTAAATGTTTTAACAATTTGTTTATATAAATTATTTAATCTAGTTATTCATTTTTCATTTTATTTTTGATTCAAATCAAAATTTTTTCATCATAAACTTTTTGAATCGCTCTTGATAATGGCGTAAGCCGAAATGCATTGAGCAAAAAAAAAAAAAAATTTTTAGAAAATAAAAATAAAAACATATTTGCGAAATATAAAAACAAGTGTTATTAGTTTTTAATTTATATTAAAATGTTTCGCCAAGCGCCGACAGTCGACACAAATGAATTTATATATATATATATATATATATATATATATATATATATATATATATATATATATATATATATATATATATATATATATATATATATATATATATATATATATATATATATATATATATATATATATATATATATATATATATATATATATATATATATATATATATATATATATATATATTTAGAATTTTGAAAAAAGTTTCATTTTTTGATTTTGTAAGAATTTTTGAAATATTTTTGGAATTTTGAAAAATTTTTAATTTTTGATTTTATTATAATTTTTGGAATTTTGAAAAAGTTTTAATTTTTGATTTTGTAATAATTTTTGCAATATTTTTAGAATTTTGGAAAAGTTTGAATTTTTAAGAATTTCTGGAATATTATCGGAATTTAGGAAAAGTTTAAATATTTGATTTCATTCTAATTTTTAGAATATTTTTGGGCAACGTATTGATGTTTCGTGTTAGTTTTGTAATAAATTTTTAAACAGAGATAAAAAATACTTGTACTTTAACAAAGAGTTATGTTTGATATACATCACTGCCCAAAACTAAAAACCATGTCCTCGTGAAAGTTTTTTGCCGAAAACTATAAAACTAACTAAAATCCTTTACCTAGCTAGACCGAAGTCTTAATATCTAAGAGCTGTGAGATTTTAGCCCCTCCATATTTTTATAAAATTTAGTTTCTATAAAAATTATAAAACTTTGTTTTTAATTTATGTTAAATCAGACCACAAGTTTTACCACATTTTTCACTAACAATAAATAAATCAAAACTGATTTATACTGTATTCTCAAATGAACTAGTTCAACAATTTAAACAAAAAATTGACACTTCATTCGAAAAATCAAACAATTTTTTATAATACGATTTACAAAGAATTCCTACAACAGAACGATAAACACACAATACAAAATGGAATGTTTACCTTAACAAAGATAACATCTCAAACTAAAGAAGAGAAAGAATAAACAAAACTCAAAATAAATTAATCATAAAAATAACGATAATAGTTGTGGCAACCGAATAAATCTGTTGAATATATCAATTTCAAGATTAATGCCGTAGTTGTGACAACTAAATCAGAAACAAAGAATTTTTGGCAATCTACAAACGAATTATTCATTTAGTGTAACCGAATTTGAGTTATCAACACTAAATGTGGAGGTCCACATCAAAACGCTACATTTCCATTTTCTTTAAAAAATAAATTGTGTACTTAGATCAGCTCCAATTACTGAATTAGATCAAAAACTCCAAAATTTATCTACGCTTAAATTAGAATTGTTTTTCCCCTTTGTGGAATAGAGCTTGCTTTAGACATAAAGTAATCAATGTTTTCTTAAACTGCTTTGGAAAAATGTAATAACGAAATGTCGCGTTTTGGTGTGGACCTCCACAAATTCAGTTATAGAAGACGAAACGCAATTACTTTAAACAAATCTTGATTGTTATAACTGCTAGTCTGTTACTATTACCTTTTATTGATCCTCACAACCACATTGCTAATAAACTTTTCTTTCGGTGCACACAGTAAGGTGAACTCATACAATCCTGGTGTTAAAATTGTGTATCAAAATAATAATACTTGGTACCCAGGCGTTGAATCGAACTCGCACGACTCACCGAGATCATACATAATACGCAATGAACAAAATAAATAATTGCGACGTAACACGCTACATTTGCGAAAGTCCGCTAGTGCTCCACATTTTATAAACACAATCGATGATGATGCTTCATTAATAAATAATACTCAAGTTGAGCCAGAATCTAATTTAATTGTTGTTCCTCCTGACACATGCTCAATTGCCACAATACGTTATACCACGAGATACGGACGCGAATCTAAGCAACCAGGCTTTTACAAATCCTAAAGACTTATAAAGTGACTCTTGTCAATTATTATGAAACCAAAAAATTTTGTATAACAAAAAAATTAATAAAATGATTGCAAACATACGATGCAGAAGTCAGTTAGTAATTAGCTTTCAGAATATTAACTGTTTTAAATAATTACAATGAAATAAACTTATATGTATATGAATTATAAATAAATATTTGAAATATAATTTCTGGAGTTAATTTAATTATTTTATTCCAATACAATAATAGTTAAAGTATTTGTGCAAAGCAGAAATGAAACAAGTAAAAGCCAGTTTTTCTACAACCACAGCTATTTTTTTACAGTAACTTTTACAGCTGCAATAATTTTTATAAAAGTTTTTCGGCAGCAGGTGGTTCAGTCATACTTACAGACTAAAATAATTTTTTTTCCATTCCCATTAATTTGGTGATAATTTTTCATCCAACAACTGTTACACTTGTAAGGAGACTCTTCTAAAGCGCTGCAGGGTCGCGCTTTTTGTAGGAGGAAAAAGTGCAAGAGTCAATTTTCGTCGTTTTAAAACACTTCTTATAAAACATTTGTACCTATATTCATTTAAATCTTTTTCAGATTTTGAAGTGCCATATAAATCTAATATACGCTTAACACCAGCTTCAAAAATTTCATCTATGCTGCTATTTTTATTATAAAAGTTTTGTGCCAATGCCTATGATTCTTCGTTATTTTTAATTTATTTTGCAAATTTAATTTTTCCGTGGTTTTAATAAGTTGATGTTAAGTCATAGTGAAGGCGTGAAAAAAAATGCAACTTTTTGCTCGCTCGGGTTCTGAGGGTTCCGTGAATGTACAAAAAACACACAATCAAAAATTGTAAAGTATTTATATTGTAAAATCTGTATGTTGTAAAGTCTTTATATTGCCAGACCATAGAATCATAACAAAATAAAAGTTTAATCGTAAATGTCAATAATAAATTACAATCACATCTACATTGATCAAGAATAACACAAAAAATGTTACTTCAGGTTATCCATAGCTGTTTATGGTAACTCAAGAAAGATTCAATTCCAACAGCTTTTTAAATGGTTTAAATTGGATTTTTTTTGTCAATCAACGGGGAAATTTAGGGGCGGAGGGACTACATATTAAAATACTTTTTTACAATAACGCAAACCTGTGCATTGCAAAAATCTAAAATAAATTGCAAATGTTTCTTAAATTAGGTGCTCTTTCATATGACACCCCACTCATTTGGGTCAAAAATGGCCTTTTTTACCCTCCCTATATCCCCTAAACACACAGAAGTTATTTGAGACTTCGCTATAATTTTCATTCAAACTTTCTAACTCTGTGAATTTTTCCAAATTTTTCTGTCAATCAGTGTTGAAACGTAGGGGGCGGTCTGAAAGTTGCACATTTTTGACAATAACTCAAAAACTGTGAACCGCAAAATTCTAAAAAAATTGCAATGTTTTCTAAATTTTTTTCAAATAACACCCCACTCGATTGAGTCAAAAAAGCTTTTTTCACCCATCTCCACTCCCATTCCTTATAAAAGCAGAGAAATAAAATTATTTGAGACTATAACTTTCGTTCAAAGTTTATCAAACTTCCGGTTTCCGTGAATTTTTTTTATTTTTCTGTCAATTAAGCTCGAAATCTAAGGGGGCGGGACCAACTTTTTGTTGCACTTTTTTGACAATAATTCAAAAACTATGTATTGCAAAATTCTAAAAAAAACTGCAATGTTTATCTTTTATTAGGTGCTCTTTCAAATGACACCCCACTAGACCTGGTTTAAAATTATGTTTTACCCTTTCTTATTCCCACCCCCTTAATAAATATATTTATGAGTATTTGACACTTTTCTATATTTTTCATTAAAAACTTACTCATTTTTCTATCATTCCAAATATATTTTGAGATTTTCGATCATGTAGGGTCGGAAATAATCGAGTCAATAAAACATAAAGAAAACGTCATTATTCATAATTATACAAAAAATGGTGGGGTGTAAAATTCCAAAATTCACTTTTAAGGAATACTAAAGTGAAGATACCCTACTCGTCGATTAAAATATGTATTTTCACATCGTACCTCTGTATAACAAACGAAAACAACTTTATTTATATTTTAGCCCGTCATCTTGTGTGGATAATAGGTTAGTTTTATAAGCATCTCAAGTCCATACGATTAAAGGTTTACGAGATGATCGATGTAATGCGAAAAACACGTTGTACTCTCACCAATAGGATTCGTTATAGCAAACGGAACATTAAAAATGTAAATTTTCAGAAAATCAAACCCAATTGTGTATCCTACAAAATATTCCGTATCATTAATAGTTTTCCAGTTATTTTGAAGAAAAGGCAATTTTTGCAAAATTACAAAAATGCTCGTTTTTCACTTTAAGCTCAAATTTTTCCAAAACTAAGCACTGTAAATCGGTCAAACATCTATAGCATATTACAAGTACTATTCGTAAGAAGCCGCCTGAAAACGTGGTTTTCGGTTAAAAATTGACATTTTCACTCGTGAATAAGTGGAAACGTATTGACTTTTAGAAAAAAACAGTATATAACAAAAAGTGCTTAGAGTTAGTCAATCTAAATTCCTTGACTTATTTTTAATGACACATTTTTCACCCCCTAGAAGGAGTATAAAAAAGTAGCACCCATTTTCTCGAGGATGCATTTTGATATGTTGTTTCTTACACTCTTTTCAACACGTTCCAAAAGAAATTATCGATCGGAGAATTTTTTTTCAAAGTTAAAATCTAATATGACTCCCCTAGGTCATTCACTGACTGCATGCAATGTTAGTCAAGCCGTAAGACTTGTCCCCAGCGACAACATACCTTTAGTGGGTTCCTACGAAGCTGTTGTCGCTGAAGTACTTAATTTCATTAGCGTTGAAATATATATATGTTACCGATTCGACGCTGTCTATATATTTCTTTTCGATCTCAGGTTCTCTCCATATTAAACATTTAGTTTATAGGGCTTTTTGTCACATTTTTTCTCTTGCGTTTTCATTAATTTTTTTCTCTCATATACTTTTACGAGCGTACAATATTTTTCAGTTCCGTGGATATGCTCACGACTTAGCTCTTCTGGGACAATTTCCCAGTCACATATATTCCAGTGTAACATCACTCTGGGAAAAAGTTTTTATGTACAAGTCTATCGGATGTGCTTAAATCGGGAAGAAAACGATTGGAGTCAATGACCATTGTTACTAAGTTAAGATTGTCACTGTTGAAAGCGGGGATTTAAGATCAAGATTAAAAATAAATGTTTTGTCCCCGGTAAACGCATCGGTGGAGAATATTCTCGAAAGAGCATCTGGAACCACGTTTACTTTAAAACTCCAATGCTCAATATCAAAAGTAAACCCTTGCAGCTTCAAACTCTATCGTTCCAGACGACCTGGCAGATTTTTCTGCTGAATTAACCACTTAAAGGAAGCGTAATCAGTAATGATCTTAAAATGGTGACCCTTGAAGTTTGCGCGGAACTTCTTAATACCTAGAATAGCAGTAAGACATTCATTTTCGCTAACGGAGTAATTACGTTGAGCTAATTTCAGATTCATGGACATATATGCTTTAGGATGCTCAACACCCTCTTTGTCCAACTGTACCAATACACAGCCCAAGCCATCATTACTCGGATAGCATTGTAGAATAATCGCCTCGGCATAGTTAGTGTCGTGGCGATAATACTTGCAAAATATTTCAATCGAGTTTGCTCGATAATATTTTAAAAGAAATTTTAAATCAAGTTTGTTCAAATTGGCAATTTTGAATTTTGCTTTTTATATTACTTGTCTGAAAGACCTAAGTATTACATTCATGAGCTCAAAGTGAAATTTTTACCCCCACTTTTTTGATATTTCTCGACGTTTTAGGACCTACTGATTCTAAAAAAGCAAAAAAAAAAAATGCGTGTCTGTCTGCCGGCCGGCCGCCGTCATTACCTACGCTGCAGGGAAAACCGCTGGAGGGATTTCAAAATTTTTTTCTAAAAATAGGTATACCAAGAGACAGGTCCAAAAGAACGCTGTGTTCGATAACTGTACCGGAAGTGTTTCAAAAATTATTATGTGTGTCAAAAATAGCAAATTTTCATATTTTTGGCTTAAAAAACGTTCATTTTAAGTGATTACGAGTAGAAACATTAAATTTGGAGAAATCTTGATGGTCGGGATTAGTATGTGAGATCAAAAACTAGATTGTTGCATTATAAGTTTGTCAAAAAAATGTTGTCCAGTGTGTCAAAAGAAAGATTTTTATTTATTTGTTTACCCAATTTTTTGGAAAAAAAATAAAATTGTTTGTTTGAAATAATTACTTCGGTCTGAAAGACCTAAGTATTACATTCATGAGCTCAAAGTGAAATTCTTACCCCCACTTTTTTTGGCATTTCTCGACGTTTTAGGACCTACTGATTCTAAAAAAGCAAAAAAAAAATGTATGTCTGTCTGCCGTCCGTCCGTCAT
Organism: Diogma glabrata; assembly: GCA_963693315.1. NCBI lineage: Eukaryota > Metazoa > Arthropoda > Insecta > Diptera > Cylindrotomidae > Diogma > Diogma glabrata. The sequence continues at coordinate 343,538,384 of OY856187.1, forward strand.
TACCTACGCTGCAGGGAAAACCGCTGGAGGAATTTCAAAAATTTTTTTTTCTAAAAATAGGTATTCACAAGGGACAAGTCCAAAAGGACGCTGTGCTCGATAACTGTACCGGAAGTGTGTAAAAAAAATCATTATGTGTGTCAAAAATAGCAAATTTTCACATTTTTGGCTTAAAAAACGTTCATTTTAAGTGATTACGAGTAGGAAAATTAAATTTGGAGAAATCTTGATGGTCGGGATTGGTATGTGAGATCAAAAACTAGATTATTGCATTATAAGTTTGCCAAAAAATGTTGTCAGGTGTGTCAAAAGAAAGATTTTTTTTATTTTTTTACCTAATTTTTTGGAAAAAAATGAAATTAATTGTTTGTTTGAAATGAAATTTTATTATTATTATTGAGAATTATGGCATTATAAGTTTGTCAAAAAAATGTTGTCAAGTGTGTCAAAAGATTTTTATTTAGTTTTTTACCCAATTTTTTGGAAAAAAAATAAAATTGTTTCTTTGAAATGAAATTTTATTATTATTATTGAAAATTATGCCATTATAAGTTTGTCAAAAAATGTTGTCAAGTGTGTCAAAAGAAAGGTTTTTATTTATTTTTTACCCAATTTTTTTATAAAAAATTAAAATTAATAGTTTGTATGACATGATATTTTATTATTATTATAGATAATTATGGCATTATAAGTTTGTCAAAAAATAATGTCAAGTGTGTCAAAAAATGATTTCATTTATTTTTTAGCCAATTATTTGGAAAAAAAAATGAAGCTGTTTTTATGACGTACATGTAATTTAAAATGAAATTGGACATGGAAATTTTGGAATTTGTCGTCGTTTTTGAAATATTTTTGGAATTTTGAAAAAGTTTGTATTATTGATTTTCAATATTTGATTTTGTAATAATTTTTGCAATATTTTTAGAATTTTGGAAAAAGTTTGAATTTTTAAGAATTTTTGAAATATTATTGGAATTTAGAAAAAATTTAAATATTTGATTTTATTCTAATTTTTGGAATTTTGAAAAAGTTTGATTTTATTTAATTTAACAATATTTTTGGAATTTTGATTATAATTTTCCGGCAACGTATTGATGTTTCGTGTTAGTTTTGTAATAAATTTTTAAACAGAGATAAAAAATACTTGTACTTTAACAAAGAGTTATGTTTGATATACATCGCTGCACAAAACTAAAAACCATGTCCTCATAAAAGTTTTTTGCCGAAAACTATATCAAAATCCTTAACCCAGATCGAAGTCTTGATATCTCAGAGCTGTGAAATTTCAGCCCCTCCATATTTTGAGTTTATGAAAATATATATATTGTTGGAAGTTCGACCATAGAGCTTAGAAATAAAATAAGCTGTGCTAATTTAAGTTTGTGTTCATTTAAAACCAAGTCCAAGTCCCAATCTATTCTTATTCAACTTCGCATATAATAAGATAGATATTGTAAATATTTCGAAGATTCCAATCGTGAATATCCTTCACGTGAACAGTATCTACCCGGGTAGATATCACGGTTTTTGTAATTCAATAACTTTATGAGTTTTTAACCAATCATCATGCCTGTTCAGCTATGTGACTAATTTTTAAATTGATTTCGTAAAATCTGAGAAAAAAATGTTTTGGATTTCCTTTTAACACTTATTTTGGATTTTTATGGTTTTTTACGCAAGAAAACAATATCTACCCGGGTAGATATTTTTTCCTTGGGTTTTATATGAACATTTTTACTGGTCAATGTGAAAAACAAGTAACTTTATTTTTAAATATATGCTTTTATTGTATGCTTGCACATAAGTAAAATAAATACACAATTACGTTTCTTGATATTATGATATATGTAATATCTACCGGGGTAGATATTGTTCATTTCAGTCGCTAAAAATATCCGTTCACGCGAAGGATATATATATTTGGGACTTAGGTACTGGTTGGAGTATTTTTGGGTGCTTTCCAACATTATTCGAGCCGACAATTTGGTCCTTCGAGCCGGATTGGCTAGTCCTTAAGAAATAGAAGTTCATGAAAAAATCCATATCAATGGAGGTAAATAATGTACTTAATGCCAATCGAAGCTTAAGAAGAAGTGAACGAATTAAACAAAGCCAACTTCCGCAACATTCGAAAAATTTGGTGATATGATAATATGATAATGATAATTGTGTATTTGATCACATAACAGAGATAGAAATGCAAGAGAACGATAGTGAAAATATGTCCATATCAAATAAAACATACATTATTGAAGAATTTGTCTCACACAGTCAAGAATAAAATGTATTTCAAGACATCGGAAGCGTAAATATGTCTATTTCAAATAAAGAACAGTGTTCAAGAATTTGTCTCAACTAAAACCAAGGGAAGAAGCATTAGTAGCAGAAGTAAACCCTATTCAAGGTTACTAGATGCGAGAAATATACAAATAGAAAAGGTTTATGCGAAAAGGCTAGCCGATATATAAATAAGGAAATTAGAAATAGAAGAAAATTTATTAAAAAAAGAAATGTAGTTACAGATTGCCACAAAGAATTTTGAAAATGACAATCAAAGTGAAAAGTCCTATTTGACATCCGTCAAATATAGCAGAACAAGTGATTGGGTCACGAATCGCGGTAATGATACAGCTAAAGGTGTCAGATTTCATGATAGCGAAAAGTTCAACAACAATAAATTGGACTGGAATACTCGAAATTATGATGAGAATAATTTTAAGAATTCTAATGAAGACTGCTATACCGAAGAAGATTTTATTGCTGAAACCGAAAATCAAAAGTTTGGTAGACCTCGTTTTGACCCTGCACCACGTTACGGTACACCAAGAATTAAAATTTAATCAACAACTCCAAGTCATGATAAGTTGGATATTTATATGGCAAGACAATCTTTTGCAAAAGATCTTCCAATATTTAGTGGGAATGCAATGGATTGGCCAATGTTCATTGGTCAATTTAAAGAATCAACAGCAGCTTGTGGATTTACACAAGCTGAAAACATGCATAGGTTACAAAAATGTTTAAAAGGTGATGGGAATGAAGCTGTACAAGCATTATTGTTGCAAACAAGAAATGTCGATATGGGTTTATCAACTCTTGAACTCAGATTTGGACGACCAGAGTTAGTAATCTGTAAATTAATTACTACAGTTAAACAAATGTCGAATGTCCTAGAGAGTGATATGGAGACGCTTATGAGTTTTGCAACATCAGTTCAAAATCTTGTAGCAATGATGGAAAATATGAATTGTGAGGCCCATATGTTGAATCCACAGTTATTGCAAGATTTAATAGAAAAGATTCCGATGTCATATAGGCTGAAATGGGGTGAATATCTATTTGCAAGTAACAAAAATAGTGGAACAATAAAAGAACTTAGCAGTTGGTTGATGAATTTTGCTCATGCTTCTAGTCTTGTAATGTTTTCATCAAGTCATATATTAAAAGAGAAGCAACCATCTGGAATACATAATCCGAAGAAACATTCTACAATAATGGTCCATGAAGAAAACAACAGCTTAAAAGATGTATCAAAGAGAGAAAATGTAAATTTTAATTGCCCATTTTGCGATGAAAATCATTGGCTCTAAATTTTGCAATGATAATTTACAAAAACCGAGGGAAATTTGTTAAATCTAAAAATATATGTTTTAAATGTCTTAAAATGAATCATCGAGCATATTACTGTCGAAACAAAAAACCTTGAATTTGGACATCAATAAGACACATCACCCAATTTTGCACATGAATTAAGTTGACGAAACCAGAAGCGTTAAAGAATCCGTAGTTATAAGAATCGTTAGTTATAATTCTACAAGGAAAGATCACGTCTATGATACAATTTTTCGTATAATCCCAGTAAAATTATATGGACATGGGTTAAATAAAATTGTGGAAACACATGCTCTTTTAGATGAAGGATCATCAGTTACAATGTTGGAAGAGTCAGTTACCAAAAAACTGAATTTGGTGGGACCTACAGAACAATTGTGTCTAAAATGGACAAGTTTTCAAAGTAGAATGGAAGAATCAAATTGTGTTGATGTAGGAATATCGGGAGTTGATGATTATGATAAGAAATATAAAATGTCAAACGTTCGTAAGGTAAAAAAATTGGGATTACCTTCTCAAACTTTAGATGTAGTAAAATTACAAGAACGTTAGAAACATTTAAGAGGTTTAAACATCAAGAGTATGAAAGATGCAACTCCAACAGTGTTGATTGGCCTTGGCCAATGGAAACTTGGCATACATTTGGAAATAAGAGATGGCGAATGGAATGTTCCTGCGGTTACGAAAACAAGGTTGGGTTGGGTTATTTATGGTAAAGGTAATTCCGAGAAGAAAGAGATAGTAAATATTCATCATTCTTTTCACATGTGTGATTGTATGAGCTCAAACAACGATAATATTCATCAACTCGTTAAAGGTTTCATTACCACAGAAAAATTTGGAGTAAAAATTCCTGAAAAAGAATTAATTTCTGAAGCTGATCACAGAGCAAAAATGATCATGGACAACACTACGAAACGAATCGGAGACAGGTTTGAAACAGTTCTTCTGTAAAAATATGATGAATTTAATTTCCCACCAACTAGAAAAATGGCAGAAAGACGTTTACAATGTATTGAAAAAAAGTTCATAAAAGATGAAAATTATCTTAAGGCATATGACATGCGTACGTAGAGAAATCAAGTTCACTGTATACATTATCACCATATTTGGATGAAAATGGTTTGATCAGATTGAAAGGAAGAATTGATGCTGCTCCTGAATATTGTAAAGAAACGACTAATTATTCTAGATTCGAAACATCAAATCACATTTCTGATTATAAACGATTACCATGAAAAATGTTATCATCAATGTTTCGAGACAGTGGTGAATGAAGTTCGTCAAAGATTCTGGATAACTCATTTAAGAGCAGCCGTAAAAAATATACAAAGAAATTGTCAGTTTTGCAAGAATCGTAAAGTTCAACCACAAATTCCTGAGATGGGTTCTTTACCGTCAATGAGATTAACACCATTTGTACGGCCGTTTACATTTACTGGCATAGATTATTTTGGTCCAATAGAAGTAACTGTTGGACGGCGGCATGAAAAAAGATGACTATTCACATATCTTACTGTACGAACCCGAGTGAAAATAACACGCCGACAAATAAAAAAAAATCGGCGTATTGTAGTCTAAAATTATGCATAGTAAAAAGAGCCGAAAAGGAACCTAGAACTAGCCCAGGTAGTGAACAAAAAGCCGAAAAAACACAAAAATGACACCAAAAACAAGCTGACAGTTGATTTAATATAAATCAAAATAACGCCGATATAACGCCGAAATATTGAAAAAAGGCCAAAACAAAACTGAAATAAGACCGATAAATGGCTGCAAACACGCTTATATAAGATCGAAATGAAACCATCCCGGATTCATTTCGGTGTAATTAAGGGGTTTTTCAGCTTTCTTTCTGCTTTGTTTCGGTTTTGTTTAGGCCTTTTTTTTCAATATTTAGACGTTATATCGACGTTGTTTCGGCTTATAATTATTCAACTGCCTGCCTGTTTTCGGTGTCATTTAGAAATTTCGGCCAAAATTATTATTATTTTTATCGAAAAGAACTCATTTTTAAAACCCTTCAAAACGACATTTTTTTTTAAATCCTCTCAAGCGGTTCTTGAGCTATGGGTTCTTGAGCTATGGCTAGTTTTTAAAGCCACGGATTCCATCTATATTCAAAAGAATGTATCTCGAGGTCTTAGCTTCAGTGAGTGTATATGCACGGCAATGAGAGAAATATTGTTGTACGTTCCGTGTTCCTGTTGGTAGCAGATTCTTTCATAGACTGGGATGAATTTCATCATGGCTTCTTTTATGCGTGCAATCAAAAGGAAGCCAGTACCAAAATTTCTTCGAGAAGGGTGACTACAACAGTATAGAGAGTGACTATCCAAATCTTGTTGTCCTATTATTGGTAATCCAATTTTTTGCAGAGCAACGACATCCATTCTATACCTATTTGCCTCACTTGACAAACGAGAACAACAAGACTCGACTCGAGACTTGACTCGAGAACAACTTGGCGGATTAAAAAACGAATTATAATATTTCAAAGATAGAAGTAAATAATTTATAGTAAAACATAATTGGATTTAAAATTTTTCATAGTAATTGTTATTAAAAATTCAAAATTAAAAAAATAATATGAGAATTGGAAGGTTGATGTCTCCTTTGTTTCTTATATTTTCTCCCATTATTTCTTAACCTCATTAATTTTCTATAAAAATCCAAAAAAATGGATTTTGGTGATGCTTTTTGGATATTATAGAAATTTTTTAATGACTCATTATATGTAAATATAAGTCGAAATTTTTTAAAAAATTGTTATAATTTTCAATCTGAGAATCTTAAGATAAGAACGAACCCATCAACGACCTCATCCCGGAAAAAGGCTTCGTTATAAAATGGGAACCGGAAAAAACAACAACAGAGCCGAAAGCTAAAACTAAATGTTTCCTAAACGTGAAAACAGACCAGACTACCAAATCAGAACGTAGAACATGCGCTCTCTGAGAGCCCCTAACAATCTGAAGGCTCTAGAAAGTGAGGCAAATAGGTTCAGAATGGATGTCGTTGCTCTGCAAAAAATTGGATTACCAATAATAGGAGAACAAGATTTGGTCACTCTCTATACTGTTGTGGTCACCCTTCTCGAAGAGATTTTGGTACTTGCTTCCTTTTGATTGCACACATAAAAGAAGCCATGATGAAATTCTTCCCAGTCTATGAAAGAATCTGCTACCAACAGGAACACGGAACGTGCAACAATATTTCTCTCATTGCCGTGCATGCACCCACTGAAGCTAAAACCGTCGACGAGAAGGATACTTTCTACTGGAAGAGATTATGAAATCAACATTCGAGTTAATTGCTGCGTAATCTGCTAGTTTATAGAGACATCTCGTAAGGAAGTGTGGAGCGTTCCAACAGCCTGCAAGCTGCATCTGAATTCGCATGTTAATGGCAAGAGAATCTCTGAGCTTACATTATCAAATATAAATTGAGAATTTGCAGTACTTTATTTCGGCATCGATCGAGTCATAAACAGACGTGGGCCTCACCGAATGATAACACTCAAAATCAAATTGATCTCATTGCACGTTTATTTTTCAGCGTTCTGGATATGTAACCCTTTAGAGGTGCAATTATTGAAATTGACCACTTCATTGTATGTTCAAAACGAAGGTTGCACTCCTATACCCAGGGATTTTTTAAATCAATCAACGGAAACGTGTTAACATATTATCACTAAATAATGCAGCAAATTCAATCACAATTTCTTTAATCTCTTGACCAATATTGGACAAAATTGGAACGAAATTCCCTAATTGTGAGGTCATCGTTACCGGTTACTTAAACATCCACAACAAATCGTTATAATTTTCTAAAACGACGGACGACAACAACAATGGAAGACTGGCTGAAGTATTTGCCACATAACAGAACCTGACGCTAATGGTAAAAACTAAAAAGTAGCCAATATGGTTAGCCAAAATGGTTTTCGAAGCAAAAGATCAACAACCGTTTGAACCCCAACCTATCGTTCGAACCGCATACTTGAAAAGGTGGTGAAACGTACTTTATCGCATTAGAACTTTCCAAAGCATTTCATTGAATCTGGCATCCCAACCTGGTCAATAAGCTCGTTGCGTACAGTTTTCACCCCGCAGTCGTGAAGCTAATCCAGGAGGATTATTTGTTTAATTTACTTAATCCGTAAGACAAGACCCTTTAAAGTATTTGAAAAGCTTGGAATACGGCTACGTACGCCGTACGTAAGCCGTACAAAACTAAACCAAATGATTGGCGCAGCTATTTGAAGATTTGGGAAGTGGCCTTTGACAAACGAGCTGATAAAGGTAAAATACACTTCGTGAGAGGGAAGATATATAAGATCCATATCTATACAGCTGTTACACTCGTAATAAAGAGATTTAGTGTTTTAGTGCAGTGTAAGGTCAATAATTGGTTTAACATTTGTAAGTAGTTTTTTAACCGGTGAAGAAACAAAATTGAAAGTTAGCGAACGATAGACCAACAGTGATCATAACGCCACATGGTGTGAAATCGTCCAAAAAAAGGATCGATTATTAAAGCCATGAAAGATATTATTGGATGGAGTACAAAATTGTTTGATATAAACATTTTTATTGGAGGCGAATAAAGATCTGTGGTGATTGTGTCGTCATGAAAAAATTGAAGCAAAGACCGTTTACAAGCTCCAACAAAATCAAAATTTACTGAAAATGGTAACCGCCTTTTTCCCACATGAGCGAGACACAGTTGATATTTTTGTATCAGCGGTATATATTGATGAGCATGTACTAAACTTTACGAAACAGGAAGTGTTGGAATCAGTTTGTAGAACTGAAAATAAAAAAACTACTGGTGCTGAAAGCATTCTTAACGTTTAGTATAAGATGACAGTTCATGCAAAACGATTTTGTTTGATACGCCTATTTGAAAGAAGGGCTGTTTCCGCCAGAGTGACCCCATCAACGTCTATCGATTTTGTCAAAAGGAAAGGTAAAACCAGAAAAATAGTCTTCATACTACCCAATCTGTATAATAGATAAATCTGGTAAATTGTTAGAAGGAATAATAATTTGATGATTCGAACAAGCTTTGAAGATAAACAGCACCAATACGGTTTTACAAAGGCTCGCTCAACGGTTGACACAATAAAGTTTGTGATTGGTGGAGCTAGAGGACAAACAGTAGCAAGGAAAAGATTGAACAAAAAAGCACTGTTATAACTTAACATATTAAGAAGTGACACAGGCAGATGGTCTCACTACATCAAGAGCTCTGATGTGTAGAGGTTCCTGGGTGCATCGAAAAAAATCGTAACCGATTGTTTTTGCAACAGAATGTTGAAATATTATAGCGACGATGGTTTTAAAGCGTATAAAATTACTAGTGAGGCACATCAACAGTAAAGTCTAGGTTCAGTACCGTGGAACTAACTCTGCGATGGTGTTTTCAAGCTGCAATATAAACCAAATAGCTATTTCAGCTTCAAGCTGTTAAGCTTTTGAAGATGGAAGGTACTACGCCTCAAAAGTGCTCGGAACCTAGTTCCGACTAACGACCATCACAAAAATTTCGACGAGAGGTGTCGTTTTTGTGTAAAAAAGCAGCTGTCACTGGCCTCACTGCTTCAAACCCTACTGGTTATTGCTGATATTGAAAGAAATCCTGAACCAACTAAAACATGCGGCACTGTGCAATATGTTAAATCATTTTAAGGATAATATCATTTTAAGGATAATATCATTTTAAGGACAAACTGATAATAACTGTGATTATAGAATTATAATACTGGATGGAGAGAGGGAAAAAGATGGTGGCCAGCCTTTATCATCCACAAAACCATTTACTTCAACCACATTACCATCAAAACCGGAAACTGATAAACACCTGCTTATTCTTTCCCGAAATTCTAGAGTAAGCTGGATCTGCCTTCTGGATGTCATCTCTTTGAGTGGAAATTACACAAGCTTCTTGTGAGAAGTTTAGTTTAACTTTTTTTATTCCACCCGCTAGAATGAGGCGAAATCGAGGTTTATTAAAACTTTCTCTAAATTGTGTATTCTCGTAGAGAGGGCGTAATAAGATTATAGAACCAACAAGGTATTATAATAAAATCCGGAAATGTGGAGGTAACGCTACATAGTCAATATTTATATTCCACCAGTAAGCAGTTGTGATACAGGTTGTGATACAGCAGTTGTGATACCGTCCATAGGACATTTATTTTACAGCAAAGACTATATAATTCTCAAAGATGTAAATGCACACCACGATCTATGACACTCACCCTATAACGTCGATTAACGAGGCGAAAACATTGCTGATCAAAACGATGGCTCCAACTTTCGAGTTCTCAATGAACCACAACCAACAAGGGTAACAAATAACTCCTACTCTTCTCCAGATGTCACACTTGTCAACATGCCCGTTACTGCCAATTGCTAAATAGAGAACTGAAAGTGCACTGGGATCAGACCATGTGCCGATTAAAATCAACTTAATCCGTTCCATAAATGAAATTAAATTCGAAAAGAGGACCTATTTAAACAAAGCTGAATGGGTTAATTTTACAAATTTAACTGTAATGGAATACAGTTAGTAATTTTTACCCCTAGGATCTTGCTGCCTCTAAATGCTTTATTACGCCCTCTCTACGAAAATACACAATTTAGAGAAATTTTTAATAAACCTCGATTTCGCCTCATTCTAGCGGGTGGAATAAAAAAAGTTAAACCAAACTTCTCACAAGAAGCTTGTGTAATTTCCATTCAAAGAGATGACATCCAGAAGGCAGATCCAGCTTACTCTAGAATTTCGGGAAAGAATAAGCAAATTAATAAATTAGTTAGTTATGGAACACAAACGTAGCAAAAGTCGAGATCTAGGGAGTAAGTTAAGCTTTGGCACAAACAAAAGTACCTGGAAGGTAATTAAGGTCTTAACTCATTCACGACACCCGAGTAACAACTACATGATCTCCTCTGATTATATCCCAACCGAAAACCCCACAGAAAATGCGAAAATTCAACACACATTTTACAGAAAAGCAACGTTAACATGAAAAGGAAACTAGGTCAATATTAAGATATCTGCACAAATTGAACACAGAAAATTTAGACAACATCATAATTTCCGAAGAAGATATTGAGAATGCTATAAAGAATACTATACCATCTAAAGCTATTGGACCCGATGGCATCTCAGCCATTATGTTCAACAACATTTGACCCAATAGAACTACCTTATTACCACTACCATGAACTATCTCTCTACCACACTCAACACATCTCTAAATACTCCCCAGATACCAAATATCTGGAAAACGGCCAGAATAAGCACCATCTTAAAACCTGGAAAACACGAAGAAAAAAGAGAATCTTACAGACCGATCTCCATCCTTTAATCAGTTGCAAAACATTATATAAATTTTGCAAATTAGCGTTACACCAACATGGCTTTGGGATAGCACATAGTATAACTGCTACTCTTCAGAGAATCCAAAACCAAATCAGCCATGGTGTGAACCAAAAACAACCCTGGAACAATTTTAATTGCACTCAACCTATCAAAACCTTTCAACACAACATCTACTACTAAATGACATATTTAAAACTAATCAACCAGGTTTAAAAAAGCACTGGTTGTGAATCCGAGACTTCTGGGGTAACATTCAACTTACTGCTTAAATGCAACGCTCATGCTTAACTTGTGAACTTGATAGTAAAACACAGGAATAATGCACTGACAGCACTAGTTCGTAGTTCATGGAGCAAGGATACAAACACAATAATAAAAGCATATAAAACAATAGTAAGACCTTTTTCAAATTACGCTGCACCCATATGAATACCTCAAGCTTGTAAGTTAAAAATAACACAAAAGACAGCCTAGCGCACCGCAACCAGATGTCATTTGAAGACCGAACGAGATCACTTACACGGGAAATGTAACAAATTGACGGTCTGTGAACATAACGAAATGCTGTCACAAAGAGTAATATCCCTGCAGTGACACCTTATCCATGAGTCATGACTATACTCCCTAGAGACATTTTGCATATTTTATACATGAATCACAATCGAGATTTACAATAAGTAAATTAAGTAAAATCAATTGACAAACAGTCCCTTCAATTATATAATTTTGACGACGTGAACAGGAAAACAACAATTTTTTGGATTAAAAAGATTAAATTCTTGCACACATAAGAAAAGCATAAATAAAATTAAATGCTTCATGCCTTAATGTGATAATGGTTTGAGAAATGAGCCTAAACCAAAAGCTTTCTGATATTAATGATATTATAATAATAGAAGTAACAACGTTTTTTTACGAATAAACCAATTATTGCAAAATTCAAGCAATTAATTATTATACCTATAGTTACCAAAACCACGATTTTTTGGTATTCCGCTTATCAAAATAATAGAATTTCTCGAAATAATTTCCGATAGCCACATCAACAATTTTTCCCTAAAGAATTTGGATCTATAATCCAATCCAACTTATAATTCTATTTATATTTATAAACAACATACCTAATAATATCAGCTGTCTAAAAAATCGGGAATTACCCCACTTTATTTAAACTTATTGTAGTATGAAACGAACACACGTCTATATGGTCACAAATTAAAATAACGACTGATATTTTATTATTTGAATTTGAATTTGAATTTGAAAAAATAATCCTAAATGAACAATGATACATTTATTTTGTCAAAATTAATAATGTCAATATATTATCGGTATAATATCGGCCTGTTTAAGCTGCAGATAAATTTAATATTATTACTTCATCGGCCCATTTTCGAGTTATTATCGGCTTTTTACTAATATTTGGGTGTCTTTTCGGCTGCAGTTTTAAAATGAAAATATTATCGGTCCGCTTTCGTTCTCCAAACATTTAAATAATAATATGTCGACGTCTTTTCGGACTGTTATCGGCCCCTAGTAATATTTAGGTGTCTTTTCGACAATAAATCGGCTTTTTGTCTGCTTTTCAGCGTCTTTTCGGCCTATATTTTTTCACTCGGGAAGTGATTCGTGTATAATGTGCATAAGAAATTTCATCGCAAGAAGAGGTGTTCCAACAGAAATCTATTCTGACAACGGAACCAACTTTGTCGGTGCTAACCGTGAATTGAAAGAGGCAGTAAATTCCTTAGATAAGGAAATTATAATGGTCGAGTTTACGATGAAAAATATTATATTGAAGTTTATTACGCCTGCTTCTCCTCACATGGGTGGTTGCTGGGAAAGGATGGTTCAATCGGTTAAAAAAATCATGCATATCACTTTAAAAGAAAGATTTCCTAAGGATGAGGTTTTAAGATGTTTTTTAATAGAAGCTGAGGGTCTAATAAATTCGCGTCCGTTACCATATGTGCCATTAAATGACGTGGAAGATGAAGTTCTAACACCAAACCATTTTTTCCTAGGTCGTACAGCTATAAATTTTCCAGGAAGTTTCGATGATAAAGATATCATATTGAGAAAATAATGGAGAATTTCACAACAAATGTTAAATCACTTTTGGCGACAATGGGTAAGAGAATATATGCTTACACTAACGAGACGTGATAAATGGTTTAAACAAACTGAACCAATAAAAGTAGGAGATATCGTGATAATTGTAGATGAGCAGTTTCCACGAAATACGTGGCCAAAAGGAGTTGTTACGGAGGTATATAGAAAGGATTGTCAAGTAAGATTAGTTAACGTTAAAACGACTAAAGGAACTATCTACAAAAGACCAGTTGTTAAAATTGCTGTACTTGATGTAAGAAGGAAAAATGAGGATGATATTATTGTAATTTCTTTCTTTAATTACGAAGGGGAGAATGTCGTGGCGATAATACTTGCATAATATTTCAATCGAGTTTGTTCGATAATATTTTAAAAGAAAATTTGTTCAAATTGGCAATTTTGAATTTTGTTTTTTATATTTGAGTTTATGAAAAGTTGTGCTAATTTAAGTTTGTGTTTATTTAATTATCTTAAAACCAAGTCCATCCAATCTTTTCTTATTCAACTTCGCATATAATAAGATAGATATTATAAATATTCCGAAGATTCCAATCGTGAATATATATTTGGGACTTAGGTGCTGGTTGGAGTATTTCTGGGTGCTTCCCAACATTAGTTAGGGTTCACCAGAACTGGCGCTAAAGTCATTGCGTTCTTTAACGAGTTAAAGGCTATTTAACTTCCGGGATGGAGAAATTATTCTTCTCAACATTGATCGTGAAGTTGGCATATCTTAAACATGTGATGTCTTCTTTCAATGCATCGTCGATAGATCATTTGAATATACACACTACCTTAAATGGCAATGGATCACCTAATCCATTAATTTCGTCGTGGTCTGAGGTGCATTGCACAGTCCGAAGGGCATTCTTACGAACTGCTACAACATTCGATCAGATGAGGTGAACACAGTTTTCTCTCTAGACGATTTTTCCAGAAAGAACTGCCAAAAGCGTCTTTTAAATCCAAGCTGGAGATAAAATTGGCTTCAGGTAAGCGACTTAGAATATACGGTTTATTTTAGATATGCATCTTTCTTGGTGACGGAATTGGTCTAACGGGAGTTTAAACACAAGCGTGCTTTGCCAGATTTGCGTACCATTTCGGATATGTCGTAACCAAGATCTAAAGCTAAAGTGTCAGAAGCTCGTCAATTTGAATGCTCGAAAGATCTAGTAAAATAGTCAATGACTGTCTGGGTAAATAAATAATATCAGTCATTCAAGTCAGATGGTTTTGATAAGGTTATACCGATTGACGTTTATCGTCGTCAAAGCATTGACCCAAATAAGGTGTCAACAGCACAATATGCGTATAGTAAAGTTAAAGTCCTATAAGCAGCTCTGCACTGTCTGGTACGGCACATCGATTTTTGAAAGTAAAAATAATACAATCTGACCATTTTCTTAGATATCTAGGGAGAATTCAACAATATATTACCTGAAGCTATCACAGAAACACTGACGGACCTAGATTAGGAGGAGCCCTTGGAAGTGTTGATTTAACGCATGTTCCTTTGCAGGAACATTAACACAGTAACAGGTAAGTCTACATACAAAAACACAGTCAGTCATGGAACTGCTCAAGGAGGATAGCTGTAATTACAGAGCTGGAGATCGATGGTTTAAAGTAACAGCACACGCCAATGATGTCGCAATTTATGTATAGGATAGTTTGAAAGAGCAAGTGCAAACTACCCCCATAACAGTGGGGTCAAAAAAGTGGGTTAGACATTTTTACTGCAGAAACAAAACTGGCTCTTTACACCAGAATATAAAAGGTCTCTTTTATTGATTTCATAACCCTATAAAGCATCTCAGCTAGAAGCTAAATATCAGAGAAAGAAAAGCAACGGTATAGGATCATTAACGGTTACTCAGGTAAAAATTCAGGCCAAAAATATGGGGACCGTCCCAATATGGGGTCTGTGTCTGGCACCCCATACAGCAGAATGACTTTAGACCTCTCTCATTAGATCGATTTTAATGTACGGTGTGATCATATAATGGATTGCACTGTCCAGTGTATTCAACCTAAATTGGTGGAAAAATTACAAAGAATGGCTAGCCTATTCACGTATGCGGAGAAAATAACAACGCCCATTTGGGCGATGCCGGTCATTCTGTATATTCTACCTATTGGTGTTACTGGTCAGCAACTCAGCGCTGTCAAAGTAGATCGGTGAGTACGAGGAAGGACTCAACCAAAACTTATTGACTACACCTCTACTAAACTAAGATTTAAAAATGGTTTTAGTACTCTCATATCTTTCATGGAAGCTGTGAGGGAGTTTGGCTTGGTGGAGGATGATGTGGCGCATAATAACATCTCCGTCAAAATAAGTCTTAGATACATCTTCGGTCGATAATTATGGTTTTATATATCTAGCATTAGCTTGTTTTCCGCAGTATCCCAAGTGAAGTACGATCGATGATTAAAGATAACGATGTGTCTGCCTGCAAGTTTTTGTTGTAATGTTTCTTTCAGCTTGTATTTGTTTTTGAATATTAAATCACAGCAAGGTAAATTTAAAAATTCATCGTTTCTTGGACCTTGGTTCACTTAAGCAATCTTAATAGCTTCCTTAGTTTTTGTTTTCTGTTTGAGTACTTTGCAAACCCGGTTTACAACATAACCTAACAAATTTTTAGGAGATAATTTAAACACTTTTATATGTTCACAGAATTTCAGTTTTCGGATAAAGAATAACGGCAATGAAAATTTAATTTAATTATTTATTTCCTACTGTTTATCCTATTACATCATACGAATATTAATTACTCAGGTATCTTACGACATTATTTATTTATTTTAAATTTAATAATTTTCAAAATGGTGCTTTAATCTCGAAAGCAACTATAATAATTTTAACATTTTGTAAAAACTTTATTTTTTTCATACAGTTTTATGTTGGTGTAATTGATTTTCGACCCAGAACTAAGATAATTTTTCTATTAACTATATTCTAGTGATCTATAATTTTAATCTAATTATGTGAGATCGATTGTTATCGTATAAATTATTTTTTTATTTATTTTATAAAACCTTAAGATTTAATTTTTTAATAACATTTTGTATAACATTAATCTAGCTCAACATTTTTTTGTGGACGACTCTTGCAGCGATAACGATGTGGCTCCTAATATTCACTATAACAAAGAGTTGCAGTTTCAGTGTAAACACAGGAAGTGCAATTTATGCCATTCTACAAATACTATGGTTTTCATCTATTAATTTGTTTTCTTCATATTTATCATCTTCAGTTTTGACGGAACCAGAGATACCTATACTTATTCACTCAGTGTAACCTATACGCACCATCAATGGGGTGTTTGTGTTTCAAAATATTCTTGTTTATTCGATGATACTCACGTTGAACTTTTATCTACAAAAAACTTTACAAAATTTTAGAACATAATTAATCCATGCAAAAAATATCACCTTTTAATATTGGTTTGTTTTTATATTGCACTCAAAAACATCATCAAACAATGAACAGTTAATCATCACAGATATAAATAAATAAAAAATCATAAACTCAATAACATCAAAAAGTTAGAATAAAAACGACATACAAATGAAAACACGGGTACTTTCCAGGATGACAACATATACTTGCAATTGTTAAAATGAAAATGGGTGGGAAAAGGGGGAAAACGTTCTCTATATAAATACAAATCACTTATGTAAAATAAAATTAAAAAACGAAAATTTAGTTTTAAAATTGAGTGGTGGTGCTAAAAGTGTATCAGTAAAGACTATGAAAATATTAAACAAAATTTAATAAAATAAATAAACAAACGTTTTCATTAATCAATTATATTATAAAAATTAGTTTTAGATAAAACAAAAATTTATAGTTACTAATGATTACACAAATTTTGCATTTTATTTGTTAATGATTTCGATAAAGATAAATATGATGATGTGTTTAATTTTTCTTTTCATCATCACGTATATTGCTATTGGTTGCCTCGGGTGATGCTAGTGAAAAACGTTTGCTTAAGGATGCCTGTTTTCGAATTGCTTCATTCAATGATGAACTACTATAATGCTCACCAAAACGATTGTTCAAACTCTGTCGAAATGCATTTACAACACGAATTTGAGTTTGCAGTCGTGATAATCCACGGATCCGTAAAATTGTACTATTTCTTGGTCGTCGTTCAGTATCACTCGAATCAAAACTTTCGTCTCCTAGATCAAATGATCCAGCATATTCTTCTATATCGCCATGACCCCATGATAAAACTTTAGGTAATTTTGTATCAGGCACTGTGGTGATTAATTGTCCCCATAACAATGTACCGATTCCAAACAAAATACACCAAAACCATTGTTCCAGGGTTAACGCTTTTGTAGAAAACGCCATTTTTCCATATTGTACAATAACAATCTGAGATATAAATGTTCCAATCCAAATTGAATAGAAAATCGGATTTGTAAGAATTCCGCCGAATACATTTCTTTCTCCATGAATTTTTCTTGCATTTAATTCATTAAACAAAGTCATCATAACAAATGTATTGAATATAATAGTGAAATGTTGTGTTGGGCCAGCTCCTAATTCTTGATTGCGACCCGATTCCATATCTAACAGACAATCACCGAAAAATAATAAAACAAAAATTACTGTTAATTGGTACAACGATTGTCCAATTATATTTTTCATCATTGTGCGTGATATAAGAGGCTTTGTACGTCCATATGGTTTACGTGATAACAAATCAGATGTAGGAAGTTCAGTTGCTAAAGCTAACGAAGCTAACGTATCCATTATTAGGTTAACCCATAACATTTGAACAGCTTTTAGTGGTGATTCTTGTATAGCGCAGGCGCCGATAAATGCAATAATAACAGCTCCAACATTAACAGTTAATTGAAATTGTAAAAACTTTGCGATTGAATCATAAACGTTACGGCCCCACATTACAGCTTTTACAATTGAACTAAAATTATCATCAGTTAAAATAATATCCGACGCTTCCTTTGCTACATCTGTCCCCGCTATTCCCATTGCAAAACCAACATCAGCTTTTTTTAAGGCTGGTCCATCATTTGTTCCATCTCCTGTTACGGCAACAACTTCACGATTTTTACTAATCTCACTATCAATTATACCTTTGACTAAAGTATATTTATCGGTCGGTGAAGATCGAGCGAGTACTCTTAGTTTTGGCCAAACTTTATCTAATAATTTTTGTTGAACGTCACCGTTGGCATCACGAATACGACGGTTAAATTCTTTTCCTTCTAAAACAAGGGAGTATTGATTTGGTTTTAAAATACCACATTTAGTTGCAATTGATCGTGCTGTATCGATATTATCACCCGTAACCATTCTTACAGTAATACCCGCTTTTTGACAAAGTTGAATTGCATTTGGTACTTCAGGGCGTACAGGATCTTCAATACCAACAAGTAACAAACATGTTAAATTCTTCACAATATTTTCTTCATCGTCCCAATTCGGTTCATTCGGTATTCGAATAAGAACTTCATTCTTTTCAGGCTTTTCAGGAACAAAATCACGAAAAGCAATTGTCATAGTACGAAGTCCATCGCATGCCATTGGTTCAATAACTTCATGTAATAATTCATCTTGCATATCTAGTGTTAGGTCTTCTAGTTCACCATTATTCCCATAAATAAAAGAACAGTTTTGTAAAATAATTTCAGATGCTCCTTTTGTAAATAACCGATAACCACCATTTTTAAGAGGAATAACAGTGCTCATTGATTTCCGTGCTGAATTAAAAGTATAGACTCGTGTAAATGTCTGTTCTGGGTGGGATTCGCGTAAATGTTCATATTTTCTACCAACGCCATGCACATAACCTAACAACGCACATTCGGTTTTATTACCAATTTGAGTTGGCAGGCCACCAGTGGTTTTTGAATGCATAAGTCGTGATGTATAAGATGAGTTAACAGCTATTCCTTGTATAATTAAATCAGCAACTTTTTTTGGTATATCAGAAAAATCTGGCAACGTTTTATACAATTTTTCACAAAGGTACGATTGAACAACTGTCATTCGATTCGTTGTTAATGTTCCGGTTTTATCAGAACAAATAGCAGTAGCATTACCCATTGTTTCACATGCATCTAAATGCCGTACTAAATTATTATCTTTCATCATTTTCTTAACGGAATACGCCAATGAGATCGTAACAGCTAAAGGCAATCCTTCAGGTACAGCGACAACTAATACAGTAACGCCAATAATAAAATGGTTAACCATGTTATTGATATAAGACGCTTTCCACGGTTTTTCATCAATCACAAACGTTTTTATACAAAATTGTAAAATTAAAATAAGAACAGTTAAAGTAGCTATAGCGGAACCAGCGTATCCAATTTGTATAGCCAATTTTGTTAACTTTGCTTGAAGAACGGATTTTTCCTTTGAATGACCACCACCTTTTGGGGTTTCGACAAGGGAAGATCCAGAATAGTTCACATTATTTTCATTACTCTTGTAAGTTTTACTTGTACCGGGCAAATCCATCGTTTCATCTTCATCTTTAGTTTCTTTTGTTTCAGTTCGATCATCCACAGCACCGAGTAATGTAAAAATAATACCAGCTTGTGAATTAATTCCAACAGCTGTTACAAGCATCTTTCCACTACCTTCCATTACATGTGTACCTGATAAAAGCATTAAATCATATTTATCACCTTTTTTAACATGATCAGATTCACCAGTGAGAGATGATTCGTCAACCTTTAAATCATTGCTTTGTATTATTATACCATCAGCTGGTAATAAATCACCATACTTTATCTGACAAACATCACCGACAACTATATCACCAACTGATATTTGTTTGCTTTCACCATCTCGTATAACGGAAAACTTATGTTCGCTTTCTATACGATTTTGTAAACCTCGAAATTGTCTTTCTTTCGAATAATCATTCGACGCTGTTACTATTACAACAACAAAAACTGATATTAAAATGGCAAGACCTTCAATCCACCCATAATGTTCTTCTTGTTCCCCTACGGGTGGTTTATTTTCGTCGGTTGGTTGATAAAATGATAAACCCAGTGATATTAATGCAGCTACTTCTAGGATTATAAGTGTTACATCTTGGAGTGCTTCCCATATTAATTCTAAAAATGTTTGTGATGCTTTCGGTGGTATTACATTGGAACCAAATGTTTCACGTCTATGTTCTATGTTTACTTCTGATCCACTCAAACCATCATATGGTGATGTATATAACTTTTTACATAAAACTTGTATGCCACCAATTTCTGCAATTTTTGTAATCCCTTCAAGTCCTCGATTCTCCATGAGCTCCCGCAACTGCTTAAGAGAGATCCCATATTGCATCGGTCTTCCATCGATCATAGCCATGTATGGAAAGGATTATCACCAACGCTGCTGTTTCATACGACGTATTCTTGTTTTTCTTCTCTTGTCGTATCTTTTGATAGATGTTTTTAAAATTGGATTGGAAGGAGTTGTCTAAAAGTGTTTTCATTCCTAAAGGATAGAAGAAAATAGAAGAACATAATTATTAAAATGGTAAATACAATAAATAAAGATTTTATTTTGCAATTTGGAAAGCAATTTAAACATAAATCTCAACCAACACTATACATCTTATACATCTTTGCCGTGGACTATAACTATCATAAAACCATGATTTAAAATTGTAGTAATTGCCACCTTTTGTAGAAATTACCTGATCCTATTTTAGTACAAAGACATAAACCATTTTATATAACGAATTCAACTTTTAATACCGTTACAATTCTACATAATTGCAATGAAATTCAAAACAAAATTGTGTTCAACCTCAGTTCACCCTATACAATATTTCAATATTAATTCCAAGAAGAAAGGTCGACAAAACAACAACAACAATAAAATAAAGACAAAATAATATTGACATCGATTGTTCTCAGAATTTCTCTAGTTTTCTTCGCATTTCGTAAAGATATTTGGGATTTACCTAGAACAATCTAAATCGAAATTGGAATTCTTTTGGAAGAACAAACGATAGTTCAATAAAAATGCGATACTTTATGCTATGCTTAAATTGGAATGCGATAGTGTTAGCAGAAATAATTAATTTAAAACGAAACATAAAATCGTGTAAATAAAAGTAAAGTGAAATTTTAATCGTTAATAAAGTTTTAAGTGCTATTGGATAGAAATATTTTGTGTATTATTTTGTAAGATGTCATTATATTGTAAATTTCTAAAATCAACCGTTTTAACCGAGCTTCAACCGAGCTTCTGAAGCTGTTAAAAGAATATTTTTGTGCGCAATTATTATTTGATTTATTTTTTTTTTCGATCGTGAAACAATTAAGGAGTGGAATAAATAATAAAACCTAGTGTTTTTGCTTACTATTCAGTGATCGAATTGAGAGCTAGACCAATTCGAATTAAGATAGAAAAACGTGACATAGGTGACGGTGGTGGGGTTAAATAACCTATTAATAATGGTTTTCTTAAGTGTGGTAAAGTTTCCTTAGTTAAAACTTCGTTGATTTTGCGGCACGTGTTCTTTTTATTTTAAAAAAAATTCCCTCGTGGATTTTTTACCACATTTTTTTAGGAGGCGTGTGAGTAAGTTTGATTTTTAACGACCAGTCTAAAGTAAATACAACCATTTCAAAAAATTTAAAGCTAA